>OY740768.1:85175886-85378386 GCA_963513935.1 Aphrophora alni
CATTGAAATTATATTTTACAAATAACTTTATTCCAACATTTGTTAAATACAGCCTTTATATTATAAAATATTAGCACTGCCATGTTTTAATAATTGACAATGATGGAATGTTAAATGCAGCCGAAAAATAAAATATGTACGTAACTAATATTATTTGAATATATATTCATACTATTTATATGAAGGGACACCGAAACCGCAGTGGTCGTAAATGGTGGTCTGTTAATGATCACGGGCCCGCGACCATTCTGGGCATCGGAGCGAAGCTGAGAAATCAGTTATAGCTAAACATGGTACCACGGGGCATGGGAGCCCTGACAGAGCTTCAACCACCCATGTAGTTGAGGTTGGACTCATGGGGGTAGTGGTGTTGCGGATAGTGGATATTCTCCTGCTACCTTCTTTTCTTGGAGTGGGTGTCGGTGTTGTACCGAAATTTACATTCATCGGCACTTCTAGTTCTAGTAACTAGTTGTTTCAATATTCGTTTTTGATACTTTATATTGTATATATTTGCACTGCCGGTTTTAACCAAACTTGGAAAACTATTGAAAATGCATATATGTTGTTAATAATGAAATGTCGGGAATAAGTAAAGCAAATTTATAAGTCACCAATATTTTATTTGCCAAATATATACCAATGTTGTTCTTCCATTTATTCTCCATTTGTATTATAATAATATTTAAATATTTTTTTTAACATGTTTTTAAAAGGGAATAAAAAGCATAAAATAAATTCTCCTTTAAAAATAATGATTCATAATGCCATATACTAATTGTCAATAAACTTGGTGTTGGTGAGTTTTAAAAGAAATCATGTTTATAAAATAAAAAATAAAATAATAAAAAATAGGCTCATTCAATATATATTAGAGAGTGCAAAAGATAGAGATAATTGCTGAATGGATGCAATAGTATGGATTATAGGTTGTAACTCTTGTACCGAAAAATGAAATGATAGTTCAAATCAATTGCATTGCAAGATAATTACGGTTGAAAATTTATTCATAAATTATTTATTACATGGGCCCCGCGTTGTTTATTTTGAATTTTAACAGTATTTTGAATTCTTTTAAAAATCACCAACACAAGTTGAAGGACAGTTATTATATGGGATTATGAATATTATGTTTAATAGGGATATTATTTTATACGTTTTTTTCCTTTATTATAAACGTGTTAAACAAACAATATTTCTTTTTAGTTTTTTTAGAGATAAATATTTTTAATTGTTAATACTGAAATAGAAAATTTTTACACCTATCTATAAATATTATATTATTTTTTGATAATGTTTATTTTCCAAAAATAAAAGATATCAAAAAAAAGAAAAAGTTTATTCACTTAAAATAATTTAAATAACAATTTAATACCACTGCTTATCAGGCAATTATTGACCATTATTATTCAAATATATAATTATTTTAGTTACTCCAACGTCGTGTAATAATATTTCTGAAATACAGGTTTTACAATGTAAATCAATGACACAATCCGTATTTTAGCCAATAATGGATTAATATAGTAAATATTAAATGTCACCATAATTTTAATTATACACTTAACCAGAATAATAGTAACAATTTAATACTGTCAACTATTAACCTTTATTTTACTCATATGTAATAATTACGTTTATCCAATATTGCGTTTCAAGACCCATTAAAATTGACAATCTATATTTTAAACCAATGTCACCCTGCCGTTTCTCAATTAATAATTGAGCAAAACGAAAAAAGTGAATTGACGGCAATATGTATATTATGTGTTTGTCTCTTATTTTATTACCAATTGAGTTCTTGGAATCATTACCTATTATTGCTAAAATATCGAATTATTTCATTTATAAATATTTTGTTTCAATATTGGTTCAATTCGCGATTTATATTGTTAAACAATGTCAGATAGAGTGTGTGCTGTAGGTAGAACTAGCTACATCACCGGAGTCAGCCGAGACGATGTAACAAAAGAAAGGGAAGTTAGCGACATCAGCTGAGATTATTTAACCTAGGGACAATACCAAAGATTGTTTAACAACAGTAATTCCAACTAGCGACGTAATCAGATATTATGTAATAACAGATGATAAAACTTAAAAAAATACTAAAATATCATTAAACCATAATTATGAGGTGATACTCTCGATATAACCGGAGATTTTGTAACAATGGAAGAAGAAGGTAAAGCCATTAATTTAATGCGAGATAATGTAACAACAGATCTTGTATTAACAGAAAGTGACACTACATTCACAGAGATCATGTATCAACATAAGTTGAGACTAGCGACCAAACCTGATATCATGTAGTAACAGAATTTGAACATAACGACACAACCAGAGATTATGTAACAGAAGGGAAAATAGTGAGATAACCATAGATAAGGATAAAATAAAGCAAAAGCTTAAAGTTTCAAATATTTCATTAATATAAATGAGCTATAATTGTTTCGCCTTTCGGCATCAACGGGCAACTGATAATTAACAGGTATGGACAACTATTTTTAAACATAAGTAACAGGAAACTGAAATACAATAGAGAAATCGGGAAAGGTAGGGGGGATGACCTAGCAGGTAGATAAAGGTTAATGAACTATGTTATGGGTGGGTTTTAGAAGGGGTGACGAATTTAATACAATTTGGTCATTTAAGTTGAAAATAGGCCTAAGTGAAATAGATCTATTTATTTCTAAAAATTCAAATTATTTAATCTATTGCTTTCATTTTATATATGTAAGAGTTTAACATTCAATTTCGGATCAACACTATGACCCGAGTCCAAAAGGTGGTTAGCAAAGTTAGAGTTTCTATAGCCATGTTTCCAGCTATTTACATGTTCTTTACTTCTAACTTTTATAGATCTACAGTACCTGATTGACCTACATATGTACTCAGAGTCACAATCTTGACAAGATATTTTATAAACTCCACTATTTTCTAACTTTTCTTTTTTCTCTTTATTATTGACCAACATTTTCCCTAGATTTTTTGTACAATAAAAGGCAACTTTACGATTACATTTAGTTGAAATAAGGTTACTGATTTTACAACTAGTTCTGTTGATACAAGATAATTTACAATATTTAACTATTTCAATGCTCTCGTTATGTTATGGGAAGAGTAGACTAAATTTTCAGCTCTTCGCTTTATCTTTTTTCTTAAAATATTATCTAATAAACTAACATCATACTTATTATTAACAGCAATTTGTTTAACGACTTTCAGCTCATCATAAAAGTCATTAGGTGAAAGAGGTACAATAATAAGTCTATGTACCATGCTGTGAAAAGCAGCATGTTTATGGCTGATAGGATGGTTAGAATCAGGAGGTATTACTGTATCTGTATAAGTAGGTTTTCTGAAAAAATTTTATAAATTTTATGAAAACTATCACTGATATTAATGTTAAGATCCAAGAAATTAATGCTGTTATTTATACCCACTTCCATAGTGAACTGAATGTTGCTATTTATAGAATTTATGGTTTTAAGGAGAGAGTCTAACTGTCTATTAGTGCCACTAAACAAGCACAAAACATCGTCAACATAACGGTACCAGAAAATTATATTTTTAAATAAAGGATTGTCTTTACTAAATAAATTATTTTCGAAATCAGCCATGAAAATTTCTGCTAGAAGAGGTGACAAAGGTGAACCCATTGCCAACCCTTCTATTTGTTGGTAAAATTTATCGTTAAATTAAAAATAATTTTGACTTATGCAATTTTCTATGGCTGTTCTAATCATTACTAAGTGTTGTATCACTTTTGGTATCACTAATTATGTCATTGACTATGTGTTTACAATGGTTAATTTTAATGGGTATACTTGTAAAAAGACTTTTAACATCGAAGGATACAATTTTAGCATTGGAAGGTATAATAACATTTCCAACTTAGTTAATTAAATTTAAAGAATTCTTAATACTATATTTAGATGTAAAATTAGTAGCACTTTTAAATACAGTATTGACTTTTTGGGCCAATTTATATTTAAAAGCATTATTAAATGATACTACGGGACGAACAGGAATATTATGTTTGTGAAGCTTAGGTAGGCCATACAATCTGGGTGGTTGAAGGTTCATAACTCTCATGTATTGGCCAACGTTATTAGGGAAGAAATTAGTACAATTCATAATATAATTATTAACTAGTTTACTATAATTAGACGTAGGATCCATTTTTAATATTTTAAAAGAGGAATTATCATTCAGGATACCATCTACTTTACAAACATAATTAACATTATCTAAAATAAAAACTTATATCGGCTTTAGAAATAACAAGGTTGTTATCTTTCACTTTATTTTGTATTTGTTTAATAATAGTAACTTCATTGTTAAAAAGGTAAAAAAGATAACTATAGATTATGCAAAACCAGAAGATGACACTAAAATCAAAACCAAAGACCATGGTAGTAAGAAAAGGTAAAACTAGCGACAACACGAGAGATGAAGTAACAATAGAAGGTGAAATCAACAACATAACCAACAATCATGTAATTATAAAGGGTGAAAATAACTACATAAAAAAGATTATGCAATAACAGAAGGTCAAGTACATCGAGTTGTACATGTAATAGAAAAAGTCCTGGAAGAACGAAAAATATGTTCTAGTATATTTCTAGATGTTGCCAAAGCATTTGACAAGGTCTGGCACGAAGGATTAATCTTCAAACTTCAGCGTGATCTTCCGGAACAATTTCATCACATTGTGGAATCTTACCTGTCAGAGAGATTCTTCAGATTTAAACATAATTGAGAGTATTCTGATTTGAGGAATATATCAGCAGGATTACCTGAAGGGAGTGTCCTTGGACCCGTATTTTACTTGTTGTACACTAGAGACATTCCCCAGGAAGTTGATACAATCACAGCAACCTTTGCAGATGACACAACAATTTTAGCGACAGGAAATACTGTGGAAGAGGCATCGAATAAACTTCAAAGAGCAATAGATGGAGTTTGCATTTGAATGAAATAATGGAGATTAAAACTGAATGAATCCAAATCAACCTATGTCAACTTTACAAATAACAAAATCAACCCAATTCCACTTATAATTAATAACCATTTAGTAACTCCAGCTAATTCTGCTAATTATTTGGATTACTGACACTCGATGTAAAGCTCCACTGGAAAGAACACGTCAAAAAGAAAAAGGTTGAATTAAATATGCAATTTAGAAAAATGTACTGGTTAATAGGGAGAAACTCAAATTTAGACGTAAACGACAAACTGCTTCTATACAAGCAAATACTGAAGCCAGTATGGACCTATGGAATCCAGCTGTGGGGCTGTACAAAAAACACTGTCTCAGACGAAATCAAAAGATTTGCAGAGAAACACAAGCAAATACTTCTACAGCACGAGAACAAGGAAATAGCTTGCTTGTTAGACAACTCTGGCGAGACCCGTCGCTTGAAAAGGACGAAGCCTCCCGAACTTTGCAATGAGAAAGTGTAACAAATCACACATGAACAGAGTGTGCGTTAATCAGGAGTCCATCGGTAGGTGATACTCCAACAAACAGTGACATTAGTATTAAATGTATATTACTAGATAGGCTCTTATTGCCTAGTTGTAATTCTGTAATAAATAATTTAATATATAACAACTGAAAATTAAAATAGAAACATCATCAGTGGTCATGTAACAACAGAAGATGGAACCAGTAACATAACCAGAGATCATGTTACAACATACAATGAAAATAGCGATACCACAGGAGATCATGTATCAACAGAGGAAGAACTTAGTGACGTCACCAGTTATCATACAGAATCAAAAACAAAAACAAAATGAACTGGCGACATAACATTAGATAATGTAGCAACAGAAGGTGTGGCTAACGACATAAACAGAGATCATATAACAACTGGAAGTGAAAATAGCGACATCATCTGTGATCATATAACAACAGAAAATGAAACCAGTAACATAACCTGAGATTATGGTGACAAAACATACAATGATATTAGAAATACAAACGAAGATCATGCATCAACAGAAGATGAAATTAGCGACATCACCAGTGATCATACAAAAACCAAAATTATTCTAGCCAAAAAAAAGAGATCATGCAGTAAAAGATATTGTCCCTAAAGACATAACCAGAGATCACTTATCAATTAAATTGAAACTAGATACGTAAACATGTAAGATGAAAATAAAGGTAAAACTAGTGACATTACCAGATCATATAACATCATAAGGTGAAACTAGAAACATCCCCAAAGATCATGTAATAACAGACTGTGAAACTAGCTACATCACCAGACATAATGTCACAACTGAAGGTGAAACTAGCTACATCACCAAAAATCATGTCTATTGTTAATTATCATTAACCATCACCATTATCATATCAGAACATAATCCTAGCGATATTGTCTAAAAACTGACATATTTAAAGAGTAGTAGTATACTTTATACACAAAACATGGACTATAAGAAGCTATCTACTATGGCTTAATATAATTAATTGTGAAATAAATGGTGTTAATTAACTGGTAGTAGTTATATTATATTCATGAAATTCAGATTTATCTCAAATCAGGAACATTTGATTTATTGAATCACATAATATATTTGCAATATTCTGAGATTATAATTTACATTATTAATACCTCAGTATATCCCCTAAAAAAACAAGGTAATATAGATATTTAGGTTTAAAAACTAACCATAACACATATTTGATAACACGTATTTTCTACTGTTATTCTAAGAGTAAAATTTTTCTGATACTATTTATCTACATTAATATTAGGATTTAAATTGGTAATATGTTATTGAACTTACCTTTAAGTGGTAGACATATAGGTTTAATAAAGTCATTGAAAGTAATCTGTCGATCACGTTTTAAAAGAGCAATGTTGTATATGCCTATAGGTTTCTTATAATTTTCATGATTTATTATGTTCTTTACTTTATACGATTCCTGGCTTGTAGGCTCGGAATATTGATCGTGTTGTCCAAGGAGAATCGTGAAGCTTTTTGTCGGAATCCTAGCAACACATAATACGTTAGGACAATAAATAGAGATAGAGAGAGAGAGAGAGAGAGAGAGAGAGAGAGAGAGAGAGAGAGAGAGAGAGAGAGAGAGAGAGAGAGAGAGAGAGAGAGAGAGAGAGAGAGAGAGAGAGAGAGAGAGAGAGAGAGAGAGAGAGAGAGAGAGAGAGAGAGAGCAATGTATTCATATATACGGCCATACGACCGGAAGCGATCAGATCAGCCCCCATCCAACGAAGTAATGATGAAATGGCCATCCGGAGGGTATTAGCTCTTATAAGACAGATGACATAACAATACTGACAGAATCAGTAGCCAAAATACAGTCTGAGGTCTGTATTAACTAATGGATTAGCTCCATTACATTAGACAACTGATAATGAAGCATCCTGCCGGCATTAGCTGTCAGAATACAGTTTTAGGAATGGAAGTTAAGTGAATCAAGAATAAGATTACACTATAGGTAGTACCAGAGAGAGAGAGAAATAGATAGAAAAATCGAGAGGGATAGAGACAAAGGGAAAGAGAGGAAAGAGACAGAACAGAAAAAAGTTTTACATGACGATGAATAGCAGAAGGTTCCAATGTTTTGACCACAGTAGGTAACACGAATTTTCTATCTAGGTCGTTAGTGATGCTCAATGCTAGTACAAACTACGAGAAACAGTGAGTGCAAGAGGCTTCTACCACAGAAGGTAACACGAATTGTCTATCTTAGTCGGTAGTGATGATCAATGGTAGTACAAACTACGAGAAACAGTGAGTGCAAGAGGCTTCTACCAGATAAGGTAACACGAATTTTCTATCTAGGTCGTTAGTGATGATCAATGGTACTACAAACTGTGAGAAACAGTGAGTGCAAGAGGCTTCTACCAGATAAGGTAACACGAATTTTCTATCTAGGTCGTTAGTGATGATCAATGGCACTACAAACTGCGAGAAACAGTGAGTGCAAGAGGCTTCTACCACAGAAGGTAACACGAATTGTCTATCTTAGTCGGTAGGGATGGTCAATGGTACTACAAACTGCGAGAAACAGTGAGTGCAAGAGGCTTCTACCACAGAAGGTAACACGAATTGTCTATCTTAGTCGGTAGGGATGGTCAATGGTACTAAGAACCTCGAGATTTTGTGAGAGTAAGATGATTTGAACACAGTAAGTAATACAAATTATCTCTCTTAGTCGGTGGTGATGCTCAATGTTACTCATCCGCGAGATCTAGTGAGTATAAGATGCTTCGGTAACAATAACCTAATTTTTTTTAAAAAGGTAGTTATTACTGGTACTGATGGAAATAATGTATAGCTAATGGAGTACCTGTAAAAATAAATACAAATTTTAAACATTTAAAACAATTACAAGATTTAGTATTTAAATTAAAAAGTTAATTTTAGTGTAGTGAACATGCGGTAAATTCATCCCATATGCAATGAATATATGGGAGCCAAATGTAGATTGTAAAGGGGGATTTACTTTTGTGTGTGTTATGGTGTGTTTTTAATTCATGTTTCAGCTGATTTAATAAAATGTTTAAATTCTGTTAGATTTAAGCTATCATATATATCTGATTATTTCCCTATCGTAATTTCTATAGCATTTGGTACGACTTCTGTAGTTGTAGTAGGATATTCTATTTCTTTTGTTCCAATGGTAAATGGACTACTAAGGATGTTGAGATTTATAAAGAAATAAGTTCATAAAAATATTTTTAGACATTGAACTCTTTAGAGAAAACCAGTAAATATAGTTTCTAAACTGGAATTAAACTAATCTGATGAATATCTGGTTTTAAATATCAGGAGATTTTAAAATAACTAACAATTACAGTTTAATTAGAAGGTTGAGTCGTATTACCTAGAGGGGTTGATCAATCATTTCCTCTAATGGATTATCTGATTTTCCTGAGCATATCCCCAATAACTTATTTCAATGTTATGTTGTTTACCTCAAGATAGATTCTCACTATTCATATATTGTGGAAATATATTTGCATAAATTCTGATTTGAACGTCTAGTTTGTCCCTATGTGGCTGTTCATATGGAATTAGTTATGAATGCCGTTAAGCATACAATGACTTTAATAGTTATGTATAAGCATATTAGGAGTTTGAGTGAGGTACTGACAACTTACTAGACAATACGATTCATCAAATTATTGAATGAAGGTTACATGTTGGAATTTTTAATGATGTTTATAGAGTTAAATTATGGTAATATGTATTAAGTAGTAACACATGTGTATATCTTTCAGTGAATTAAATATGTACTTACCCATATGTACATTTAGCTACCGTAAGTATGTAAACATCATTAATTACTGTACCCCCGCATATTTCTATCTTTTTACCCTTGCTAATTTTGACCAGTGCTTGCCAAGGATAAGCATGTGGTTTAGTAATTTTCCCTCCAACTATCCTGTTTGTTATTTCTTTACGTATCTCACCACAATCTGTTAAAATAAAAATGGTGTTTAATTTTATTTCATACCCTTAATAATACTGATATTACAAATTTCGTCAAAAATTTACGTCATTTTCACAGTAACCTTGTTTTTACTACTAAACTTTACATTTTTTGATAAATAATCTATCATTTTATAGGATATCCACCTAACAATAAATTTAAATGTTTTGAATATGTTAAACTATTTGTACTTGAGATAAAACCACTTTTTAAATTTCTGCAAACATGCCGACAGGAAAAAATAGACACACTTAAATTCCAACTTGTTGTCAGGAGGAAAAATTAAAACCCCATAAAAATGTGATATCAAATTTTTAGTTTAATAATTTCCTTATTACATAATATTTCAATAACAACAATCCGCTTAATATAGCTGATAGCATTAGGTGGACAGCTCGTGGTGTACTAAATGGGTTAAATATGAGAGATCTAAAATAGTGTTATAGCAATAATAATAATAATAATAGTAAATTTAATATGTGCGATATTTTGGAGGTAAGGGTTGAAAATTTTAATACATCAAAAAACTCCTCTTTTGGTTATCTAAACTTTCCCCAAAGCAAATCTGTCTATTTCCACTATTTAAAAAAATAAGAGGGGGTGGGACTTTTTGGACACATGGTATATATATATATATATATATATATATATATATATATATATATATAATTAATCTCTAGTAAAGCTCCAATAAAAGACAGAAATAACTTTTATCCACAAATCAGGAAAAAACCCTGAATGGATTTAGAGCTCTTTGTCAGAGCTCTTCTGTGTCTTGTATACACAAAATAAAATTATCCCTTGTATGTGCATTCATAAAGAAACTGAGAATTATCCCTAGTTTTGCGAATATTATTCGTCTCGGTATTGTGTCCGAAACAACCACAAGATTAATGTAGCCGGACAACAATAGTGGTGTTTGAGTTGACCTTGGATGCCTTTTGTTTTTATTTATTTTAGATATATCTTATTTGTATGATGTGCTGAGTCTATTATCTATTTGGGTGTGGTGTGCTTACTTTTGAAGTCTCTTATTATTAATATTAATAATCGTTTTTTATTATAATAATTTATTATTTATTTTTTCTTCTTTCTCAATATAAATGCTTTTTTGTTTGTTTGTATTATTGTTGTTTTATTGTATCTATTTTTTTAACATTGTTATTTTAATTTCAAATGGTTTTTAAGTCCATAGAGGAGTAATGTAAGTAAATTTGTAAATTGCTGAGTTGCACATAATATGTTGTATCATATTAAAAATTTGTAATGCTTGATTTATTATATTGAGGCTAGAGCTTAAATATAAACACTAACATGGGATAATTTAAACACTACCTACTGTAATTATAATCAAATATTGAAAATACACCCTTCATTCACCCTTTTAATATATAAATTATTAATATATTTTTTAAATAGTATTGAAATTGAAATTGAATTCTACAATTAGTTTTATATTAAATAATTGGTATATTTCAAACATAAATTATACAATTTTAATACTTACTGCAGTCATAATCAGTGGATTTATAAATCTGAAAATTCATAACATAATATTAAATAATGTTTTAATGTTAATTCCTTATAGTAAACTCCCTTGCACAATTAATTATGTAGCTTCTTACTTTAGATAATTGTTTTGTGAACAGTAAACCTTGTTCATTATTTGGACCCACAATAACATAATTAGTCTTTAAATTTTAGTCTACCTCATCGATTCAATAAGTTACATAAACTTTTAGAGAAAATAACAAAATGCAAAATAGTATAAAGTGTATGTAAATAATAGTGATTTTGTATACATTTTTGTAACCCTGAGAAACTCAAAATGGCTTTAATTCATTTAAATAATAAAAAGGATGGTGAGGAAATTTTTATTTGTTTTTTAGTTAAATAAAAGTAGAAACATTTTTTTTCGACTGCTCACCACGCTTTATTCACACTTCATATTTAGTAATTTAAAATAAGTTAAAATATCCTAACTCATTATGATTTAATTAAATTATACACATTATCTTATATCCCTCATGTCAAACATTCGTTTCCATTTTAATTTGCTTTTTTTACTCAACATTTCAAATTAAATGTTCCAAGATACGTCTGCCCTTATTATCTGATGAACACAGATGTATATATTGTATTTTAATGTATAGCAATATTCCGAAAGTATCAAAAATATTAACACTTCAAAACAAGTAATAAAATTGTACGGGATGAAGATTTACATATTTAGTAGGTTTGGTTTTCTTTATGTTCTTGTTAATATCCATATCAATTTCAATATTAGTTTGGTAGGTTTCGATTAGTATACAGTCTAAAAACAAAATGGATTATTTGCAACAATATTGTTCATTCCAAATCCCTATTACTTTGTGACTTAGTAACAAAGCTATTTTCAGTGTAAAGATTCTCTTTTCAATAATTCTTAAAAATATATCAGAATAAAATTTGAAATATTTTGGTGATACAATTTATCAGAAACTATGTTGGTAGGAGCACATTAGAATATTGAAAATTTTTACAAGAATAAATTTGAGGAACAAATCTGTCCAAAATTTGTTTTAGCCTTTTAATTTTTACTCTTGTTTGGTCCCGGCTGGAGTATGGAACTTGTGCTTGGAGTTTGGGGGAGAGAGGTGCTTATGATACAATACTATAAACTTCCTCAAAATAGAATAAATTGTTTAATTCATTTTAAAACTAATATCACTCTTTCTTTTTCACTTTTAAAACAAACTGCTGTATACCGTTTAAATTGCATTCATATAAAGTATGGATACTGTTCTATAGATACAGGATTTTTAATGTACTTATAATTTTTCTGCCGATTACTTATCATTATTAGAGTTGTTCGTTTTATTATATCGCTGTATGGATATTTGCCTCAGAAACTATCTGAAATTAGGAAGTTTTGAATTTAAAATCTGCAAAGTTTTTTATGTAGTACTCCAGATAAATTTACCTTTTTTTATCCCTAATATAATGATCCGGATGGCTACTGCTGAATAGTAAGATGCATAAAATTTGTAAATAATACTGATGGTTTCATGAAGTGCTTGAATTCATTCGATCTAATATACAAATAATGTTCTTTAAACAAAATTCTCTTTCGTCAGCCAATACTCATGAATATTCTTTCGGGATATTTATTTTTTACTTTAGGTTATGCAAACGTGTATAAACTTGTGCAATAACTAAACTAAATTGGTTAAACATTTCCGAAGTTACTACTCTGTAACTGTTAGTTGGACATTTACATTTTGAATCAGTCATAATCTGTGTAGCTTAACACTGTATAATTGAACACTTTAATATCTACACTTTAACTCAATGTAGCCTTAAAAAAGTGGATGTAAATTTCAAAACAGTCACTGATTTATGTTTTCATCCATATGTCCTATAATAGCTCACTATGTGTAGCTTTCAAATCTGCATCTAATATGATACCATTCGATTTTTATAACAATACTAATTTAGAGAATTTTTAACCTCTAACAAATATAAATTTTCATCGCATATTGTCAAAATCTACTCTACAAATAAAATTAACATAATGAATCAAGTATAGAAGTTTATGTTACATTTTTATAAAATTTATAACTTAAGCAAAGTTTTACATTCCATGAATAAATTTTATTAAAAATTAAATAATATATCATTAATTTTAAATTTAGCTACCGTTTTCTAAGGTTTTTTTGAAAATGGTCCATTTCACCTGTTGGTGTTAATAACAGTTCATTTTATACAGGTTAAAGATCTGCATATACTACTTCTGACAAACAAGTTGAATTCCAATATAAATTTATTAAACAGCCACTTGAAGAAAATAATTTCTTATGACTTATGTTTAAATTCAGATTAAATAAATAATATCTTCCCTAGTTTACCTGTTTACCTGTTCATAGGCACTCAGAACGTCAGTTTCTACTGTTAGTAACAATAACAAATTTTTTATAACTGTTATGATCTCCATGTATGTAAGTTTAATATATTTTAAGGAAGAGGTTAAAGAGAACACTTTGATTTGCTTTTGACTAGAATGTGTATTGTCTTCTATTGCGTGCATTTATAATTTCCCATAACTGATAACTTCATTCAGACATAATCTTGTTAGTTCTGGAATGAGTGTGCTTAAAAATATAATAAACTGTGAAATTGAATTCTTTATGCCCATCGAAAAACTAACCAAATAAACAGAAATCTTTCTAAACGGATCTTTATTAACGGTCTCTCTTCAATTATTTTACTTACCTTACTATTTATCGCTAAAGTGGGTTCATTCCCTTTAGGAATCGTTAGTTAAAACCTTTCCTCACCTCGCCTTGGCTATTTGTTATGGCGCTTGACAAATAAATTTTTGAATTTCTGTCAAATATAAAATATAAATTTTTACCTTGCAAATTAAAAATCAACCTCGTTTTTGAATGAAGTCGGTTCCCAAATTGCATGAAACGCTCAGTCTATTGACTATAAACGTCCATTTCCACGATAGATGGGTTATTTTCATTTTTAGTGTGGCTGAACGAATAATCGCCATCGGTACTTTTGAGGCTGTAATGCCATAAAAGTAACTTTCTGAAAAGTCTCACCATATATTGTTTCAGTTTCTTCTAAACTTACAGAGATAATACGCTAAGTACTGATCCAGAGTATATTAGTGTTCTGACGAAGCAATGTCAAAGATCTACGGAAATAAAATGAGATTCCCCTGATTATTTTCTCTTAACACAAGCACTGCATTTATATGTTCCTGCGGCGTTTAATCGTATTTACCTTTTTCGAGCGGAAGTAAGAACGAACGAGATTTTTCGCGTTTTTTTGAAACGATTTTAGTTGTTCTACAGTACCTATAAATTTGACCAAATAGACCACATTTGTAACATTTTCCTCCAGAATAATTGATTTCTTGTCTTCGTTTGTTCTTCCATTTCTGAAAATGAATATTATTGCTAGTTCCTCTGAATCCTCTCTCGACGATGTTCACTCATTTTTTTAAAGAAAAAATATTGAATACAGACTTTTATCTATTTAGAAATGGGTTTTACCCCCTTCAATGAAACTTTTGTGTATATCTTTAATTTCTAACTAGCTCATTTCCATGGTTTGGGTTAAAATTTTCCTAGATAAGTCGCTTCACCGGGACGAAGATCAGTTTCCATCTACTTCTACATGCTTTGCATTTTCGTGTATGTTCTTCAGTTTTTATGTGATGATTACATAGTCTGCATTTCCAGTTTCCATGGATTAATCCCGTGCTAATTAGTTGCTTCTTCAAAAACGCCATGGCCTGATACGAAGCTTAAGATTTACCTCTAATTCCGTTTACTTTGTAAAATGACGAATATAGAGAATGTCAGATCTGGTTGGACCAGTAATCCGTATTAATTTCCCGTGGAGTATTTTGTTCATCATTCCTAAATTTCTGAGTTGAGCCATTGTTTTATATTATATTTTGCTACGGCATTAATTTTCTACATACGGGTTCTGATCGAAGAAGGATCGTTTGGTCCCATTTTTAGTTTTCTTCATATCCTCTGTGACCATGTATCCAGCTAAGAGTTACTTCGTTTTTGGGTCAAAGCTTGGTTATGTTACGCTGAGATGTGCGCTTTACAGTAGTTCTATGATATCTGCTTGGAATACAGTTGTGTATTTTCTCAAAGCTATACCTATGTTATCCTTGGTTGTTTTTTTCCACATATTCCCGCCCTTACCAGATCTGTCAGTATAGTACTCTATACTATTAGAGACCATTCTTTTTCAAAATCTTTTTTTTTTGATAACTTTAAATCGTATAGTCTATGAGTTTTTATTTACTGATTTAATCTCTTCTCATAGTAAGTACGTAATTATAAGACGCAATTTGTGTTGACGAATATTGCCGTGTCCTTTTCGTCAATAGCTTTCTTTCACATTTCAGAGTATAGCATTCTGTATACCTCTGAATTTGCCTCAGCTACTCTAAAGTCTAGTGGGGCAGGTGGGGTTATTCCTAACAGAATTTCTACTATTGCTGTAGATGTATATATGAAAGTTACAGAGATACTTATTTATTTAACTAAACCTATGTAGACTGGTTAACCTAGGTCTAGTAGGATGTAGAAGTGTTCTTCTCCAATACACTATAGGGAGTACACTAGGGTAAACTAGGGTGCGATTTGGGTATCTGAGGTTTAATTACATGAACATAAAACCATTTAGTAATACCTTGACGGTTACCCCAGTTATTACCAAGAAGTCGCTTACAAGCCATGAATAATCAGGTTAATTTCTGCAAAATGTAATTATCAAACAGGTGACATTTCCTTCAATTGCTGGCATCAGTTACCAATCAACGCTCCTGTCACCACGACGCTGAAATTACTGATGTTTCCAAAAAAATTGGTCATCATAACCATTCCTTTCATATTTTAAATTTCATGCTTATTATTATATATGTAATTACTTTATTTTGAATTATTTATTTCTAGTGATAAACATAAATATTAATAAAATAATATTAACATAGAACGTTTGTGATTAGTGTAAATTTTAATGTATATATTTAACTACAATAATAGGCCTAATAGTGAATCACGTTCTACAGCTAGGTGTGTGAAACATAATAAAACAGTGAGAAATCATTCTACAAATTGGGCGCATAAAAACCACATGTGAAATATTGTTTATTTTTTTTAAATTGGAGTGAAATAATCTTTTCAAATATTGTTATTGGAGCATATTTTATTAATTCTACCAATGAAAAATACACATAATTTTAGTTTATTAGTCCATAAATTTGTCCATGTATGTCTGTTTAGTATATTAAAAAACATTTACTTCCAAATATTGACTTTAACACAAGAAAATGTAAAAAAGATTTATCAACTCATATGTTAGACCCCCCCCCCTCTATTTACGGCTAGTAATATATAGTTTATTAACAGTTTAAATCATTGTCTATCCCAATAAAATATAAACCTTTGATTCCTTAACACTCTACAGAATAATATATTCTCACACTCTTTTACTGACTTTAAATTAAAACCACTGAAAGAATACACTAGATTATTACTCTTGAGGTATATTTGAAAATACGTTGCTAAACAGAGAAGTTTAAACACATTTGACTATTTTTGTTCTAAATGCTGGGGGAATGTAATAAAATAATTTTATAAGTACCATCTAACATGAAGAAACTAATAATAACGTTCCGTTTGAAAAGTTTCAGAAAATCAAAATTTTACTGTTTTGAAATGAATTCTTTACTCACCGTAGCAAAACCAATCACAATAACAAGCGAATCGCTTTGTACAGCAACATTTCTATTTGTAATATAATCAAAAAGGTAGGTTTTGTAAGAATTGAAGAGAAAACTCTTGTTGTCAGTAGAACACAGATAAAAGAAACCATTCTCAAGTCAATCACAAACTTAACACGTTATAAAAGTTTTCTTGTTTTCATGCAGTTATGAAAACTTTTTATATTTGTAAAGTTTCATGTACGTAACTGAGAGAAGTGACATTGGAGTTGTTAAATGTCGTAGTAGAGTTTTTGCTATGTTGACAATTCACTCACACCCAAAACACTAAAGTCATTCATAGAACACAGTAATCATTGATGTTTTTTGGATGAAAATTGAACTGGAAAAGTCATGTTTCGCAACTTTTTGAGTTACAAGTTTCATCCATTACCACTGCAGTACCTTTATTCTTCATTATTTTGGGCTCTGTTTGTTCTTAGCTAAAATATGGTTATTCTGGCGGAACTTTGTTGAATCTGAAAAATATTTCGCAACTTAACAAAAATTGTACTATTTTTCATCTACATTAAAACCAATCATCCAAATCATACTTAAAAAAACTATAAAGTTGTGGTATAGATTTATTTAATTTCATGATTTAAGATTTTGATTGACATTTTCTAAACATAAAGATAAGTGAACATGTTTGAAATTAATTATAATCATGGAGATAAAAAATATGTTTTTGAATATTTCGAAGTTCCCTCAAACGCTACCAGGACTATACAACACAAACTTTTGGAGTAAAAATAACGGAATGTGTTAAGTTAATGGCGTATTTGTGTGTATTTTAATATTGATTAAATAGATAATTGTTTCTTTTAAATAATGGCTTTCCAGGTATTGTGTAAAAGAAAGATGATGAAAGTAAATATACACAACAAAAGTATAATATGAAACATAACTGTAGAATATACTTACAGTAAGCTATAATGTGTAAATGTTTTACAATTATCATATTGATCTTCAGTTTTAATTATTTTATGTTTTTCTGAAGGCAGAAATTTGAATGAACTATAGGTCGATCTGGATCTGAATACTGGTTTGTATTTTCAGTTGTTGAAACAGCATTTAGAAATAAAATGTGTTGTTGGGTAAATTGAGTTCTTTTGTCTCTTCTTCTACTACAATAAAAAAATGTGTGATGATCGGTGTCCCCATTCTATCCATAATGAAACCAGACTGTGTTACCCACTTTCCCCATTTGTAGAGTGGAAATTGTGTAATGTAACCCAATTACTATCCTCTTTCCTAGCTGTCCCAACTTCCTATGGCATCAATAACCCATCTTCCATTCCATAAAGAAATTGGTTCTTCATTACCTTGCCTTCTTTTTTGCGTATGCTCTTGTGATATTCTTACATCTTGTGTCCACAATAAGAATAGCTTCAAGTGCTACCAAATCAATAGGAATAATCTTGCATGATAACGGGAGATTCTAAGACAATGCGATACGTGCAAACTACTTTGTTTAGTACGAGGTTATACTTTTCGTCCACTTTTTGATTCTGAGGTCTTCCACCAAATCTTAGCACAATGTATAATAATGTAGAGATCGTGATAAACAATAGGTGTCGACGGATACTGGGACTAGGTCATCTTTTATCTACCACCAGGCTGCTTAATATCACTGTGAGCTTTTCTGCTTTGATGGCTGTTCTCTTGATTTGTTCCTTAGAAGAAGAAGCATCCTCACAATCATTAGCTTCTAAAGCACTTATCAATTCAAAAATTTTCACCACCGTAGTAATTGTGTTAGTTTTATATATTCACTACGTGAAACTTAAGAAAAATATGTCGTTAATAAAAGCAATATTTGTTGAATTATGATCAATCAAAATGTCTTTAAAATTGTTTCATAAAAAATAGATTTTTCAATACATTTAGACAACTAAAATCATCAAAATTCAAAGCTGTAGCTTTGTTAAAGTCAAAGAGAATATTAGAAATATTTTGCCCTCTGAATTTATAAAAAAAGAAAAAGTTACTTGAATAAATTTCAATTCTACAAAACTACTGTAAATCAGAATATATTTTATCCCTAAAATTCAATGCTAGTCCTTGGTATTGTTTCATTAACCAAGTTACTTGTTTTTGTAATGCATAAACCAAGAAAATGAAACCTAAATGGCGTATGAAATAAAATAAATTGGTAGACTCTATTTTTTTGCACAGACAATACTCTTCATTAAAAATAAACTCATTGGTAGCACTCTTAAACCATGCAGATCAATTTCGTAATTTAAACGTCGCACTTCCTCTTATTCTTGATGGTGACAATTTGGTATTACATTATAATAGATTCAATTTTATTTGAAATAAAAAGAGTGAGATTTAAATAGAATAAAGGGAATTGGGTAACATATTGTATGTAACACGTGTTTCAAACCTTCTTTATCGTACTAGGGATATTAAAGCAACTTGGCTATCTCTTCTTTGCTCAAACCTTCCCCTCAAGCTGTAAAAAAACTGGTTACACCACTTGATCCGTAAATATCTACTATACTCTTCATGTCCTTTTTTCTAAAAATAAAACAAAGTAGATCAACAATATATTTCCCACTGTGAAATAAATATTAGATTAGTCCTGGGGCACGCGTAAATAGTTTTCGATTACACTAAAAACCGGATAATGTTACAATAGCGCCATTACTATCACACAATGAGAATACATTGTAACAAAAAACTGTTTGATTAAAAAATATAATACCTTTAAAATATCTAAATCCTGCCTCTAAATTTGCAGGTAATCTGTAAAATGTTTTGTGAACTGTCCCGTATGTTTTTATTGAAAAATTACACTCTCTATTTCTGCAAAAAAAGGATGTTCACGTACCATATGTGGGTACCCTAAGTTGCCTACCACAGGGTTCTAAGGCGTAAGGTGTTGTGAAAACAAAACTGGAGATAACAAACAGTGCGGAACAAAACGTCCTCTCCACTGGAGGGGAAAGAAAATAGCCACGAACCTCTCGACTGAGTGCCTACGACTTTTAGTGAGTAAGGTTGTGTGTTAGCCATTTGATATCGAATATTTAACTGTAGGTTCGAAAACTCAATTTGGACACTTAAGTTCGAATAATGGGTCTTAAGCCCAAATGAGTTTGAGTCGGCTTGCAGTCCCTATTATTATGTGATGTATTAATTAATATCCGTGTTCAAAAATAAGTGAAATGGTTGATTAGGCCGAATCACATTTGGCCTGGTGCAATAGTTATATAAATGTCATCCCTAATTACGTAAGTTGAAATTAGCATTAAGAAACATTAAGTTTAGCGTATAACTAGATTTAATAATAATATGAACTAAGTGATGGGAAATGAAATCGGTGATTCACGTTCCTCTGGAGAATCATCCATAATATGGTAGTTTTGAAATAATCACCTATAAGTGGTCACTTATATGCGTTTTTGTACCAACAAATGTAAATAATAAGAATGATTTCTTTAAACTATTTTCCGCGAGTGTTTGTGATGTATGTGGATGATATTTTTGCACTGTTTGATAAAAATGAAAAACTCGAAGAGTGCTGCAATAGTTATTTTTAGTGTTGTTATTGACGAATTGTGTAGTGTGTTCTAGTTTTAAGTGCATGTAACAATATACAATCTTTGTGAAAATGGATAGAGAAAACATAGCTTCAAGTGAAATTGACAGACAGCTTGAAGTTGATCTATCTGACGATAATGTTACTTGCTTCCGAACGATCTGATTTATTTAGTGAAGATAGTGATAGTGATCCTTCTTATTATCCAGAAAATGATTGCAACAAACGTAAAAGGCCTTTTTTTTCAAAACGAGACCTAGACCCTGCTTACATAACCTTATCACATAACTTTCCACCCACTTTAACCAGGCCTTAACCCTCATCTATAAACAGAAATGTTCCTAGTAATAACTATTTAGATTCAGATGATGAATGTGATAAACACATCAACAATGAAATATGGCAAAGTATAAATGAATTAGAATCTGAAAATTTTATTAATCATTTTACTTTTTTAGAAACACCTGTTCCCAACACTGTCCTCCTGTCACATCTAAACCAATAGATTATTTAAAATTATTTTTTACTGAATCACTACTAATTATTTTTGTAACTGAAACCAACAGATATGCACGTCAAGTAATTTCAGCAAAACCAACAATTTCTCCTCATTCTAGAACTCAGAAATGGCACCCAGTCACTATATGTGAGATGAAAGCTTTTATTGTTGTAGTCCTGAATATGGGGCTTAATCAAAAACCAACCAATGCTTCATATTGGTCAACTAATGGCTCACAATATAATCCTTGGTTCCGACAAATGTTCAATAGAAATAGATTTCATTCAAAACTAGGTTATTTCCATATTGTTGATAATTCAAAACTCCCAACTGTAAAAGAACCCGGATATGATGCAACACAAAATTTCAGCGCTGATAGACCACTGCAATAGATTATTTCAATATTTCTCCACACCATACCAGCAACTCTCTGTTGATGAATCACTTATTGGAACCAAGAGTCACACAGCACTAACTCAATATTTACCCAACAAACACCACCACTGATGGGGCATAAAACTATGGGTATTTTGCAACTCGGTTTCAAATTACTGTCTCAGCCTAATATGTTACAAAAGTAAATCTTCCGAAGAAAATGAAGATGAAATTAAAAATATGGTCTTGCATACACTATTGTAAATAAACTTAATTCCATCTGAAATTCCTTGAAAAAAGGGTAACATGTTTTAACTGATAATTTTTTTACAAGTATGATCCTTGTTGAAATGCTATATGAAAAAGGAACTTTCTGTACTGGTACAGTAAGAAAGAACAAAAAAGGACTCCCTAATGAAATACAGGGTAAATTGGAGGTAGGACAAAAAGTATACACAAGAAAGGCAATGTTGTAGTTTTAGAATATAGACAAAATAAATCTCAAAACAAGTCAGTTCTTCTTCTATCGTCAAAGGCTCAAGTGAAAGATTTGGAGTGTACAAAAAAAGGCATGGCCGAACTACAACTGAAAAAAAAAACCTGGTATAGTTATAGACTATAATAAACACATGGGAGGCATGTATAATAAACACTATACTTTTAACATGATGTTATACAACTAACTAGATGAACGCCGGACAGTCAAATATTGGGAAAAAGTAGCTATTAATTTATTTTCCAGAATGGTGCTGAACTTTTTGTTATTTACAAAGACAATCGTGTACAACATCAAAAAAACACGTGTCCGGTATCAATATATTGTCAGTATAATTGATGTGTTTGTGTGTGTGTGTGTGTGAGTGTGTGTGTGTGTGTGTGTGTGTGTGTGTGTGTGTGTGTGTGTATGTGTGTGTGTGTGTGTGTGTGTGTGTGTGTGTGTGTGTGTGTGTGTGTGTGTGTGTGTGTGTGTGTGTGTGTGTGTTAAATGTAGCAAGGTGTAGATGAGTCTTAATTTCTTTTTTTTTTAAGCAAGTGGAAGACTATTGTTAGAAAGAGCTAGCGGATTTAGTGTTTTTTTTTTTTTTTTTTTTTTTTTTTTTTTTTTTTTTTTTTTAATAGTGCGGCAGATGGCCTATTACGAAACTAGTGATTTGAGAAGTAGATAAATATATATTTTTAATTTGATGATGACTATTATCCGAAACCACCCCTGTTTTTGATTTTTGAAAAAATCCACGCTCTGCTACCAAAATGTTACCCACGTCCCTCCAGTGGCATGATAGGAAGCGTAAGGTAGTCGCGATCGATGGAACGGATGACGCGGTGCAACCACGCGAGATTGCCACTAGACAATTAATTAATTGACGGTTGGTGAAAGTTCCTCCCTAGCCAGTGTTATATTACTCTAATGTCTGATTATTGCATAAATATTGTAAATTGAACTACAAATATAACGCTAAAGTTTAAACATAACATCAATATATAACAAATTTATTAAAAATTTATTTATTATTTTTATTTTTTTTATTTATTTTTTTTTTTTGCCGTAACAACTGAAAGATAAACTTCGTTTCATTTCAAAAGCCTTCAATAAAGTTTTGTGTGTTCGTAGGTTACGTTTTGGTGATCCAACACTTCAATTTTTTTTTCTTTGGCTCTCGCACTTGAACCAGCGTGGCTGTTTTAAAAAATAAAAATAAACAAGAGGTATTAACGGAAATGCATTTAATATACTTTCACAAGTTTTTTATTTTTGGCTGAAAATGCATTTAGAAGTTTAACAAGATTTTCTCACTGCACCAGTATTATGAGAGTTAATTTTTGTCTCAAAAGAGTCAAGCTGGCCTAGATTTGCTAAATCTTTGGCTTTTACGCATTCTACAATTTGTCGAATAATTCACCAGAAAACCTCAAAACTTAGGCGGTTTTGAAATATGTTATTTTAGAGTTTTATAATTTTCAACACAGATTTTCCTGTTAACCTTTATGCGAAACATCAAGAAAGTTTTTTAAATTACTTGATTTTAGTGTCTTAATTTTTATAACCTTTAAATACAAATACATCACATAATTCGATTAGTTTAAAATCTACAAATTTACTTTAGCTATTGTTTGAAGAATAAGTTTTGGCAGAAGGCCATATTACATGACAATTGCTATTAAAACAAAGTGATTTTAAACAAATGAAAGTTAAAAATGTAAACAGTTGTTTGTGGAAAATATTCAAACATAATTTGAATACGTGAACTTTCACCAACCTGGTTTACTCAAGGAAATTTCTTGGCATTATAAAGCTAGACGGCTTGATCACTACATGTCAGTCGAGGTAAAATGAATCTTGCCACGAGGCACAGCTATGTTTTCTCGCTTCGCTATGTTTGTTTGATTCCTTTGTGTCTAAAAGGGTTCGTTTTGCGTATGAAGAAGTAGATTTACAAGATAACGTATAAGGAATCATTTTGCGTATGACGAATATTGTACCTATTTTTGCTCCGACAAACCAGCCGATTGGTGGTGTAACCTGGCGGAATATAATGCAACTGGTTATATTTAATTTGGATCGTCGGTAAGATTCTCAAGCATTCCTATTTGCGTTACAAAATACAGATTCTATGGTAAGTAAATTTGTTTGTATTCATTAGTTCTATTTCATTCAATTTGCAATTTTTGGTTCGTTATGAGAAATATTTTTATTTTTTTAATTTTCTTATGAAATGATATGATTTTTTTTATGCATACAAAACAATATAAGAATTTAGGAATTTGAAATTAAAGGTTTCCCATACGTAAATTGTTTCTAGGTTTTTGGCTAAAAATGATTAAACTTATAAATTAAAAGTTTTTTTTTTAAATATTCAAGAAAAATATTATTTGCTTTAACAATTTCTCCCCCCCCCATATTAAATCATTAGTAGAATCATAGATAATTTTACTAGCAACATTTTCAGACCTCATCCATAAGAATATCTTATATAGAAGAGTAGTTATGAGTTTTTTACTAAAACGTTACATCTACAGTCTTTAGACCAAGGTATTTTTAGCCCAACCCTAGCCAAAATACATGTGGCATTATTCGTGACTATGTTAAAATAATCTGGCACTCAAAGGGTACATCAAAACATTAAATATTCGTATCGGTACAAAGTACACGTAGATATTAATATTTACAAAAACAACAACAACAAAAAACGTATAAGAGGAGATTATTGTTGTCATGTCTCACCCTAAAAAAAAAAAAAAAAAAAATATATTAAAAAATTAAATCAGAGTTAACTCTATAAAATAAATAAAAAGTTGGATTAAATATCACAATATGGAAATATAATTTTACAATATACTCATACAAAGAAGTTATAAAAATCATCTAGTAGACCAACTAATGACGTTATCAAATTATAACATAATAAAATATAACTGAGAAATTATCTCTTACATAAATATGTTCAATCAAATAAACATTACAAATTATACTGTTTGAAATATATAAAAATATACTTAAATTATATCAGTACTGTATATGTAAATTAAAACCCAGCTAATAAACAACAAATAACATAAAATGGTATTTAAATTATGGAATAAACAAATAAAAATGCACACATAATATCAAACTACGTATCCTTATGTGTGCTACGAAGAAACAAACATATTTAATTTTGCTTAAGAAAAACAAAGACGAGTAAGGAATGATCCCTTTATCTACATTCAGTAAAATTTTAGAGTCAGCTTTAAAAATTAAAATACCTTCAAAACTGTCTAATAATCGTAAAATGTAACTTACTTTTTTAATTTACCATAATTTAAATCTAAGTTGTAGTTGGTTTGATAGTTGTGCTCAGGAACACTATATCTAATGTTATTCGTATGTCCAAATGTTCCTTGCATCTCGTAATAATCGTTTTTGTTTATTTATACAATATACATTGTATTACATTTTATTTAATAAATTTCAGACTGCCAACAATTAATAATTTTCTGAATTATAACCTTAGTATTTCTTAATAGTTGTCTAAGGCTATTACTACTTTTGTGGGCTATTTTTAAATTCTAATTATTAAAAATTTAATTCCAAACCTTTAGAAATATTTAAGACAAAAGGTAGTCTAATATATTTGTATGTTTCTTTTTCTTCGGTTGTAGAGTAGTTGATTTTTCTGTAGTTTTTCTTTTTCTGTAGTTGCGGCAATTTTTGTTCTAACTATTGTAAATATGGCTACAGTGCACCTTGGATATTTGACTTTTATGAGACGACCTCTATTGATTTATATATAGTCTATACAGATTATAATATCTAATAACAAAATCTTATTTATAATTACTGCTTGGCTGTGTTTTAGGACCATTTGACTAAGGGATAAAAAATAAGATATATTTGGGGCAAAAAATGAAATATTTACAACGTTTACACTGTTATTACTGGTACAAATATATTTTCTGTAGACACACACATAATCGTATTTGATTATCGCTAACTTAATGACTTTATCGCGTTACCTTTTTTATAACGGTTGATCCAACACCTATTCATCCCACCCTTTCCACCAACTAACTCGTTCATACTCTTGGTACTAGGATATCTGAGTATTATTACTTGTGGTGTTGTTGTATATATACCTTTTTTAAACACTTCTTAATATCACAGATATAGTACTGATAAATATTATACCACTGTAGTAGATAAAACTCCTACTTCAAGAATTTATTTAATTATTATCCTTTAAAACACTAAGGATGACAATAGTTAATTCCTTCCTAAAGAGTTTACAATAGCAATTTTGAATAATAAATTTCAAGTTTTTACCAATAATTAATCTATTTTGGCAAGCTAAGAAACTTCTCATGGACGTGCTGTGAGAAGAGTAGAAGAGTTATTTCTTAGTATTCTGCAACCGTTGAATTATTTTATTATTTTTTTTAATATTTAAATATTTTGAATAAATTGATATTGAATAATTGTATAACACTTTATTTTTTAATAAATTTTTATACAATTTTTAAAAAGATTTTTCTATAAACTATATTGACAAAATTAAAAGTTATTCTTTTTTAGCTATTACAGATATAAAAAAATAATAATACGTTTTCTACAAATATTATATTCCAAATACTATTTCATTTCAAACAATATTCCAAATTATTAAAATGTAGCAATTTATTTGATATTATCAAACTGTGAACATTTTTTGTATATTTTATTTCGTTTCAATAATTTTTCAAATATCAAGTAATTGAAATAATTATTTAATTTATATGGCTAATTTAGGAAATTAGTATGGAAATTGGTACCTTGAAACAACTGAAGATTCAGTTTCCTTTGAGTGGTAATGTTAGTTTAACAACCAGATTCATGAATGTCTCGTAAAATTTTTGAAAAGATCTCAGTTGATATAGAAGTCACAAATTGGTCCGTTTCTCTGATCTGTCCTGGATTGTCAAATCCTGTAATCCGTGACCCTTAGTTTGGTTTCTATAACCGTAATGTTAACTGGTGAGGTTATATCCACGAGAGTAATTCGGCCTACAAGAGAGACATGAACTTGCAACATTTCCATCTAGCACACTTTTCTTATGTCTTCTAATTACTTTTAAAAATATAGATTAATTACTAAATTGGAGGATAACGAGTGGCTTGATCTCTCTATTTAAAAGTTTTGGATCAGAATAAAAAGCCAATTCTCCCGTTTTAGTGATATTCGTCCTACTACTTCTATAACTCCCCAGTTCAATTTTCTGTTTTGTTCTTTATTTAACATTACTACAATAATGATAATTGTTTTTGAATTTCTTATTTTTATTAATATTTCTTAAAGTGTTAGATTTGGTTAATTAATAATTATGGTTTGTTTTGTTTATTCCGTAGTTGGCATCACTAACGTGCAGCTTCTAATAAACTTTTAAGCCGATCTACCTTCTGTAGTAATCCATATAATCTTGATTTGTGGCCTTCACGGTGTTCAGAGAGTTCTGATTTGTTGTATCTCCTTTTCCCATGAACCAATCTTGATAATTCTTTATGTTATAATCTTTCATTTTGCCCCCTGATTAGTATGAAACTTAAATGGAAGTTCTGCGATGAATAGTTATAGAGTTGAGAAAACAATGTCCGTTATATTCAATCTTAATTAATTACCTTAATTATTTTGATTACTTTCATTATATTTCATTAAAATATATTTCTATAACCTCTAACATAAATTAAACTTCCGAAAAACATCATTCTATTTTCACAGTATACTTGTTAATTATATTTTTAATGATTTTAATTAAAATTGTCTGACTATATAAGAACTCATATTAATAATCAAATTATTAATATTCACACATCTGATCATATATTATACTTATTAATTATATTATTATTATTATTATTATTATTCTTAGTAGTAACTACTTATAATAGTTTTTAGTTTGATTTAACCTTTTACAAATTTTTCTCATAAAATACAGGGTTATCATAAAATAAACGATTCAGTCAAAATCAAATTGTTTTATCCTCTTAACCGTCTTGTATCTTCTTAACCCCATAACACAATTTTATTATGTATACGATATTATGGACGTAGTATACAAACTATTATATACAAAGGTTTTCAATAATTTAATATCTCAGCCTACATTCTATTGCTGGGGACTATGAAACTGCCCCGACATTTTAGGTACGTTTGCAATGATGAAACTGCCCTGCTCATTAAAGAGGATCAAGAAGGGTCGCCTCCCAAGACTAGAAATGCTGAAATTGCCCTTATATGCTTGGTTGATATTAAATTTAAACCCATACTACAGAAATTGCGCTCGGGGCAATTGAAGCATTTCTGGTAATGCGAGGCGACCCTTCTTGATCCTCTTTAATGAGCAGGGCAGTTTTATCATTTCAAACTTACCTAAAATATCTGGGCAGTTTCATAGTCCCCGTTATTATTTATCAACAAACTATTAATTAAACTCGTTATTTATTTTATTAAAATTATTATATTTCTTAAAACTAAATTAATTAATAGAATAAATTAACTTTTTAGTAATAAATTGATTTTTTCTCTAATGTAACCCCTGAGAACTTATAAAACTATTGGTCTTACAAAAATTCGTATTTTTTACATTTCTGCTATATACAATGTCGACTATAAAAATCTAAGTTCAAAGCCACCTTTTTTTCATTTTTATCATTGTTTAGTTTGAACAAAACGCATTCCATAAGTTGTATTTTTCAATGAGTTAGGTAAAACCCTGCTTGCATTATTATATAGAATGAATCATTGTTCTTTGTCAAACACACAAACATGCAATATCTTCTATAATAACACAATATTACAAAAATTTCTTCTACATGATTCAACTTTTACCCCTACACAGCTTTAAAGTTTCAAATTTAGTTAAATATAATTTCATAAATTTTGGTTTTTAAATATATTAAATAAATATTTACTACCTTATACCGTAGTAAACCTTTCCGTTATTCTCTTTATTAGAATAATTACATAGTTTACAACGTCATTTATTTCTACATCAATGACTTAAGTTAACACAACGCTTTAAATTTACAGAATTACCTTTTTATATTGGGCTCTATTGGTATTGCATAATATATTGATACTGAATATAAAAACAATATGCCAGCTAACTTTTAAATATTTACGAAAACCCTTATTATTTTTAAAAAAATTATTACACACTAAACTTTAAAACTTTTTTAAAGTAGATATTTTTGTTAAATAAAACAAGTCGGTAATTTTTGATGTTTGAATGTTAAAAAATTTGAAGTTTCATGAATTTTTTGAGAGGAGATTTTCCCTACTTCCCTTTGTTGACCTGGCATGACCTGGTAGATTTGTACTGGGATTGTGTTGTTAAAGTACTTAGTTTTGGTCACCTTTTTAGTTAAGTGACCAAAACACCCATATAAAGAAAGTGACCAAAGCTCTTTCTCTCCACACATATAAACGGTCGCTGAATTAGGTAACTTTAATTTAAATTGTATATTTCAGACAATTTGGTAAGTGCACCGGTTATGCTCTTGTATGACGGATGATTCAATACAGCATTTACAAAAAATCTGAGATTGTTTTATGTACTTGAGCAATAGTGCTTGAGAAACCTTTGTAATTTTTTAACATTTGAATTTTAAAAACCCAAACTTAAGGTATCTATATATCGTATGTAGTAGCCTTTGGCCTTTTAGTAAATTGTTATCATATTGAAAAATGTTGATAGATCTGATGCTTGTAATTCCAAATAACGTCTGAACCTACTCAGCTGTTACAATAATGTATCTAGTGCTGACGTCACAATATGCATTGCATCCCTAGAGAGTTTACACATGCGCAGATAATGAGGCAGATAGGTATGCGATCGTGACTTACATTAACGTAGATATTTGCCAATTATGAATTGCAACAACTAACAATGTCTCCATTACAGATAGCAACACTCATTGGTCCATCGAATGTAAAACGTTCGTGTGTACTCATTCGTATATAATCTCATAGACAAAAACATTTTGTTTTCGAGAAAGAAATTTTATTTTATACTATCAAAACCGCGACTTCAACCCAAAAGTAGTAGTGGTGAAAACGAATTATAAAATATTTTATGTTATGAGCAGAAGAGAAACACTTTTAAAGCTACTTAAAATATTCTTTCAATTATATGTACATGAGCTAAGTTTTAATGGTTTGACTTTTGGTTTTTTTTTTACAGCGCGTTTTCCTCAGTTCTACTTGTTTTGTTTCCGAGGTTAGTATACATTTATAAAGTCGTATTAAATACTGGTATATAGGTATATCCTACCTGCAATATACCAAAGTTACATTTTAATTATGTTAACTTTGTATAAACTATTTATCTGCAATTAATATTTTTAAATAAACACAAAAATTAGGTTTAATTTCCCACATATTTGAGGTATATATAATGTTTTGTAGTAGGTTAAAAAAACGATGCCGTGTTTTTTTTTTTTTTTTTTTTTTACGGATAATTCTGTTTTAATTCCAGAAACCCGCCGAACATGGTGTCTGTCGTATGTGTGGTTCTTTTACCGATTTGAATAAAAATTGGTACGTGAGCTTATTCTGACCATACCTCAGAAAAAAAAATGTGTTTTACAACTCAAAATTTTGATTTAAATGCCATAAAAACTTCCGAAAAATTGCGATTTTTCAAAATTTATTGGATCGAGTTTTGATCAAAGACACAAATGAAACGTAATCTTGACATATTTTCAGGGGCTTGAGTCATCTCTGATGCACGAAAATATTGTTAGGTGAAATGTGTTGATTAGGGACCCAAATCCTTGTCAAAAATAGAAATAAATAAACACGGTTTAGGAATAACAAGATATGATGATAAAAAATGGACCTCTGTCATTAAAAAACCACTTCCAACCCAAAATGAAGTTGAACAGTTTTAATAAACTTTCTTATACAAAAAATTTTACCTGACCAAAAAACAAAAAATGTTTTTCGATTAAGATTTTGTTTATGTTCATTTATATGAAAAAAATATTTACATGACAGTTACACTTTTTTAAACTGAGATTTCCTTAAAAACCTGATATAAAAATGAAATATTAGAGTGAAGGATAAACCGAAGTCTAAACGTTCAACTTTCCAAAATGTAGGTGACCAGTTGACTGAAGCCCTCTACTGGTGGTGAGTAAAGCACAGGTTTCTTTTTTAATCCAAGGTTTTATATAAATCGTAATATGGATAATCATAATATGCAATATCACTCTGTTACTAATTAATGATAAACCATAATCACTATACAAGGGACTATCACCTAAATAAAATTTAGCTTTTAATAAATCTCTCTATTATTGGTGCCTTATTATAGTACACAGTAGACTGGTAGTTTTTACTGTTAGTTATAATATGTAAATGAGCACGAGAAAGTAGCCACAATGTATTTACAAAAAACGAGTTTAAACATACAAGGAGCAAAGTTTATTGTTTTTTATAACTAGTAGTTATTTACATTTTTCTACTTCTAAATATAAATTAATTTCTAATTTTTTTGATAACATCAATATAAAGAAGCATTATAATGCATTCCTTCTATGAGATCTTGAAGTAGTGTTTGACTACATGAAATTCTCCCAGCTTTTATGGTTTTCCGTACTCACTAGTCTAAAGTCTCTAATAAAGAATATTAAATAATAAAACTTCAGCAACAAACATGAACATCTCTCCAAAACTAAATGTAGAAATGTGTTAATATTTTTGAAGATGATCGAAATTTACTCTACAAGGGAGCCGTACTTTATACCACTCACATAAGTGAGAGATGGAAGTGTAAGTTAACGAATACCACATGTAGTAAGTCTTGAGTAACTTAGATACACCCTTGAGCGCAATTCCGATATCATCAAGTTTTATTCAAAAAGGACTTGACACCTTTAGAATTAGACGTATCTACATCGTGGGTCCGTGAGTCAATATATTTGTTGACTGTGTAAATGAAGAATGAAGATACAAGTGTCTCTTGCATTTGTTCAATCAATGAAATATTAATTAAATGTCCAGATTAAATTATTTAAGTGATTATTATTGAACACGTTACTCATAAGGACCAAGTTTTGTTGAATATCAATTCTAAACATAGAAAAGTATACTAATTTCTCTTTCAGGATACTTTGAAATCAAAAGTAAATGATACGATCAAAATCTATTGGAGAATAAAATAGTTAACTTTTTAGTTGCCATTTTCAGTTGTGGTGATCAATTTCAATTTGGCGCAAGTAATTGTATTTTTGTTACAGTGTTTTAAATAAAAGTGGCCGCTAATTTGGAACGTATGATTGGATGTATACATAACCGCCTTTTAATAAATAATTTATTTAATTAATGTGGGAGTGTATTTGGAGCAAACATTTTTAATAAGTAGGTGATATTTGATATATATATATATATATATATATATATATATATATATATATATATATATATATATAGTTGCCTATATTTTCCAAAGGGAATGAAATAGTCTAAGAAATACAACAAATGATATCTAACATTTAGATTAAAGAGGTACTGATATTGTGGCAGGCGTTAAAATTAATGAAACTGTAAAAAAAGATGTGCTATTGGTAATGACTGATATAACTTTTTAACTAATGCCTGAGGCTTGGCTCCGAGAAATACTTATTTTTTTTTCGAAATCCATTATCGTGTCACGCTTCACATTTTTTTTTACCGTTTTATGAGGTACAGAACTTGGAAAAGTGACATAACATATATTGCATCTGTCATATTCTTGCATCCGATTATATGTAATTACCAGGGCAATAAAAAATGAAATAAAATCGAAAATTAAAAATATCGAAAACCTCATATAGCTGTCGTTTTCTAATAAATTGTGGGGAGTTACAACTTGTAATATACCAGGTACATTAAACATCTTTATTAGCGTTAACGACACAAAATATGTTTTCTTACAATATACAAACTATTTCAAAATAAATAAATATTATACAGATATTCTGTGCATAATTCTAAGCAAAGATATAAGCATGGCCTTGAAGCTAGCAAAGGGTCTCGCTCATTTGATTAATACGTGTTATTTTAGAGAATAAATGGAATCAATATATACTTTATATTCCTATATAAATTAATAAATCACCACGTCCTTCGTGTAACTTCAATATTTACAGCAATTATTAACATGATCGCTTTCAAATAGTTAAAATAAAAATAATTGAAGAAGCGTATTTATAAACATTCATTTATTAATCTAAATCTCTCGCTCACTCCTCTCAAAGTAATAGAATTCATTATTGAATAAATAAATATAGTCAACATTTAAAGGGTATATATTGATTTTTTTAATTATTTGATTTTTCCGCTTATACGTTTTTATTAGCAAGTATTGAATTTACAATAATATTTCAAGTGAAAAATACACGACCTAGACTGGGAATCGAACCCAGGACCGTTGGCTTTAGGTCCTAGCCAAAGGTCCTGGGTTCGATTCCCAGTCTAGGTCGTATATTTTTCACTTGAAATATATATATATATATATATATATATATATATATATATATATATATATATTGTAAAGTTAATAATATATCTCCATCTTCTTACAGACAAAATTAAGTTCATGAAGGCCTTCAACGAATATTGTATACCTGGAATATTTATCAAATTAAACTATAATTTATTCCGATAACGAATATGTATGTTTATTTCACGAAAAATCAATACGTTGTCGTAAGACCGCTCAAAAGTCTTAAAAGTTATGAAAATAGCTCTCTTATAATGGACCCACCTTACATACAAAGCATGTTTGTATATACCTATGCACACAAAGTCTTGTGAATTTGGCACGCGATTGACTCAATTGAAATATTGGTATAGATTGATGAAATTTGATTTTAATAACAAAAACCATGGTGTAAAAATGAAATAAAAGATAATCACTCTCCAGGAATAATGGTCAAAACAATATAATTGAGTTTCCCGGCAGTCATTTAAAAACTGATTTTAATCAATTACTATAAACCTTTAGTTCAATTAATAGTCTACTACATGGAAGTAGTAGCTTTATATAGCTTTATTTCTATAAATTTGTTTGAAATTATTGTTTTTAATATAAAGTTCAATAAAAGTTTTACACCCGCCCATGTCAACTTATTTTCCATAAAGAATACATAGAATATATTTAGATAATAATTAAAAATAAAGAATTCCAATTATAAGAATAAGAAAACGAAATTATATAAAAAAAATCTTACTTCAACATTTTTTATTACTTTGAGCCAACATTTGTTTTCTTGTTCGTTCTAAAATAACGTCAATTGTTTTTTAACATTTACTTGTAACTTAAAATTCACACTTAAAGGTCCTTACATTTTGCAATAGACATGCTTTAATTAAAGTTATAACTGAAATAAATCTAATATCTCCAAGTATAACTCACTCATATTAAAATCACACCATTTTTAACATTCAAACATCCATCAGGACTTTACAACAGGGATATAAACTTAACAAAACAACTAAACTTTGAAACATTGGCCGAACATAAACTCGTAGTCCCTCAACTCAGTTGTTAGTATGGTTGTACGTTTTAACTTTACAAGTTTATAACTTAATTCAATCCAAATGTGAACAAAGAGCTAGTCAAAAATTATAAAAGGTAAACACATAACGCAAAAAGTTCCTATATTCATATGCTGCACATAGAATTTCATTAAAAGATTTATTTTAATAATTGTTTGTCATATTGAAAGTATATACAAATATGTAGTCATCAAACACAATTGATGGAAAGTTTCGTAGATAATATACATGTACTTTAAATTGATTTAATAATTATACACAAAATAAAAAAACACAAATTTCTATAAGGTGTTTCACGAAAGGACGCAACCCTATTACCGTCAACGTGAAATTATTTAATAAATGAAAAAAAAAAAAAAATGTATAACATTATATAATTATAAAATATTCAAATTACATTTAATCTTTTATAATAAATGTTCAAAATGACTTCCTCTGTTTGCAATGCAGATTCGGACACGTATTATAACTTTTGCAGCCACTTTTCGTAGTGTTTGTTCAGTACTGTTTGAAATATCAAGTTTCAAAATTATCCTTCAATAATTATTCAAGTGTATAAGGATTGTTTTACAAAACCTCACTTTTTATGTACCCTCCAAGCTAAAAGTCTGCAGGCGTAAGGTTTGTGAATCTTGTAGGCAACAATCCTTTTGATATCACACGATGGCCAAAAAGTTTACCGTTACATATCCAGCGTTTCATTACAAGTAGACACGTAGCGTTATCATGCTGGAACCACCAATATCGTTCGTGTAAATCTAACAAAGCGATAAATTTAACTTTTAATCTAGTAAATCTAACTTTTTCAATTAAGTTGCGATAAACCACATATTTATCTAGAAATAAAGGCCCTATAACACGACGCCAAGAGATCGAACACCAAACACCAATTTTACATTCTTGTAGTGGTCGTTCGTGAAACGAGTGAGGATTTCAACGCTTGATATTTGGCAGTTTTGGTTGTTAATGTAACCATCCAAGTGAAACCATGCCTCGTCAATAGAAAAACACGAGCCAACATTTCAACTTACACTGTTAATAGTGATGGTCGACCAGTGTTTTTCCGATCATATACAGTGCCAGTCATGCAAAAGTTATTAATCAGATGCGATATTGTTGATTTATTAGGTACTGAAGAATTGTGAAAATGTAACTGATACTCGTGTTTTAGTTTTTAGTAAGATTTATATGCGAAAAACATCTCAATAATAAACACACGTTCATTCTTGGAAAGACATAGTTGATAATATACACACACTTACAATTACAAATCCATACTGGAATAGCACTAGTGCATTACGATAACGCATGAATAGTCTATATCTTTATAAATGAGAACAAGTTTGCCAACTGATATTTAGAGAATAAAAATTTTAACTATACGTAAATTATACGTTCTTAAACTTCGGGTTGCGTCTTTTTTGAAACATCCGTTATATAAAAATACATAATATATTAGACTAATATTTTCCTTTCCATTGTAAAGTAATCAAATTATTTGTTAACATTCAGACAGCTGTGTAGCCATAACATTAACCGGGTTTTCCTTGCGATAGTTTCGTGAGAACGTTTATGTGAAATAAAATCGGAAAAGCTTGCAATAGGACTTTTGGTAAGTTAACAAAAATAATATACATTGTAATGAAATTGTTTTCTGATCTTGTTGGTTAATCTAACCTCAAATTGATTTTATGCTCATTATATCAATTTCCAGTTAATAAATTTAATAACAATTTTGGTTTATATATTTTTTGGTAAATTTGTGAAATAGGTTGATAATGTAAAGAATCTTGAAATGGTTTATACTTTCAAGAAACAGATACAGCAGCTCGTTTAAGCTGTGCTGTTTAACCAAAAATGCTCAATTTAACACATACCGGCTATGCGAGTAAGTTACTCCCTCCGGCAAAGCCTCACATCACTTCTCGCTGAAGTTTGAATTAACCACAATTTTAAGATGAATCAAAGATATTAACAAATTATATCCACATACATTAATTTTAAAACAGGTCCACACGTTTGTCTGCCATACATAGCATGGACGACAGACAACAGAAAGACTCCAAAAGTGACGCCAGACAGATATAATAACAAAAACTATTTTTATCATCTCAGGAAACATCAATTCTGTTACATCAAAAAAAAACCTTTAAGTGAGTTTTTTTTCTATTAACACGTGCATTTTAGAATGTATAAAATAATAACATTTTCAAACAATTTTTACATATTTATTACTGTTTATGGTGGGATAAAAAATTTAAAAAACCCTTTTAAAAACACATTAATTGAAATAATAGATTACATTGTAACCCGAATTTCAAAAATGATATCTCATTTCACATAAATCATGTTAATTGATATAAGGGCGGAAAGGAAAATTCAATCTTCGAAACTAAATCAACCGCGAGGAGTTTGATATCTTACGCGCTCCATTACCTTCGTCGCATATAAATTTAATCTTCTTTAAACTGAAAATATATTAAACTTTTTTCCATTAAAGTTGGTTGTGCATAACTCACCACGTTTTTCCATATAATGTGTGTGTTATCACATAATGTGATATAGCCCTGCTCAATAAAACCATCAAGAATATTAAACGGTAAAACAAATTAAATACTTGTTTATACATCCATACACAAACCCAGAACAGTATATTAAGTGGGCGAAACGTATTTGTTGTTATATCCTAATCAATTTCAAAAGGGTGGATGAATAAAGTTGTAGTGAGGTAGTGTAAAACGGTTCCACCCCTTATTCTGATATCACTGTAATAATTTATTCACATAAAGTTACATCAAACTTACAACAAATGTTGCAAAAATCATAGAGAAACAAAACTGTGTAGGTGTTATGTTATTAGAATTAATAAACTATTACTATTCATTTATTATTTTAATAACTTATTAATATCAATTACTATGATATCATCATGAAAGTCATAAAGGTTATATCCCGTACATGCATGAAATTGTAACATCAATGATATCAATGATAGTAAGCAAAGAAGTTTTTTTTTTAAATTTTGATCAATAGTACCTGTCGAAATGTTTTATAAATATAAGAGATTTATAGTTAATGATTTGATATTTGAATACCCTACCTTTTAATTAGTTTAAACATTAATATCTTAATAGTTTTTAACGTTTGCTATATTCTTAGTCTGATCCCTTAGTAACCTTGTAAATACGTAGTTCAGCATACTTAAACAGATGTCTTCGTAAATTCATTAATGATTGTTAAACTCGTTTGGCTGTAATTACTTATCAAACAAACAAACATAAAGATGAAATCCCAAATATTTAAGTTACGCAGTCAGTACTTTTCTTCGCTAGGCCAATTGAATATTTGGTTATATGTAAACGTTTATGATGTAACCACAACATTAAAAGGATGGTCAGAATTCATTTTAATATTTTACATTTTTCCCAAACTGTATTTCCTTCTTTTTTTTAAGTGCGCAGGGTATATGTTTCATAATCAATCAGCCTTCACAAAACTAGATAACTAAGGAAAGAAAATCTTCGTTTTAACACAATGAATTAAAATCTTTTAAATCATTTTTGAGAAAATAGTAATTTAGTTTTTGGTCTTCCTCAGGAACCTAACTTTGAGTACACTAACCTCAGACTATGAGTGTGTCTGGGCGTGTTCTTCCTTCTAATGTTCCCTAACCTGACTTGACAGTACAACCCATTTCAAGAAAACTAGGTACACAAATTACTGTATAGCTACATTTAAATTTTAAAGTTTAAGTACAAGTTAATTCTTAAAACTTTAATTGGGTAAACGTTTTATTCTTATTTACACCGATAAAAGAAACTAAAGTAGGGTAGGTGTTTACACAGAAGCATTTAAGGTGTATTTTTAATTTATTTTGGTTGTACAGCTGAAAGCAAACTCAACAAAAGAAGTGTGGGATCCTCTTTTCCTCTCAACCCCAGACACATTCCTACCATAGAGATACTGTAGATTCAAAAATGAATAAAAATGTGTCCAACCTGTACCTACATAGTAATTGTGATCAGCATTGAGAAAGCTTTTTTATAAAATAGTCAGTAACACCAAAAGTATATTTGATTTATACTTTCGAACAGAAATGTATACCGGAAACGGCAAATAATAGGTATTGGGACACAATTTCATGATTACAGCTTTATTGTACAGTTTTTGGAGCAATTTTATTAGTTTTCCTAAGAATTTAGTTAATCCTCATCTATTAGTTTTTTTTCCCAAGAGTAAAGGTCAATTTCCATTACCTTTGAAACGCATAATAAATGATAAAATTTCATCATTACATGATACAGATTTGTATATTACAAATGATGTGCTCTACAAATTACACAAATTTTAAATACACGTCAAATTTAACGGTCACGTATTTAACACAAAACAATACACATGACAGAATGTGGAGCTTGAGTGGAGGTGGGTGGCCGAAATGACGAAAAATGGTATTTAAGTCTTGCTAAGAGGTAAAAAGAGAATGGCATGCATTAAACTACACTTACACCATTGAGTGCTTCTATTGTTTTGTGATTAATTACTTTGCACAATTGTGTTGCTGTACCATAGAAGTCTCTGTAACTCTTTATGTTGTAGGTTTCTGACTGTAGCTGTAAGGAAATATATATTAAAGATATATACGATCATATAAATAATGTATCCATATTACATATAGATTAAAAAGTAGGAAATTAATAATTTAGGCTGTTTAGGAAGTTTAAAGATAATTCTAATTCTAATTAAAATGATTAAATTTAACTACCCTATTGTTTACAATCACATTCTCTTCTCAAATATAATTGTCTATTCCTTACATTTTTGTGCCACCCTTACTTCTATCTGTCGCATCTCCTTTTTCATATTTTTTAATATTTTAACTCGCACATGTTAGATGTCTATTTTATTTAAACATCAGCCTGCTAATGTTTGACCTATGCAGCTTAAGTACCAATGAACGCCCAATATAGCGTATTAGGTTACAAACTTCGAGACACAATTTCCTGTCTTTCACCTGATGCGTTATCAGAATATAAAGATAGTGTTTAATAATTTAAATTATAATGTTTGTGGTTAATGTAAAATGAAAAATAAAATAAAATACATTCTTTGTCAAGCGAGATCTAAAATACAGTTTCCAAATATGAAAACTGGTTTGTTGACAGGACAATGTTCCTTGAACATAATATGAAAGAGAAATGACCCATATCTCAATAAACGTGGGGAGATCAAAATATTAAGTCGTATATTAAAGTAGTATTCCGGTAATGTGGATTCTCTGAAAAATGAGTAGCGCTGTTATATATCTAGATTCCAGATGTTCCAGAGCATGGGCACACCCTGTATCTGAGGATGTTGCAGCTATTAAAGTTTAATTTGGGAAATAATACGTGTAAGTTTAGTGTATGGGAAGAAAACACAAAGCGGTCTAACTTCATGGTTAGTTTATACGTGACGAAATGTTAAAACTTCTACAAATATTGAATGACTTTTTTTTCTATCTTTAATAAAGAGGATGCTTCGTAATGTAGGGATGTTTGGGCAGTAATTTATGATTCATTTTCTATATATGAAAACTACAACATTGAAGTTATTAGTGAATAATTACAGACATAATTAAGTGGGAAGAGTACAGAAAATATTTTCAATCCAGTTGGGAAAGTTGTTTTTGGGTTTTTTGAGAACGTAATAACTGATTTCAGTTATTTACTTTTAACTAAGACAGGAAATGTTTTTTCTTACAACATTCAACACTTCGATTAAGCGATATTTGTAATCCCTTTTCGTTAGAGGAATTATTATCATAAGGCTTGGCTGTTATCTCTTTAAAAAATTGACAAATAAGAGATAATTAATGTTTACTGTATTTTTATCTCATATAGACTTACAATAGAGTAAGTTATGTTGTAGGTCAAAATAACGATGTTGATTGTTTTACACATTGTGAGTTATAAGGTCCTCTGAGCATAAAAGAATTTGTTTTTAATGGCGTCTGTTCATCGTTTGTCTGTCATCTTAGGAGGAAATATCTTAGACTAATCAATGTTACAAAGGTTTCAATACAAATATGTATTTTTATTATTATTTGAAGAGTCTGATCACTATCATTATGTCAAAACACTAAACTTGATGTGAACAACGAGCATGTATGTGAGGAGTTAGGGCACCAAATTGAAATGTGGGTAATGGGACATATTATGTAATTACAGTAATTGTCTGTCTAGTGAGCAATTACGTGTCAGTCTTTGTAGCTTAAATAAAGAGAAAAACGCCACAGGTAACATAATATATCATCGAACTATAGAGTATGTTCCAGAAACATTGGCCGTATTTACCATAACGCAGCCTATAGTTTTGAAGTTTCTGAATTAATACTAATGTGAGATATTTCTCACAAATTAAGGATGGCCTCAAGGCTCTTAAAATGTTTATGAACTATAAGATTCAAATGACGAGTGTTGTTTTATTTAGAAGGTTAATCATTTTTAAAATCGACAGTTCTGTTCTTGATCCCTAGCTCCAATCGTAGAACTAATGTAACAGTTCTTTTGAAAAATTGTCCAAAGTTAGGGCTAAAGTTGTTAATAATTAAATAAATATTATGATTGTTATGATCATGTATATTTCTGCTTGACAGGACATAATTATTTTATTTGTTTCTTCTAACAATCTTGACTACTCTTTTAGTTTGATTTGTTGTAGTAATACGACAAAACTTTAGAAAAAAAAAGTTTATCAGTGGCAACTGGATGACATGATTGAAGTGAAAGTTGAAATGTCTCTCTTTTCTCGGTACCTTGACAGTAGAATTTGCAAGGTTAGGGGCTGTTATGGGGTAAATCTTGAGTAATCAGAATCATCCATTTGGTCACTGGACCGCCTCTAGTCCAATAAGAGTCCTCAATTTTACAACGCTAAAGTGTCAATAAGAGTCCGCCGTTTTGATTTTGCTATTGTAGATTGCACCGACTTGAGACATAACTGCCAGTCATCTTGTTTTCAACGTAAGTTGCCGAACTTGAGATCCAACCGTCCATTATCTTGTTTATAAATATAAATTGCACCGACTTGAGCCTCCTTAACCGTCAGCCGTCTTGTTTTCAGTAAAATAGTCTGACTTGCGACCTAACCATACGCTATCTTGTTTTTTCAGAGTAAAATTCAATAACTTTCACCACAACCGACATCTTTGTCATGAGGGTCGTGAAATTCATGACAAAATCGTCAAAAATATTTTTTCATCGTAGACGGCACTGACTCTAGACCTTTGCTTCCTGCTATCTAACATTTTGTCACACGTCTCAACCTCGATTTATTATTTTGGCAGTTAAAAATTATATATTTGATTGATATGGGTACACCAAAAAGTGAAGACATTTTGTTCATATTTTTTGATTTAGAAATCAGTGCAGACGAGAGTCTTGCAAATTATCCGGAAACTGAAGTTCATAAAGTTAACTTGTGTGTAAGTCATCAATTTTTCCATAAATGTATTAGAAGGCAGTCTTGTAAACACTGTGGTTCTCATACCCGTATCTGGAAGACCTTATCATTCAGTTTATGGACTATGTCATGGAAATCAGAAAAAAACAACAACTCCAAACACTTGTGCTTACTCGCTCACAACGGGTCTTCATTTGACTTTCAATTTATTCTAATAGATATTAGGCCTACCTCATCATACTAAGTTCACGATAGAACTTATACCCTATAAACAGTTTTATTGTCCAGTCTCTATGTTCCATAATTGCTACAAAGACTTTGAAAAATGGCTAAATTAAATATGTTTTTGATTTTCAACAAGAATTTGTAGAGTAGTGTGACTCGTATCTAGAGATTTTGGCTCACGCGTCCAAAAAAATTCAGATCTGTGTTCTTGGAACAATGTAATGTGGATCCCTTTTTAGACGCAGTTACAATATCAAGTGCATGTAATCTAGCGTTCAGACGTTATTTTTGAAAATGAGTAGAATCAATAGGTGTAGGCCTAAACACGGATACCGTCTTGTGGACAACCAATTGGCCAATGCTTTACAGTGGATGACGTGGGAAGAGAGAAAAAGGCGTTTTCAAGGCCCCCCCCACACAGGTAGTGTGGAGGAAAAATAGAAGGGGTAAAACTTGATGGTATTGATTGGGAAAGCATCTACGAGTTCATGGATGTTACTTTGAAGATGTTTTAAATGTTTTCTTTGGAACTTAAACAATGGATGAGCTGAGGAATTTGGTTGAAAAATGATATGTTATATTGGACGTTTACAAGCTTTGGAAGTGCAAGATGACTACTTTTGAGAAAGGAGGTTTATTTCTTTCTCAAATTTCTCAAAATTTCTTTCTTTTGAAAATTTTGTTAAATCATTTTTCAATGCATTTTTAATAATCAAGCAAGAAGCTAGTGGATGGCCGGCCTGGTTTAAGTCTAAATTGGACAATGACTCGTACGTGAAAGATTATTATAACCGCGAAGGTATCGTGCTTGACTATGCTAAAATTTAAAAGAAAATTGTTGGATTCCGCCCTTTTCCTAAATTGATGCTAGAACTAGGGGTAATTCTAATTCAAACTAATTTTGGGGTAAGTTTGGGCAATGAGACAACTAAACTAAGGCGTGTTTAACGTGAAATTCTGCTGGGGAGTGAAGCAACAAGTAGTTTGTTTTTTAAGGCTTATCTGTACAAGACGAGTAGCTACAGATTTGGGGCGAAATGTTGTTGTCATCGTTGTCATTGTTATGGTTGTCATAGTAATAATTGTTGTCGTAGTCGTCGTCGTGCTTGTTGTTGTTGGTCGTGGAGTTGTTGTCATTGTTGTGGTTGTCGTCGTCTTTGTTGAGGTTGTTATCGTCTTTGTCGCTTTGTTCATTTTTGTGGTAGTTGTTGTCGTCGTGGTTGTTGTCGACTATAACGATATGTACAGATATAACACTGCCAATTAAACATTAAAGTTCCTATACATATAGTGACAAAAAATGACTGTCTGGCACTTTCTACATGCCTTGACGTCAACTTGACATTCGGACTACTGAAAACGTTTATCTACACAACCATACCCAGCTAATAGCTGAGGTATTGCTAGTAACTTGACATGATACAAAAGGTTTTTCCTGGCAGACAGTCCTCAGGTACAGAGACCACCATAAGAACTTGACCATACACGGTGTTTGTATGTAAAACACCAAATCGGTGATTTCGATCTGTATATAAGAGATAAATCCAATATACTGCAATATGAAGGGAGAAAAACCAAACTTACGATTGGTCGTCCGTGTTATTTACGGGGTTTACGGTACCGTAACATGGTACTGGTCAAACCGTAACCAGTCCCCACATTACAAGCCGGGGTAACCCCCGGGCACGATACGTTGAAATTATAGTATAAAGAAAGGAGATAGAGGAAATATTCCATACCCAAACAAGTGAATCCAACCAAGTGGTTTAAAGAAAAACCGGTAAAGGAGATAGAATAGGGAGCCCGAAATTTTGTAGTAACTTGGTTGTAGATTGTATATTGCAGGAAAGGAATTAGGAGTGGTTTTTAGTTGGTTATTTGGATAAAACAGAAGATTTGATTTTAGTTATTTTTAAACAAACATTGGACGCTTTAATGTATACTATATGAAGATAATATTTAAAATCCACGTTTTTCATAGGGGATCATAACTTTTATTTAGAAAATTCTTTCAAGTAGAGTAGAACAGAAAACAGTAGAAGAATACTGTAAATATCTTTATTTTTAGCAAATATTAAAATCAAAATATCTGACCTCTAAATCTCTAATCCCACTTTAACATATTTTGAATTATAAATTTTAATACTTTTTACCGCATTTTACAAAAAAATCATTTCCTGTTTTTAAATGATTTTACACAACAATAACAAAGTTTCAATAATAATATATTTTTAAATTCAAGTTGAAGATATTTGTAATATGTTGTTAGCCGTCGATATCGTCAATCGAATTGTGGTTTAAATTGTCCTAATTGTAAGAAACTATTTATACAAACCGAAATAATTAACACAAGTGAATTCTGGTGTAAAATTGCATGTTGATGGTTAGAAATGGATTGATAATGGATGATTGTAGACCCACATAAATATTACATTACGACATTCCTACTAAAAATATTATTTTGACATAAAGTACAACTTTATACAATGAATAAGTTATATTACGTACATATAAATCAAAACTTTTAAATACATTTTAATAGTAAACTAAACTTACGAATAGTAATCTAAAAAAGGAACACAGGGCTAAAAGCCTGAGCTGCAAAATAACTATATATTACAAATTACAGAACTGCAAAACCAAAAAAAAAAATCAAAACCGACTATACCAACATTATCCTTATATTAATTATATATATATTAGGTTGATGAAAAAGTTTGTTATTTATTTTGCATTAGTATTTTTTCTAATTTTAATTATTATTTTATTTTTTTTTTTTTAATTTTAATTGAGTTATCCTATAAATTAAATTCTTGGTGGGTTATGTCGCTCTTTGTCTTAGCAGTTATAATTCAATGGAAAAACATATTTATGGTAGATCGGGTCTTGTTTTTTTATCGAATACTACTAGGATCCAATATATCGTGTCTAGGTCTTAAAATGTTCAAATAACTCGCAGAGGTGTAAAGTTTCGAATAACACAAAAATAAAACCCGACTGTAAATATCATTTATGCAGACTAGTAAATGTGTACGTAGGCTATAAATTATCTCAAAATACGACGCAGTTTTCTTTTATATTAGGAATAAAACTTGTATTAGGCCACTCTTTAAAATACAGAAATTAAAAGAAAATTTACTCTTTAAAAGAAAAATTAACCTCACTTTACTGATATTCTACCTGAAGCGTAATTAGTGAAGAGTAACGCAGTAAAATTAAAATAACGTGGTTTAGTGTCCTGTCAGAACAGTACAAAGCACAATATACCTGTATATATTGCACATCAACAATTCTCTTTGAATCGCTACACAGTGTAATTAGACGGTAATAATACATCAAATGCATGCCATATTTGTACAAATAATCAAATAATTGTAAGTAAAAGGTTTTTGCAATTTCATATTTAACGCTTTACTTTGATAACTTTTTTAAAGGTAAAACTATTTCTTTGGAAGTAATTAAATATGTTAACTAATATTAAAGCACCAAGGTCAAATTGTGCAACATATAGTAGGTAAAAATCAATATATTGTAGCATAATGCTACATACTTCATTCAGATATATTTATTTTTATTACAAGAAAACGTTCAACTGTGTTTTTCCGTGCATAAATTTTATTGTATATTTTTATTTTTCGCGCTATAATAATAGTACCATCGTTTCAGCTTGACACGTCAAGCGTAATGTATGTTTTTTTGTTGTTTTAACGTGAGTAGGCTACGTCTTTAGTTCTTTTTCCAGAACGTAAAAAAGTGACAGGAAAACAATGAGACTGTATTCTCATAAACTATAAATGATAAACTAATGACTTTAATTTTGTTGAATGCTAGGTTGATGTTAGTATGCAAGAGGGGGTTGTGCAACGTGTAGTTGTGAGGGTGGAGGAGTAGTGGTGGCACGTGAAAACTAAAAACTACCTTTTTTGAGAAATGGGTTATTAAGAGGTAATATTTTTGTTGAATTGTAGATAATACCAGCATCTGCAATATTATTTATCGACAAAATGAAATATGTAAAGTGAATAGCTGATAAATGAGTTGAGTGAAGGAATAAAGGAAATAGGAACAAAGAACATGACATGAATGAAAAGACGTTTTACCAAGATAATTAAAAAAAAATTAAATTGAGTTTGTCATGAATGTACAGAGAGGATAAGAAACTGTAGCTCTTCAACAGTCACTACATCAGGGTTTGTTTACTACTCTTGGCTTAAATACTTGTATAGACTTAAACTTTGTAAGAAAGTTTCATGGAAATAATATGCCATGTGTATCTTAATACTATTACTATATTATTTATACTTTACATACGACTTCTAACACGTTTTAATTTACATCTTGCTTTGGCTTCAGTAACACAAACATGGATTCACACGATATACGATTGGAGCTGTGTCTCCGAATTTGTCTTTTTTTCTCAGGAAAATTTTACCGTGACGCATACAGAGATACTTGAAGCGGCTCATTTCTAAAACCACTATTTACCATTATATATCCTACTTTTTTCAGGGCCTATACATAGTAAAAGTTTAGATTTTTTAAAAAAGAAATTCAATATTTTTATCAAATATTGTTATAGTTTAACAAACTTTAACTCTAAGAAGTGAAAAACAACGAATTGGTACCTTTCTCGCCAAAATTGAAGTTAATGAGTTCGGCGCTAAAAATCAAAAAAACATCCATGCACCAATTAAGAGAACTAATCAGTTCAAATCAGCTGTTCACGTTTCGTTCCAGTTTTGGTGACTGATATTGAAAGTAAAATAAATGTATGTCTCATGAATCAGTGGTAACAAACGAAATGAAACTTGTCCACCCACATTAAAAACTTGATTTTAATCAATTACAGCTTAGGCTATATATTAAAAATATCATTTTTAATATGATAATTTAAGGAGTAAGTTGTCAAGATCTAACTCATTATATGTCATCGTGTCTTCCAATTAGTAATAAGGAGGTAAAAGCTCAGTAATAAAGAGTTTACTTACATATATTCTTTTAAAAGTTGAGTAGTATTAAGTATATTTTATAAATTGTTGGAAGTTAATGCAATGTGTTTTCTGGGTTTATTTTATTTTGATGTAAATTATTGCATATATTTTACTTTTCTTTATATTTTGAATTGTACTCTCTTTGCTGACTTAGATTAAGGGTCCATGAATTCTGGAAACGAATTATCCACAGAATAGTTTCAAACAATATTTTATTTTAGTTATAAATCATAAAGGATATTAAAATTTAAACAAATTGTTAATATGTTTCATTATAAAAAACTCCAGCTATCAGTGTTTACCGCATATAACACAAATCCAGACTCGAATTTTATCCCTGGAATGTAAAGGGAACAACATCCGTGACAGTTAACTTAAATATTCTGCAATTACTGTAATCATTACGTGAATATTATATGTCCCTGTAAATCACAGAAACCATCTGCATAAAAATTCAATGTTTTTTTATAAATCCACATTGTTGCACTATCTAGTAATTTTCACAAAAAGTCATATAACTGCTTTCTTTTGTAATTGTAAGAAACCTGTAAATGTTCGAAAAATATTAAATTTATATAGATGTGAGTGCATTTTGATTTTGGTGAATATTTACTAGGCATGTAATAACAATTATCAACGATATAAACGTTCTAATTACCTGTGTTACAGTAACTCTTATTAATCTTTATTATTGAATCAAACTTACACTATAGAACGAAGCCTGAATGTATTCCATGGGGATCAAAATTACAAATCAATATTGACCACCGAAGCGCTTGTCACTCTGTAGCCTACTGTGCTGTGGTTAGGACGATAAAAACATCCTCAATATCACAACTTAATGTATAGTTAAACTTAAATTGTCGTGCGTGCATCTAGTCATTAATCGTAACATTCAGCAAGAACGTCTTTCGATGTCCTCTTTTAACACACCAGATATCCTTATTAAATAATAGCATTGACACTTTTTAACAGTTCTATTTCTTTACACGTTAATATTTGTAGAAATTACTCATATTAATAATTCGGTTATAAATAATAATATATGAAAGTGGGATGAGTACAATTGATAGATAAATTGTTACTAGGAAAAGTTAAATTTCTAGTAAATATGGAATAGACATAAGTTATAAGTTTCTAATTAGCTTAGAGAAGTTGAATAACCAAAAGTATGTAACATTTAACATTGGTATATTTTCCGCAAGATTGTTTCACTATTATGAATTTTAAGAAGTTTTAGAAAAGAATTGTTACAAAAAATCTTATTCTTTTTTAAAGTAGAACATTTTCCGTTCTTTATAAAGTGATGAAGAAATATAATTTAATATGTGAGATTTTTAAATAAAATTGTGGTTCTGAATAATTTTATTGTCATGATATTACCATTGAAGATTGTTACATTAAAACGCATTTAGATTGTTACTCATTAGAGAATAGTCGATGAATAAAAACAAAAAGAATTAATTACGACCTATTTCTTTCACTGTTTTGTGTAATTCTGATTTTCTACGTGAACGCCTGAAGTTGACATCTCTGATTAATTACAAACAGTTCTTAGGCTATGAAGGACTTAATTAATATTGAACAATGGCAAGAGTTTTGTAGGTGAAGTTGACTGAATCTTTAAGGGAGTAAGGTTTTTTTATAACATGTTTGATGACATCAATACTTTTATCTTAATATATCAATAATTATCTTAATGTTTAATGTAACAATATTATAATAATTAATAATAATTATTATTATTACATATATATATATATATATATATATATAATAATTAATTACATATAAAGCTATGTAATTTGCATTACAGGGTGAATAAATCCGTTATAATCATGGTTTGTTTTTGGAAAAATAATATTATGTGAAAAGAGGAAAACAAATAATTGGTGCACATTACTTGGAAGATAATATATTTCTAGTTGAAAGTTATTTAAAACTTTTACATTTACAGAAATTATTTATTACACCTGTTTGGTTTGATTAAGTACTTAGTTATTTCTTACATATTTACGTTGTTTTATTATATTAGAGAATTTAAAAGAATATTTAATAATAATATTTATAACATTTATTTTAATGCAAAACACAAATTGTAATTTATATCACTGATCAAGTATTTTTACATTTTTTTAATTGATTACAAATTTTATTTATTTATTTTTGAAGTTCATTTGAGTAGATGTTATTTTAGATACCTACAATTCGCATCCAATGCATTTAGTCTTGTCCATAAAATGTTCAAATATCATGCAAAGATGTAAAATTTAGAATGACATAAAAATAAAACTTGAATTGTAGATATTACTTTTATACCTAAGCTATAAAGTCGCCAAAATTAGGGTACAGTCTTACTTTTATGTAGGGAATAAAAACCTTTTCCTCTTGATATATACAGCAAAGTGCAAAGGTAAGAGAAGAAATTAACCTCACTTCAGTGAATATTTTACGTGGATTGTGTTTACAGAGAAATTAATCAGGGTTAAAGGGCAAAAGAAAAACTGTTTGTGTTTATGCACTTTCACGATAGACATATAAGAATGAACCTATTTTTTTACTGAATGTCAACAGGTCTTTGACTGACTTCCCACTATAATTAGACGGTAATTATACATCAAATACTTTGACTAGTGAAATCCTTTTTGGAATAGAGTACATTACTTTTATATCTTCTTTGGAAGTTAAAACAATTTCAATGTCGCTAACTTTATATGTTAATTATTATGGAATCACTGTTTAGACCAAGGAAACATTGTGCAAAATGTAGCATACAATCACCGATATCTCGTAGCATGCCTAACAAACAAAAATCGTACTACGCAAAAAGTATCAACTATTTTTTGTGTGCATGAATTATATTGAATTTGTTTTATTTTTCGCGGTATGTGTAAACCCGGGTTCACACTAAATGTTCGGCAAACATGTTTGTCAAACACTTTTTTTTCAGGAACTGGAAACAAATAAATTATTGTTTTATCAAACATTTTAGTGTTATCTGAATTTGGTGATGAAACAAACGAGTTTGTTTTCTGTAGTGTCGTGATTAGTTGAGTGAGTATCCTTCTTGCGATATCACAGAGATCATTATTATGATTATAGTCTCAGGTTTACTATTAACGTCGACTAGCTTGTATAACAGTGGCGTTCGTGGTTCTTTTTTGAATGTATTTTGTACAACTACGTTTATTTCACAATATTATTTTTAAAAATTCAGAATTCGCTTTTATGTAATGTTCAGTTGGCTTCGTGAATTAATATATTTATTTACAATCATTCGGGTACTTGATGGATATCTTATGTTTTAAACTATTATAATCTCGTACAAACAACTGTTTTATGACATATTTCAATTATGAAATTTTCATTTCTTAAAAAATGTTGGCTCTGGCGTGGTTGGCGTAGTAATGAGTTGTATAACATAATAAAGTACTGGTATTTACCAAATTCAATCAATTTTCTAAAACAAATTTTTTCTCTAGAATCAAAGTATATATATATATATAAATCAAACTTTTGATTTCATATTCCTTGTATTGAATTAGTTAAATATCCCAAGTAATGAATCTTTCTAGAGTGATTTTATAAAATACCATAGTATCTTTAAAATACCATAAATTCAATAATGTTTACAGGAGTTATTATTTCGTCGTAAATTAATTTGATCTAAATGTAACCTAAAGCGTGAGAGGTACCACCACCGGAATGGCAATCGTGTATTTCATTTTCTACTTTCTTGCCTAAACATGTGAATAAGTAGTTCTTGAACTGGAAAAATCAAATGTAAACGAAAAGTATGTAAAAGCGTGAAATGAAATGTTTGGTTTAAATTTTGTTTCTAATTAGTCTCATAGTATATATATATATATATATATATATATATATATATATTTCTTATAATAAACTACAATATACTAATAAAAAATTCCATTTTCATTATATTTACTCTTTTTAAAATGTGTTGCAAATTAGGCCTACTTTATTTTTCCTTACAAAATACAACATAGTGGCTAGTTCTCTGAATGTAAGTGTTATTAAGGTAAACAGTTATATCTCAATAAAAAATCCTGTTATATAAATTTAAATATCATGGAATATTTTGCCGAAGCAACTCTTAAATAAATCTCTACAGACAAGAACATGATTTTATCTTGCAACCCTATTATTAAGTTACCCTAAACCCTAAATAACAAGACTTGTGTAATTATTGGTTGTAGGCTTAACATTGTTGTAATCTATTGTATTCGTGTTGTCGGCTCATTTATCTTTTGCTGGTCAAGTTCGAATGTCTAATAACTGTAGTAGAATTTACAAACTACAACTAGTTTCAAGTAAAAAATGAGTACCTGGGAGGGCGAGCATTGCTTGATAAAGAGAAACTGAGAATAACAACTTTTTTATTTTTGCTATGATATTTCCACAATTGTAATATCAAGTAAAAATCATCAATAATAGTAATTGAAAACAAATTCAGAACAAAATAATATAAAGAATCAACGTCACAACTTCAGCATCAAAGTGAAACTTTTACATTTAGAATTTTATTCTTTTTGGACATAAAACACCATAAATAATGATATACTGTAGAGTACTACGCTAATATATGATGATTATAAGAGAGATATAAATTAAAGTTTTATAATGGAATGTAATTTATTACAGGAAACAATTCCCATTAGGCTACGGGAATTAATAATAATAATTTCTCTATTGCCAACAGAACCCTATGGAATCGCAGAGCGCCTAGGTAACTTATTCTTTATTCATGACTCTCTGGGTTCTGGCCTCCCTCAATTTCCACTGCCACATCTGCCTGTCAAGATATGCTTCCTACATCCTCACACATCATTTCACCAGCTTCTCCTCTCACGCCGTACTCCTTTCTACTTCAGTGTCTACCCGATAATATTATCTCCTTTATTTTTACATTTCCTTTCAGGGGAGGGGGGATTATCGTTGCTCATTGTTATTACATAACCTACCCATTGTAGTCTTTTAAATATAATATACCTAGATAGTGGTTATTTCTAACACCTATATATATATCTCTTATTCTTATTCATCACTTTCCATTTTCTTGTGCTGGTCCCCATATTAAAAAAAAAAAAAAAAAAAAAAAAATATATCTTTCTCTCAAAAGTATTCAATATATCAAGTGTTCACTGCCTTAGGACCCATGTTTCATTACCATCGGTTTAATTGGCTGGATAATTGTTTTTGAAGATTCTCGTCTTGTTACACGACGTATAATTTTTGATTTGTAGATGAGAGACAGCTTTAAATATACTTCATTGCACGATAGTATTCTGCATTGGATTTTTCCATCCTCCCTCTTCCAGCCTTGTGACAGTTCATTGTTGATATGTCAAGTTTCCTACAATTTCTAGACTGTAGTTTTAAACTAATTTTGAGTTATATATATATATATATATATATATATATATATATATTAAAAACCGCTATACAAAGCAAATATGATGATAATAAAAAAGAATAAGGCAACACGATTTATCATAAAATATTGAGTGAACACGAATCCAAGCACACATACGTTTAAATGAAATCGTAATACTTTTTTACACTTAGGTTTTTGCTTGTTTGATTTTTAGTTCATACAGACAATACTGCGTTTCTCAGCAGTAATATGTTTATTAATTACCATCGGAGATAGTTAATTCCTTTTTCACTGGAAACTATATATTTAGGCCTATACATTGTTATTTATTGTTGTTTAAGGGGTTAAAAATCTTATGAGAAAGGAAGAAAATTACGTGAATACAGACGTCTATCCAGGTCGGAGAAGATCTAGTTGTAGTTAGGAGAGACGTAATAGGAAAAATAAAATAGAGTTGTCTAACCCAAAACTTAATGCAAGAAAGTCTTGATCCAGTTAGTGTTCTCTTAGATTACCAATTCCGTACTCACGATAGTGAGCCTCTGGGGGAATATTTACATACAATGTGAACATGCAGAAAAAACCTATTAGTGAAATATAATTTAACACGGCCACTAACATAAATTTACAGCACGTACAATTGTTACCAGGGGAATTAAATTTAAGAAAAGGCGGAACCAAAATGGTAACAATGTTTAGAAAATTTAAAAAAAGACAAAGACAAATTTAATAATTAACAAGGCTCAAATTTATTAAACAGAAAAGGAAATTTCGACGGTTCAGATTTTATCATTTACAAAGCAAAAACATCCTGAGATAAATTATCATAAGCACAGCTTAATAATTAACAAGATTATAATTAATCAAAAAGAAGTTATACGCCCTTAATGTAAAATATAATAATAAAAAAAAAATGATGAATAGATTCTGAAAATTTATCCCCCCCTTTTTCTTTAAGTTAATATAAACAGTTACAAAATTTAACAATAAAAAAAATTATGAGCACAGCTTAATAATTAACAGGATTATAATTAATCCTAAAAAAAAAAGGTTATACGCCCTTAATGTAAAATTACAATATAAAAAATTGATGAAAAGATTCTGATATTTATTCCCCCCTTTTTTAGTTTATTAAATAATAGTTTTTTTTTTAAACAGTTATAGAATTTAACAATGAAAAGATTCTATAAATGTTGTTGATATTTTAAATTTAAAAAAATTATATTAATTCTAACAAGTTCATTATTAGATTAAATGTTACATAATATGATTTGTTTGTTAAATTTCTTAAATACTAAATTGGCCAATATACATATATATTTTAAATAAAAGAATTTGTGTTAATATGAGAAGTTTATAAAAAAGAAATGAAAATTTTGAATATTGAAGTTTTATAAATTGACGTCAATTTTTATTAATTTAGAAAATAACCTCTTGGAGGCTGTAAGGACCGAAAAGTTTGCATGCAGGCACCACCCAATTATTTTTCTTTTAAATTACAAATAGCTATACAAGATTACTTTTAAATGACAGTTTTAAGAACACATTTCACTAAACCAAATTAGGTACATGTACAATATAAATTTAAACAAAGTTTTGTAGAGTCAGTTTTCAAAAAAGGTCACTTTTGTCCACTTGGAAGTTTTTTTGATTTATTGTAAAAAAAAAACATGTTTTAAAACCAGGCAGAAACATGCTATGCACTTTTGCTGGAGTATGCAAAATGAAACAAGATTTGGTGTGTTTCTCCGACCAGCGTTTTAGCTAAAGCAAAAAACACGTTTACTAGCATCTGTGCAATTTCAGACATGTTGTAGCATTAATGTTCTTTATTAAAAATATCTGGTTATTTGTCAAAATTAAAGAATATTGATTACATCACAGAAATTCTTTAAGCTTATAATTAAATGCTTCTTAGATGGTTAGAAAGCTATATATATATAGTTGGTTTTGTTTAAAACAAAGCTTATATGAAACTTGAAAAATCTGTAAAATCTGTAAAACGAATATTCTGATCTAGAAGAGATCTCTTTAATAGTTTTATATTTGACATGTTTAATAAGATATTCTGATTACTTAATGTTTATCACCAGTTTGCACTAATTTCACATAATTGCTCAAAACTTAAAATCTGACTGCTTAAGGTTTTGTAAACTATGTTTTAAGAAATGAAAATTTTTTTATAATTATTTAGTTTCTGAAAAACATTGAATATTAAATAAAACATGAAAAACATATTTTAATGAATAAATTTTAAAACATTAACAAAATTTATGATATGATAAAATCTGTAAATTTGGTTACCTGGAGTCCTGTCGAAAGTTTACGTGAACATGTGCCGTGAAATGAAAAACTACACAACTACTTATTAGCAAACCAAAAGAACACATCACTGAATTATAAAACTGTTATTACATTTTCTCTATGAAGCTAAATTGTTATTTGTCATGATGTAACTTTATAACTTTAATAAAATTTTAACGGAGCGATGAAGGTTTTTGTACATGTTGAAATGCAGAGACAGAGTCACTCCCGGTTTTATTCAGGTAAGCTGGCCAGCCGTTGTACTTTGTATCTTACATGCATCACGCGATACTTTCTAGAAAGGGCTGCTACGCGGCAGCAACTGTCAAGGTACGGAAGTACAGCGGTAGGAACTATTATTTATGAATTTAGAATGCTACACAATTTTTGTGTATCTGCATAATAACTATTTTTTGATCTGTAAACAACCTCTTCTTAGTTGTTTAGTTTCGAAGTAGGTTTGAAAGGATGTGAGAAAAACTAGCCACAGAAATTGACAAACGTTGACGACCGATGATTATTGTAAAAAGCGAGATACAATTGTTGTCCAAAATATACTAAAACACATTAATCTTATTCTAAATCATTGAGGTCCCATGAAGAGTTCTACAGAAAGTATCTATCACGCCCGGCACTTCTCCGTTGACTTTTCATCTTAGTTCCTCCACGCGTATTGTAATCTAGGAATATTTAGTTATAGAAACGAAAACCTAATAACTGTAAAATCGAGGAGTCATCTTTATGTATTTGGAGGCCGTCATCGTTAATACATAACTTCTAGATGGTGTACAATGTCACAGTCTGTAGTTTCGCCTGTATAAAAACGCCTTTTCTTATCTAATGTTGTATGATGCGATTTCCAACTAGGTGTTTAGATGTTTATTAGAAGTGGTACATGATGTTGGTTGTTTCCGTGCCACTTCATATTTGGCCGCATTATCAGATTTGGCATCACTTTGTTTTCGTGAAGAGTTTGATATTTGTTGTAAGTCTTAATCTTACAATTCGGTATATCGGGAGTAGATATCATTTATCCTATAGTTTCATTTAGACAGAAATGAAAATAAATTAAAAATTTAATGATTGATAACATAATTCCGATACATTATTCATAACTTGTGTTTCTTTTCCCCCCGATCCATTATTTTATTTCAAGATAACACGAATATTACCCGTCCGTGGTTTCCGAGTAGGTGTAAACTGAAATGATTTAGAAACACGATAGCAGCGGAAATGCAGAGAGTTAATTCAATTTGATATTTGGTGTTCGTGTTAGGGATATATTAAAAGTCTTCCTACAGGAAATTTATAGCTTTGGGGAGGTATGATTGACGGTAAATTAAAACCAAGGAGTATTGAACCTTTATTTGTTAAACACAAATAGGTAAAGTTATTCCGAGATGTGTTAAATTTGTTTTAAATTTTTCACTTTTTCTCTATTAATATTTAATAACCAATAATGCTCTACTCTTTAGTACCACAGTAATGGCGAAGAACGGTGATTGACTTCACTTGTGTTCATTGAACGATTTATACAATATATATTATACATTATTGTAGAGTACGTAAATATATTTTTCACTGAACCAATTCTATGCAATGTTAAAACCAAATGGGTTACAGACTTCTATTCAAACCTCTATTTAGACGCATGTCACTCAAAATGTTAACCCTAATGATAAGCTTTTACTTTAAATACAATGGAAATGTTTTTTACACTCGTAAACTATTTTTCAAACTGTTTCTCTTAGAATAATGTAGTATACTTTTTATTTGTTCAATGTATGCTTGTGCAAAAGGCTAGCCCGAAGTATATCTAAATTCACCAATGGTGAAGTAAAAAAACATATTATATAATTAAAGTTTGTTTTAATTTTCTAATTAAGAACCTATATAACCAGTAGACCTACTTATAAACATAAAAGAAATACAGATTGTAAAAATTAATTTTTTCACAAAGATCTATTAAAAGCCGTTTCAAACATCTTTCTTTATAAACTATACCCTGTGATACAAAATATATAAACTTATAATAACCCTGTATATACTAACTAGTAAGTCTATTTGAGTTGATGGATTTAACATGTTGTGACAAAAGTCACCAAATATGTTACACAGGCGGTTTAAATTTGAAGGATCTTGGCATTTTTCTCGAATAGAGTTTAGATCTAATACAAGAGTTTGAATCTTGCTCTTAAAATATTCAAATTACATACAAATAAAACTTTAATTTTTGATATCACTTTTATATCTAAGCTATAAAGTCGCCAAAATTATATTAGTCTTATTTTTATGTTGGGAATAAAAACTTTTACCGTTGAAATAAACAGCAAAATGTAATATCATAATCTCACTCCTGTGAATATTTCATCTGAATTGTGTATACACAGTAATTAATCAGGGTAAAACAGCAAAAAGTTTGAGTTTATGTCCTTTCACAAAACACAAACAAAAAAGAAACTATATTTACTGTATATCAAGATATCCCACAGATTCACTTCCCAGTATTTAATCGGTAATTTTGCATCAAATACATTGACTATTGAAAACGTTTTGCAATTTCATACTTAGGTCTTTACTTGTATAACTTCTTTGGAAGTAAAAACAATTTCATTGTCTCTAACTTAATATGTTAACTCATATAAAATCACCGTTTAGAGGTTTAGACCAAGGTTACATTGAGGATACTATCACTGATATTTTGTAGCATGTCTCGCCTAAAACACCATTCTTACTACGCAGAAAGCTTCAACTATTTCTTTTTCGTGCATGAATTTTATTGAATTTGATATATTTTCCCCGCTATTTCAAATAATAGCACGATCGTTACAACTTGTTACGTCAAATGAATGTTTTTGTTTTTAATTAGATTACGTCTTTAATTATCTATACGTCTAAATAGTTTAAATTTAGACTATTACAGATAATAAAATAAAAAAAGGCGAGATTATTAAATTATAAAATTTAGTCGGTTTGAAAGTTCATGTCCATATACGCAAGTGTGGGTGTAGGTTTGGGGATCAGCAACAGATCCAATGGCTCGTGGGTGGAAAAATGATATCTGCGTCGTACAGAAAAAAAAATTACCTTTTTTTAAATAAATCACTAAAATGAATGAAATTGATTTTGCCCACCTTAGCCGTAGCTCCAAGTGAATCCTACAATATTGAGTAAATGTTTTCCTTTACATGATGTTAGCTATATAACTTAACAACGAAATCTGTATATACCATGTGTCCAAAAAGTCCCACCCCCCCTTATTTTTTTAATTAATGGAAATAGACAGATTTTCTTTGGGGAAAGTTTATGGAATCAAAGGAGGAGTTTTTTGAAGTATCAAAATTTTAAACCCTTACCCCCGAGATGGGGTAATTTGGAGGTAAGTCAAGAAATTTAAATAGCAACCCCTATTGAGTGATATCTCATTTTAAAGGTATTTTCAAAATAAAAATAATGGCGCAAACCACAGGTTTCTAAGTTCATCTTACCCAATAGGGGTAGAAATGGGGGTAAGAGTTGAAAATTTTGATACTTCGAAAAACTCCTCCTTTGGTTATCTAAACTTTCCCCAAAGCAAATCTGTTTATTTCCATTAATAAAAAAAATAAGAGAGGGGTGGGACTTTATGGGCACATTGTATATATAAAAACAAAAAAAACATTTTCTTTATATAAATTTATTCATAAATTCTTTCAGACCACTCATAAACAAAGTCAAAGTACAACCTTAGTAGATAAAACAAAATTTTAGCTTTAATAATTTTACTTTATAAACAACTACTTATAAATTTAAAAATTTTGATTTTATTGTGCAAATGTAAAATATTCGTTTAATTGTTTTATATTATTATGTTATTTCAAAATAACCTATTTGAAAGACTAGGGGTTTATAATACCACAAGTTGGATATGCTTACGCCTCATAATTAATAAAAAACTTAACTTCTGTATCGTTTGTGTTTATGATTATGGTGTTACGGACAGATTGAATTGTGATCTCAAACGGTGTTACAGAATAAATGGATTTCTGCCAAACATGATATCAAAGTCAAGTATCTTGTACACAGGCATCAGTGTGCGTTATAGTAAAATATAAACAGTAGTCTGATCAGTTACGTTTCCAACAATATGACCCTGTGTGTTAATGAATCAATATTTAGATATGACATTCAACTTTCCATTATTTATAAACGTAGATGGATACAGCACAACGTTATTAACAAAGTTATCCCAGTAAACTATAAAGTCACAATTACAAGGGAAAAACTAAACAACCCATTTAACATTCCAATTTTATTGTTTATCTCTATACGTCATGTTTCCTTAAAGTGAGAAGTGTTTTATTATAAAGTGAGAGTATTATTATTTCGTGTTTATTTTTCGTCATTGAATATGTTGAGAATATTTGTTGTGTATTATGATACACGTAATCCACGTTGTTTATTTTAATAATATATGGAACATAATAAACACCTGTTCTCAAAACTACATCTGACAATCAACATATTTAATATTTTCTCTTTAAATGTAATGTAACCCAGAAGATCTAGATTTCTAACGGTTAATTTACAATAGTAAATTGCATTATTTCAGTAATTTTCTCTAGTTAGGGATATTTGATCCTCGGTAGTGTTCCTGACACTCTACAGCAAGTTCTGTTAATAATGTATTGTACGGGACAGAGAAGAAACAAGAACACCTCAGCTTGGGTCTAAAGTGAATCACATTACTCAGTGACAGAACAAGACACTTTAGCTGCAGTTTTTATGTGCTTCACTCAGAAGCTCATTATTATATTATATCGTCATGTGAATTTCATGTAACGTTTTGAAGTTGTGTACGCATATATTTATAATTATAATCAATTCCATTAAGTGGCTCGGAGCGGAAAATCAAATGCTTAATAACTCCCTTAAAATTATTAATAATTATTTGTATTTCCTTTGTTTGGTTTAATGACTTGCTTGTATTTAAAATTTTTATTTTAAATATTTTATTAATCTAAAGCACGCCTTTGTTATCTTCTTACGGCGGCTGTTTTGCCACTCACTGAAATTTTCAAGCTTGAATCCACGTTTCATTTAATCTCTACAATCACATACACTGTTATAACACATACTATCATATAAATTATGTACAACAATTAAAACCTTCACTTTTGACATGTACATGTGATGTGAGTAAAAGACTAAATTTAACTTGGATTCAAACCTGAAAATGCCACTTGTGAGTAGCGAAACAGATGTCGCAAGAAGATAACATACCTGCTAATAGACTGATAACATGTAAAATCAAAATAATTATTTGTATTGTTTTTTCTTTTCACTATAATAATAATAAATGCCGATCCTTCGATGTAGGATCTGAGGATGATACACTTTATAAAACACTTACATAAATAAATATAAGCGACAATCGAAATAGTTCACAATTTCGTAAACACTAAATTGAGGAGCAATGCAGCCGTTAACAAATACCAATATGGTATCATTCTGCAGTATGGGACATTGATAGCCGTCATTGGGAAATCGCTATGGTTAAAGATTAGTTACGCCAAAAATAATTGATTATAGTGTATTTATTACATAAACTATAGAAAATGGGGTTATCCAACCTCTTCTTATCCCTTATAAAGAATAGAAGTCAAGTGGGACTTTGTAAGCCGTCATTGGGAAATCGCTACGGTTAAAGATTAGTTACGCCAAAAATAATTGATTATAGAGTATCTCTCTCTCTCTCTCTCTCTCTCTCTCTCTCTCTCTCTCTCTCTCTCTTCTCTCTCTCTCTCTCTCTCTCTCTCTCTCTCTCTCTCTCTCTCTCTCTCTCTCTCTCTCTCTCTCTCTCTCTCTCTCTCTCTCTCTCTCTCTCTCTCTCTCTCTCTCTCTCTCTCTCTCTCTCTCTCTCTCTCTCTCTCTCTCTCTCTCTCTCTCTCTCTCTCTCTCTCTCTCTCTCTAAGATAAGCTTTACAAAACAGACATAGAAACAAGAAATATGTATAAAAACAACAATAATAACAGAGTTCAAAGTGAGATTGAAATAAATTTGACAGACCAGTTCCATCGTCCTCCATTTGAAATTGTAATAATTAAAGACTTCTTGGTTTTCTGGCATACTGTTAAAAGAAAATATACATTTTAATTAACATTCATTTTAGGCTATCGTTTAATTTTTGAGTCAATTTATCAAAATATGGAAAGTTTTTCATATTTTACGTGTAACGCGTCAAAACACAAGTCCATGTGCTAGTTCAATATTTATGAACCACTTCTTTAATCCTTCACGTTTTACTTACATTCGTTGTTACGAATGCTTTTAGATCCGTTTTGTATAAATTCCACATTTGCTCCAACAAATATAACAAAAAATCGAACGCTACCGTTATATCAAAAGCTAAACAAAAAATTGTATTTAAATTAATGTTGAATTTAGTTTCTTTCAAGTAAAAGTTTTCAAGTAAATGATCTTTTCGGACGTGAAAGCAAATAGAGGTGAAGAGAAGGGTACGCGATAAAGTTATAAGTTCAATAAATACAATGCTCCAACAAGTGTGGGTTAAATGAACAGCTGCTCTTCTATTGGTCGGTTAACCGTGCACATGCGCCCTCATAGTTACATGACAATATAAGGACACAGTCTAGATAGGAGCGCTTTAGTGTAAAGAGTCTCGGTCGGGCGTTATGTACGTCGTTGCGTGAACAAGTTCGCGATAAATATTACGTTCTATTGTATATAAAACTAAGGTAATAGTTTTATAAATGCAATTTACACGTATTATTGTTGATGCTATATACATTTTTATTTGATTTTATTATATTATTTTAATTTGACACTATGTAAAATATAATATTAGCCTACTAATAAATATTGGGTTTTACGTTAGTGAAAATGTTTCAAACAATGTTTGAGTGGTCAGTGAGTTACTTGTTTTAGTATAGCATATAAATTAGTGATTTAAACAATTTAAAAAAATCATACAAAAAATTTAAAACTTTTTTGCACAAATCGATTTTGGTATTTTTATTCAACATACAAATTGCATTTGTTGATATAAACAATTACTGGAACGTAATTATCATAAATTTCTTATATAAATCTACGTTATAATTGCGTTATAATCTACGTTATGTTTTATAATTTTAAAATGTGAATTACGTTCCTTTAAAGAACTGAAGATATTTGTTCATGATGTAAATTGAATTAATTTTTATAACCAATAACAATCAAAAGGTTTATCAAATTTAGTACTTAAAAGTGTACGAAAATTACTATATGTACTGGTTTTATTTTAAAAAAATGAAAATTATGTTAATATAATGAACGGATATTTGTTATTAGTAGGCCTACAAACGAAATTTGTTATTACCGTATAGCCAATACCTGGAACGTCAAATTTTTTACTTAAATATTTATGTGTTTTAAAAATGCGTTTTATTCTTATTATTTGATCCCGTATATTAATACTAAATGATTTAAATAAAAAGTTTCACGTAGTTACTGTTTTAAAATTTTACTACATTTATAAAGGTCTCAATTGTGGAGGTAAAACCCATTATATATATATATATATATATATATATATATATATATATATATATATATATATATATCATTGTTTAATGATATTCAGCAATTTTTTTTTAAACACAACCTTCCAATAATTGTAGCCTGTGACACATTTAACACATTTAAGATCTTTTACAGGTTGCAGGGTTATTATATATATATATATATATATATATATATATATATATATATTTTTTTTTAATTTTTTTTTTCTTGTTTTAGTTTCTAATATAAAAGTGACATATTTATATATAAATGAATTATTACTTCAAAAACCAATGTAATGTAATATAACTAAAACGCGTATTTTAAAACTGTTTCACAATTTGTTAGTATTGAAATAAAAGTAATTTGAACTAATTTTAAATTAATTCAATGAATGTTTTTTCTTACTAATGAAAAGTAAGTCGCCATATTCACGTAGCTTTTTATGATAAATTATTTTTAGAATGTGGAAAACGTGGCTAAAATGACCCGTTAGTGTGTATTTACCTATATTTTTTTATGAAAACATTACTTTTTTGGAAGAAGAGAAAGTTTTTAAAATGATAAAAAGAAATATTTAAATAAGTGGAATACCTTAATAGGTTCAATCTACTAAAGCGGTCCTAATCAAACTATTTATTGTTAATAAATATTACAACAGATTATTAAATTACATATTTACCGTTATATTTTCGTAATAACAGTGTAATCTGTCAAATTGTTAGATTCATTCTTTCAAATAAAGATTTAAACTAAAATAATTTTGTTATAATATTGAACTTGATATAAAATTTTGTAATTACATAAATATTGTTGTTTAACACATTACAATCATAATAAATAATTTATTAGTAAAAATATTGAAAATAACCAATTCAGCAAAGTATCATAAAGATGGAATGTTTGAATCAATTTTACTAAATTACAAACTACTTCGATTTACTGATTTGCTGGTTTTTATTTTTGTTATTGAGTGGGATATAAAATAGAAAGAAAATACATTGATACAATTAATAAAAATACTATGTAATTATATAAGTTAAGTAAAGCTAAACTCTATTATATTTATTATTTATTTTTCACATCCGGACATTTTATTTCTCTAACAACTGATGCTTTAACTATGCAGTAAACTAAGTGATTATAAATATTTTATGAAGCATTACTTTTTTTATAACTATATTCACATTTACTGAACGTAATTTTAAGGAAAAATCTAATTATTTCGACATCTAGTAGGATATTATAATAACAATGTGGATGCATTATACACAATTCTTGTCACATCTGAAGACAAATTCAATTGTAATACATAAATATATATTCCACACTTTCTCGTAGAAAATGTTACATGTTAACAATTTAAGATAATTGATATATTTTGGAACACTAAACAATATTTTTGTGTGAAAAGATAGTGAATCAATATCTACAGTTTATTAATAGCATTAATGTCTTATTGCTGTCAAAAAATAAATTTATTGGTTACCACTTTGGCCAGCGACTCCGCCTTGAAATCCTGTTTGTGTGCACATCCATAATTTGAACGCTGCTCCTCTCATGTGGAAATAGAATTTCTCTTATTTATTATGCCAAAAGTAAGAAAATTTATAAAATAAATCAGAAAATCACTTTAAGTAATAAAATATTATAATTCGGGAACTACTGCATCCCTATAAAAAATATGAATTCCAATTTGCATTATAAGATATAGACTACCATTATTGTTTCTGGTAATACACTACGTTATCACTAAAAATTTAAGTAAAATCCGTAAAACATTACTTTTATACTTTTAAGGCATAAAACATCGTTACAACTAAAAATCTAAAGAACTAATTTCAAAAAGCTTATATGTCCATTTAAAATTTAAGTATCCTAATATATATTGTAAGTTCCACATTAAAACAAAAATATATGCTGTCACTGAAAATGTGTATAATATATTGAAAACTCTAATTATCATATTACAGAAGTATATATACTTGGTTATAATAATTGAATATGATAAGAAGTTACTAGTCACATGTAATTTTCAAAGCACCGGAAAATCGAAGGTACTAGAAACTCTCTTGTGAATTCATTTAAAGCGTAAGAACTATACTTTGTTTGTCTTATTCAGTTATGTTCATTGTTTAAAAATATTTTTTGTTTGCTAGTAACCTTTTTTCTATGTGTTACACCTTAATATGAACCCCGTCATAATAAAAAAAAATGATTTATATATTAATATGTTTTAAAGCACGAAAAAGAAAAAAAATCTAAAATTATTTATGTGGACTTTCTTTGTATTATGTGTTGGAATCACCGGAGTACAGGATCTCAAAATTTTATATTTTTAACTTGAAATAAGCGACACTTTTGTAAACTTTAATCATCAAATGAAGGAGTTTCCATTTTTTCATGATAAACGCTTTATTTTTTCAAGACGTTATATAATGACTAAGTCATCTTTTTCAGTTACTGCATGTATGAGTTTAATAATCTCATGATCTTTAGGTGCCAAAAAGTTTTCTGTACATTTAACAAATAAATAAAACAAAGATTTTAACATTGTTTTGAACATGTAGAATTGTTATCTTTCATTTTGGGATTATGTATTTTCTTTTATTATATTTCAGCATAATCCGCCAAGAAATGTGGAAGCAGTATATATGTGTGTGTTTGCTGTCTGTAGTGGTCTATCTCAACACTCTGCGTGCTGGTTTTGTCTACGATGACAAGTATGTCTAAACATTTGTTCAATAAAACCAACATATATAATTTGTACTTTGAATATAATTTAAAATGAAATCTTCCTCTTCGAATAATAATTTGTTTAGAAAAAGTTATACATTTTCTAATAAAAAGTAAAATGAAAACGCAACAATGAATTCATCCTAACATTAGTAGGTTAACTAATAACAACAAATAAAATAATTTACATTTAATTAAAGAATATTAAGTCTAAACATTCAAATGGACATTTCTATCTTAATTTAGTTATATTTTAGTCTTCCAAACTGTCTGTTTCCAAGGGAAACGTAGTTTTTAATTTTAGGCTTAAGCAGTTTTTGTTTTTGATTAGAAAAAACGAAGAATTTTAATATCTTGTTAATCGTATGACCACGTGGGAGGGAGATATTTATTTTTAGGAATTGTAAGTAATTGGTATAAATTTATTTAATTTAACGCTTATTAGTTTTTTTACCAAATTAGTTTTAATTATTTTTAAATTAAAGAGTCCATGATTTGATCTTATATGTTTTACATTATTTTTAAAGTTTCAAATAAAATGTTACCTGTTTAAATTGGAAACTTTCATGGTATAAACACGTAAATTGTAAGTTTTTAAAATAATATTGTTTTTAAAGGCAAAGAAATAGAAATATATTAAGAAATATTTTAACGATGAAAATGTGTATTTATAAAATGTGTATTGGTAATAGACTAAATTTTTTTAATGACTAAACATATATAAAATATACACTAGAATGTCACCGAAAATTTTGAATAGTATTATATATATATATATATATATATATATATGATATTCACATTTTTTATTATTAAAAGACAACTGTATTTATTTATTTAAAAAGTTATATTGTGTATCGAGACAGTTATTATTAGGTTACCCATTAAAACATATCTTACTTAAAATGGCAGGAATATAAAATATTTATTTGGAAATGTAAAGATTTTCGTAGAAATTTACAAACTAATGGTATCAGACTACTGAAAACACTGAACTAAATACATTTGAAGTGTTTAAATTTTGGTGAGAGACCATTTAAGAGAAAAAGATGTTTTAATTATCTTAAAATTTCCAAATAACTTGTAAAACTGGTTCATTACATACGACGTTATTCTCTTAATATACGTGGTACTAATAACCAATTAAAACAAAGAGTCAAATAATGACTTACTTCCAACTTACTAAGTTATACGTAATAAGGTGATAAAATTGGCGATCCCGTTAGCTTACGATTGGAAAAAATTCTGGGTGGCAGTTCTTTTTTTAAACATTTATTTTTTATCGTAGAACAACTTCACATTTTTCATGAAAATTAAACCCGTGTAATCATTTCTATGAATATAACACTACCCAACAAGTGTTATTATTACGTTTTCACTTACAGTAATAACTTCTTGTCTATACGTTTTAAAAAAAGTTTCATTAAAAGTTGTTTAGTGTACAAACCTAGAAATTTATCTATGAATGTTATCTATTCAGATGTAAAACAATCGTTTATGGAGGGGATATAAATGATAGCTGAAGATGAAAATTCCCTATGCAATCACTACCCTTCTCTCAGTTTTGCAGATAGTTGTTGATGTAGACATATTTTATTAGAACGATATGTTTTGTTAACGGTAAGTAGGATATAGGACACCTGGGTTACGACAAACTGGGACACCTGAATACTGGGACACTTGGGTTACAAAAGCCAATAGGCCCCTGACGTCACTTCCAGAGACGTCATAACGACGTCACTGGAGATGACGTCATTAGGGTACTAGAGACTAGGGTAACAGAATGCCCTACGTGAAACAGGTGCCCTAAGTTTAGACGCAAACCAGATGTCCAAAGTACAATGTTAACTTACCCGAGATCTTACCCCTTCGGCAACTCGACGAAGACTAACTAAACTTAAGATATACCTAATCTATAAAGCACAATACTACGTCCCAATACTACGTCACATAGAGCTATGGGAGACCTGAGTACAGATTGACTAGCACTATGGGACACCTGAGCACTGGGACACTTGGGTTACAAAAGCCATTAGGCCCCTGACGTCACTGGAGATGACGTCAGGGGCTTAATGGCTTTTGTACCTCAAGTGTCCCATAGCGTTATGGGACACCTGAGTACAGATTGATGTCGCATAGCGCTATGGGACACCTGAGTACAGATTGACGTCACATAGCGCTATGGGACACCTGGGCACAGATAGACGTCAGCTCTAGTAACGTCATTATGACGTCTCAAAAAAGACGCCACAACGTCGTCACTGGAAATGACGTCAATGGGGAATTACTCTATGTTATTATGCTACGTCACCTAACCCCTACATCACACAATATTACAATACATAATAGTACATCAAACAAAATTTGTAGCTCGCCAGAGATCTTACCCCTTCGTCAGTTCGATGAAGACTAACTAAAATTAAGAGATTGACTAACCTATAAGGGATACGCTACTCTGCTTGTAATTTCTTCTGTGAAGAACGTGGTCTTCTTCGCAGAAGAAATTACGAGACAGGTATAAGAAAATAGAAAGTTCAAAGCACCGTCTATCAAATTTGTTTAAAGCCCTCTCACCACGACAAGGCGATAGACATCTAAGAGGGGAATTTTGAACCCCTACATCACACAATATTACAATACATAATAGTACATCAAACAAAATTTGTAACCTACCAGAGATCTTACCCCTTCGAAAGTTCGACGAAGACTAACTAAAATTAAGAGATAACCCACCTATAAAGCACAATACTACGTCACAATACTACATCACAATACTACGTCACAACACTACGTCACAATACTACGTCACAATACTACGTCGCAATACTACGTCATAATACTACGTCACAATACTACGTCACAATACTACGTCGCAATACTACGTCATAATACTACGTCACAATACTACGTCACAATACTACGTCGCAATACTACGTCAAACAAAATTTGTAACTCACCAGAGATCTTTCCTCTTTGAAAGTTCGATGAAGACTAACTAAAATTAAGAGATAACCCACCTATAAACACAATACTACGTCACAATACCACGCTGCAATACTACATCGCAATACTACGTCACAATACCACGCTGCAATACTACATCGCAACACTACGTCACAATACTACGTCACTTGGCCTCTAACCCAACCTCTTTATTAGCTTAACGAAGACTATGTGCAATGTAAATGTAAAGCCGTAGCAATATTTAATCAAATCGGAATGTGAATAAATTTTGTCTGTAATGTTTTCGGAGGAAATAGAATATTTTTAAAAACTACTATTTGCTAAGTTACAACGTTCAAGTTGCAACTCTGTACTTAGCCTAATTTTAAATTTGTAAGGTAAGAGTAATGGACGGTAAATTCATTGGGGGTATGGTTACTTTGACAAATTATTATAAAGACCTAAATTTAAACGCTCAACGCCTCTCTTTCTCGAATTTGTAGGCTATGGGTGTGGAACATTTTAAACGTGACAATAATTAAACAAGGGAATGTAATATGGATTCAAACTGTCACGTACGTGCAATAATATCAATACGTCTGTATGTATTCCCTGTAAATATTGTTTTTGTTTTTAAATACGTTTTGGTGGAGGAGAACGTTTTAGGGTTTTTAAAAAAATATACTAAATTTTTTAAAGTTTTAATGACTGCAACAAGAATGCTAAAGAAAGAGATTAGTAAAAACAACATGGAAATCAGTTCAGCTGATTTGGCTGTAGAGATGATATTAAGAACATTCTCAGATTTGTTAATTTTAGTCTTATAACGAATGTTTGAGTTGATAATTTGTAAATATGTTTTAAAGTCTAGCATTTTGATATTCATAAATGTCGTTCAATTTGAATATAACACACCAGAAGTATGTAGCTAATTCAAAAATCGATTCAAACAACAGGTCGCAGACATTTTTACAAATCCAAATCCCTAAGTATATAATTGACGCATAGCATCAATATATTACAAATTCAATATAAATTGAGCCATGAAAATAGAATAATATTCAAAATATATAAAATTTACATTTTTCAGAGACATTTTATATGGTAGGCCCTATAAATAGAGTAACGTAAACTAACAAATGATCCTTTATTCCGGCGAGATGTAAGCTCAGTATATCTACAGTAGTTCAGGCCTACATATATATATATATATATATATATATATATATATATATATTATTTTGTAAAACTCATCTAAAGGTTTCTGTTAAAGAAACAGAATGAGAAATTTTAAAAAGAATTCGAGAAGTCACGTATCTAAAACGAACAAATGTTGTATAAAACAGCGGAATTTCTCCGAAAACTTAATTGAATCAATTTTGTAAGTATTTCGTTAGTAACAAAAGAAGAAATACATTATTATTATTATTACAGTTCAATTCAAATTGACAGTCAACTACTTTGACTGTTTATAACAGTTTTTTATATTCACATTTACATTGGTAAATTACAGGATAATTTGATTCGTCGCAGCTTCATTTAATCCATTAATTTATATTTAAAATATATAAATTCTATTTGTTAAAAAAATTAATCAATTTAATCAGTTTAAATTTTGTTCAATTTTTTAATGACAAATAACAAAAACAAAAATATCAAATGTTGATATAGAGAAATAATTACAGATTTGGTCAGTCAAATGAATTAATTTATAATATTAAGAATAAAAATATTAGCACCAAAAAATAATATTCCACTTCTGAATTTATAAATGTTTAAAACGAAAAATAAAAACACTTTTGTAATAATATAACACCAAAAATAATAATTTACTTACATGGAACAAGGTCCGTCCCTATAAAGTTGTCAACGTACATCGTGGTACTGTTCCTCGCGGTAGTTCAAATTAGACTAACCCTACATATATATTGCACATATGCTCGTATGCAATAAATTGCATAGTGGGGGCCTTGCAAAAATAAATATCCGCTTACCAGCATACAAACAGACATCTGTTCACATGTAAGTGCATTGGTCTAACATAAATAGACGTGACATTTATAAGCTTTCCCCCTATAGCCTCCATAGCTATTGTTTTGTGAAATCGTATTTAAGTTTCAATCGTCAGTTTTTGTCAACTCTTTAAATAATAATGAGAAATTAAGGAAGGGTAGCCTCAAAACAAGAATAATAAGTCCTAAATGAGGTACATTTTCTTTGTACATTTTCTTTGTACATTAGCATTCGTTTAATATGTTTTTGATTGTTTTTTCAACAGAGGTCTAGTTTATATTATAACAAGTATGCTTTCTTAAACATAACTATTTTCTTAAAACGTATTTTAAGGCAGGGGTTTTTTTATTCGTGTGTTTATTATGTATTTTTGAGATGTAAAAAGAAAATGAAAAATAATAATGATAATTAAAAAATTAATATTAGGTTATTCTTCTACATGTCACCAGAAAAATACTCAATACATTGTTTAATGTCTGTTTAATGTTAGTTGTGTATTTTAATGCAGTACGGACGCGCTATTATGCGAGTAAAAAACATCGTATAGAATTAACAAACCCGTCTACAAAAGATATGAATTTGTGTGTACAGTAGTAGTGCTCAAATGCTCAAAGGTGTTCTACTGAAGCTGAGTCCCAGAAAATTTTGAAATCCAAAAATGAAACAAAATACATGACAGAAAAAATAAAAATAGAATATAAGACAAATTACTGATTCACATAAAGTAAATAGGACAATTCCAAGGTACCTAGCTGATTATACACCTCCCTTCATCTAGTCTTGAGTTAGATACGTCTCATTCATGTTTCCTGTCAGGTCTCTCTTAATCAACTCTTGTTCTTTTTCGACTCTGTCCCTATTATTTAACAGGTGAAGACTAGAGGTATATATATATATATATATATATATCACAAACCTACGTAATGAAAACTATTAAAAATGTAAACGTAGCAGAAGACATACATTTAAAAAATGAATTACATTTTTGCACGTTTTGAAATATACTTTAATTTCGAAAGCAGTTCGTTGCCACACTGTACATACGGAGTTATAAACCGACGGAAACATTTTTATACTTAAAGTAGAGGTTGAGATAAAACATCTATACTATTATATAAACATTTAATGGTGTCTGTCTGGGTGTGTGTTACTCAATCACGTAAAAACTACTAGACCCATTGAGCTGAAATTGTACATGGATATTCTTAGGGTCCCTGGTTAACACATAGGCCTATTTTATTTAGAAATTCCATCAGGGGCACCTCCCCACTAGCCTTGAAAACTCCTCAACACTCAATTATCTATACTCCATTATACAATTCGTAAACCACCTACGAAGGACAGGTACTCTGTTAGTATTTTATATATTTCGTTCACACATCTCAAGGGTGAGTTCGTCAAATGAGAGGGAAAAAACACCAAAAGTTCTCATCAAATCATGTCAGTATATCAGTAACATAATTAGTATTGATTTATTATTACTACAGATATATTCTAAATTTAAAAAGATATTGAAAAAAAGTAAATGTTTCTGCCCAGGATCGAACTGGGGACCTTCTGCGTGTTAGGCAGACGTGATAACCGCTACACCACGGAAACGTTGCAAAATTGTACTAATTAAATACAAGTAAATATAGCACAAAAAGTTATGTGATAAGTGCTCTATCTGACCAAACATTTCCTCGAGTAAAAGTTTAATTTTAAAAGAACACTTTTAAACCTTTTTATAAAATAAATTCGAAAGTTGAAAAATATTAAACAAAACGCACCTGTAAAAACGCAGAAAATGATAGCCGTGTTAAAACTCTACTGGCATTAAAACGTAGAAACAAATTAAAACAAATTCCTTTTGGAGTGAAAATTATAATGTCTTTGCAAAGTTAAACTTTTGGAAACTTATTTGCAAAGTTAAACCGAAAACAATTTGTTTGGACATCTTAAGTACTAAACCAGCTCCATCTTGCAATGGTCACACAAACAAACTCTGTAATTCTGACAATTTTTACGATTACAAAACTATTCCTAACCGAGTACTAAAATATCTGTTTTATATCAGATGGACTATAAACAACGCGACAAGGGTTTACTTTAGTTATAAATCATACAAGTTAAAAGTTATACAGTATAATCATTGTAAAGAGTTTGCTGTAATCTCCAAAACATGTCTTAAATGTAGTTTTCACAATATTCCATCTTCCCTCGTAAACGTCCATTGTTTATATTAAAAATAAATGGTTATATACTCACTTCAACAGGCAGTTTATCCGAAAATTCATTTATAAGATAAATCCTATGACACTTTATTTTGAATTAGTTAAGGTGGTTTATAGCTCTGTCACTTTGGGAAGAAAATTTAAGTAAAATTCATAAATTAGAGGTGTTGGATTGTTTTTATGTTCTTTTATACACAAAATTTAAAGAAATTTATATAGTGGATGAAAAAATAAACCTTGAGTTACATCTTGGGGGTAGTTTTGATTTAAAGTACTTACAGTCTAAGAAATTTTAACTTTTATTTCTCACATGAATGTATAGAAAATTGTGTGATTGGTCAAAAAATTTGTGTGTTTGGTTTCGGATATTCAATTTAAATTTTGAAATTCAAGTACATAGCCTAAAAGTGGTTCTGGAATAATGTCTGATTGTCGTATATGCTACATAAACTAGAACCAACTTTTGTAAAATGTATTGTGGACAAACATTGAGTAACTCATAATTTAGGGTAGGTGTCATAAGAAAAACATTTCATTTCATAAGAATGAACAAATTTAGGCGAAATGACCGATGAACTTACAGAATATGGACCAGATTCATATATCAGTGAGTTTGTCTCGGGAGGTCCCAAAACATACGGATACAAAGTCTCTACAAATACAGGTCAGACCGTTACGGTTTGTAAAATTAAAGGTTTTACACTAAATTTTAGAAATTCGCAGATACTAAACTTTGATTGTTTAAAAAGATTAGTTGACACCGAAGACGATGTTGACAGCATTAACGAACCAATTTACATAAGTGGTAATCAAATTAGGAGATCCGTTATTCGTGAAGTTGTTACAATAAATGAAAAGAAAAAATTTAGTATAACAGGTGCTAAAAGAAAGAGATTTGGAGAGTATGATACAGTCCCCTATGGATACAAGACCATGCGTATTTTATAAATAACTGTGCTATTCTCTAAATTCTATCATTTACATAATGAATGTAAGACAGGCTATTGCCGCAGAGTTGCATAAACCAGCCCGTAGGCGTTACCCGACCAGAAATGTAACATTAAAAGGTATAAATGACCTGTATCAGGCTGATTTGGTCGAAATGATCCCTTATGCGAGAGAAAATAAAGGGTTCAAGTATATATTGACAATGATAAACTGTTTAACAAAATATGCTTTTGCTGTGCCGTTAAAAACAAAATCAGGCGTTGAAGTAGCTAAATGTTTAGACCCTATACTTAAAAAACATCGTATGAAACATTTGCAAACCGATCAAGGGAAAGAATTCTTCAACACTCGTGTGAAACAGTTAATGATAAAATATAACATTAATCATTACCATACATACTCTGACAAAAAAGCTTCCATAGTCGAAAGGTTAAATCGTACGTTAAAAAATCTAATGTGGTGTGAATTTACGGCTCGAGGCAGCTATGAATGGTTAACCCTTTTAAAAGAAATATTAAAATCATATAATAATACAGTGCATAGTACCATAGGAATGAAACCGTCTCACGTATTGAAAAAGCATGAGAAACTATTATTACAAAAACTAGATCGTAAAACCGTAAAAGCTATACCAAAATTTAAACTAGATGAAAAAGTTAGAATTTCCAAATTTAAAAAGACGTTCGTTAAAGGTTATTTACCTAATTGGACAAACGAGGTTTTCTCAGTTTACGCTATTGTACCGTCAAAACCTATAACTTATATTCTACAAGACTCGAAGGGGGAAATTTTAAAAGGCGGGTTTTATGGTGAAGAATTAAATAGATCAAAAATAGGTAATGTATATCTTGTTGAGAAAGTTATAAAGAAAAGGGGTGATAAGGTCCTTGTGAAATGGCTAGGGTTTGATCAGACACATAACTCATGGGTAAGTGAAAAGGAAATTGTCAAATAGGTTAGGTTAGGTTACGGTTACTGTAGAGTATTGGAAAAAACTTATATAATGCTCATACAAATCAATTTAACTTCAGTATTACGTCATCATGAGGGTCGAGCACTCGTTACATTCAATGAATATGACGAATTTCGACACTTTTCTCAAGAAAAAGGCTGTAAATAAAAGACACAGCTCATTACTCCCAAACACAATCAGAGCATTACTTTGCGGACCATCAAATTGCGGGAAGACAAACGTTATATTTAACTTGCTTTTTGAACCTAACGGCTTAAAATTTGCTAATGTTTACATATTTTCAAAATCCCTTCACCAACCAAAGTACAAGTTCCTGGAAAAGATTCTTGAAAATTCTGACGTCGGATACTACCCATTCACTGATAATGAATTCGTAATCCCGCCAAACGAGGCCGAACCTAATTCTATAATGATATTTGATGATATCGCTTGTGAAAAACATAACAATATACGTGCTTATTTTACTATGGGGCGTCATAATAACATTGACTCTTTCTATTTAGGTCAATCTTACAGTAATATCCCAAAACACTTGATTCGTGATAATGCAAACCTCTTAATAGTATTTAAACAGGATGATCTGAACTTACGCCACATTTACAAAGATCACGTCAATACGGACGTTTCATTTGACGAGTTTAGAAATATTTGTGCTATTGCTTGGGAGAATAAACACGGTTTTATTGTGATAGATAAAGATAGTGAAAAAGATACTGGTCGTTACAGAATTGGTTTTGACCGTTTTATTAAAGATATATAATGCGTATATTCACGTATAATGATATTCGGCCTTTTACCAACATTTGTAAATTGCATAATCCGAAATCAAATTTATGTTCATGGTATTATACGGACAGAAAACAGTTTTGTGGAAATTATTGTAGTAGATCTGGTAGATATGGTGATATATTCAATAGAAGATGTTGGAGGCATAAAAGGCGGGGTGGTCACAGTAAAAGCTTACCACCTTTAGTTTTACTCATGATTACTTCTGCTGATAGGATTTACAATAGGGAAATATGGTTGAAATTTCTAAGCGAGTGTGAAAAAAACGGTGTGCCTATTGAACTTGTTATATATAACGAACATATGTTGAAAGGCACGGAGAGACACCCTCAAAATATGATTTCGAGGTTTAGACCTTTCCCCGATTTGTTCAATACAACTGTCACCCCCTCCCACGGAGGGGTGGGGTATATGAACGCGTATTTGAATATGTTACAGTATGGAAGCTCCTTACCTTTCACTTCCAAATGTGTAGTTGTCACAGAGAGAACTATACCTATACGCGGGCCTATAGCTCTATATAGAATGGCCTTAAAGGCAAAGTGCTGTATCGACATTAGTTACAATGTAAAGTTCGGCCTTCCCCCCATCATGCCTAAACGAACCAGAGGTAAACAGTTTGAAGCTGTAAACAATAAAGCTCAAGGTTTGTTCACTGTAGAGTTTCTTAAGGAAGCCTTACCTACAGTACCTCAACAATGTGTTCATTTCGGGCTATCCTTTGACGGTATCAATTATACTGTAACTAACCAAAAATTGTTACAGTCTTGGATGAAATATACGGGCTCAAATTTGGACGAATTTTTATTATTAAACTCGTATCTGCTTAGTGAGCAAAGTGTTCAGCCTATAGCTAAACTTAAAAAGTTTATGGAGGACACACCAAAGAATGATTATCTCTTTGTAGCCGAAATAGCTCAATGGCGTGATAATCTAAAACGAACCTTTATATTTAAAAGTACGGACAAAATCGAGCACATTCCTCGTTTTGACAAGGACACGTACGGATACCTGAAAGGGTTGCAGTGGAGTGCTAACATATTGAAAGCATCAGCTGGTGATATAATAAAGTTCCTCTTGACTAGAAAACAATATCCGTGTTTCTTCAGATCTATAGAATTACCATGACGTCATCTAACCTTACAGCGGAGATATCACGGTTAAGGGAGGTTATTAAAAAAAAGTATCGGGCTATACGTCAAGGCGAAGCTTATACAGAGGTGCTGCTCAATAAACAATACAGCCCTATACTTAAAGAGTTGTCAAAAATAAAGGGGTCGCCGTCTATACCCTATGTCAAAGACGAGGTTAAGGACGAGGTTAGGGACGTGATCAGCCCTGAGGAGAGGGGAGGGGAGGAGGAGGAGGATGAGGAGGTGGAGGAGGGGAATTTATGGGGTTCTCCTAGTTTTATGGATACTGAAATAATTGCCGAGAGTCCGGACCAACCAGGACCTAGTGTAAGGGAACTATTGTCAACACCTGAAGGGCAAAGTACATCTGAAAATTGGGTAAACAGTAATTTCAAACATCCACTGGCACGAAAATATATGCTTATAATGATGAAAGATACCGCCAGAAGTCAAATTATAGATCACAGTTACGGGCCGAAAATCGAAGACAACTCTATGACGATCGGAAACAAGACTCTTCAGTTGTCGGACGATGGTGAAATTATAATTGACGGTATACACTATAGTGGGACGCCCGGGTTGTACGAGTTGGTGTTTAAACGTTTACCAGATGATGAAATATATACCGATGCCGATTTACGAGCGTATAGAGATATCTGTTTGAGATCCAGTGCACACAAGAGATCATACAATCCGAACGAAGTAGTTAATCGTAACAGATCTCTAAAATATAGAAACATTATAGAGCCGTTATTCCCTTCTAAAACAATCACAGGGAGAGGATATTCATATTGGGACAACCCTAATGAACTTTGTAACCGACTAAGACTCTTATTGGCCTCTATAGATGCTGGTCATACAGGACATGCTAACGAAATAGCCTCCATCATTGAAGAACTACGGGAAGCTGGGATTATAAAAGGTTCTGGAAATAGAAAAATTAGATCATTAATAAAATGAGCGTCGACAAGTTTGGACGTTACTCAGAGCTTAGTAAGACTCGTTCAGTGTCGGGGTCTAGGGTTACAGGATATGACCTTACACCTGAGGGAAACTACGACATAAGGGGCAAAATCTTAAGTAATGTAGCCAACCCTAAAACTAAAAAAGATGCTGTTAACCTAGAAACTCTAGAGAAAAATTGTCTAACTTTTAACAAAAAAATAAAAAAATATCATACAAAGGGTGTACCTTTGGGAGGTCTGGGGGTGGCCAAAGACGTTGATGATGCCGTAACAAAAGGTTATCTCGAGTCTCTAATTCCAATCAAACTTATGACCGAGTATTCTGTTAATCATAATAGGATACAAGATGTAGGCAAACCTGTGGGAAATGATGATGTTGTTAACGTTATATACGCGAAGGAAAATTTTATCGTAAAGAACGGAGAGGGCTTATTTGATGCCAGTAACTCTAGAATCATTAATGTAGAAACGCCTAGCGGTAAAGAGGATGCTGTCAACAAACAGTACGTCGACAATAGACTGCCACTAAATGACGGCCAATCATGTAATTTTGCGCAAAAAAGAGTAGCAAAAATCGGCTCTCCATTATTTATGGATGATGCGGTCAATTTAGCTTTTCTTATAAATAATACTGTGCATTTACTCCCGTTTGGTGAGATATTCAGTGCTAACAGTAAGAAAATAAGTGGTTTACTTGACGGTACGTCTGATGTAGATGCAGTCAATTTGCGACAGTTGAAAAAATATATTCACGATATGTATGAATGGTTAAATACAAATGTATTACTCAAAAATCAAAAAGACGACTGTTTTAATGCCGAGGCAAAACGTATTTGTAATGTCGCTCGTGGTACTTCAGCAGCGGATGCTATTACATTCCATCAATTAGCCGAAGCTATTAAGTCTGCAGAATTCAACTTTGTTCACAGTATTGAACTTACGGAAGCTAGTTTGAAAAAATTTATTAACACGGAATTGATTCAACTTGCACGTGCCATTAAAACAAAATACAGTAAAGAAACTATTCCTAAAGAAGGGGTAAAGAACTGGAGATCGCTATGGGGCGCAGAGGATAAGGATGTAGAATAAATATCTAAACAATTTGTTGATTAAACTCAATCGTAAATATGACTTTGAACAGAGTGTTTGTCTTCTTTGTGTTTTGTCACTGTACAATTCTCGCTGAAGAATTCGGCAGTGACAGCTACAGTACAACACCTGAAACGCTAGATGTGACGCTATATGGCCGCTGTGGTTATAACGATAGTGTTAATCCGCTTGATGCCTCGAGGCTGTTTAAATGGAGTAATACTACGCTCTCATGGTACGTGTACGGTGGTGGTAACCGTGACCTAGTGAAAACTGTTCAGTACGCTTTCAATTTATGGAGTAGGCATTCTAATTTAAAGTTTTATCGGTGCAGCTCTACACCCAACATAGTCATTTCTTTTGCTGAAAGGGATCATTTGAATTTGGTTAATGGCGCTACAAAGTGTTTTAGCGATTTTGACGGTACAGGTTCGGTTCTTGCACACGCAACACTACCCACACCGACCACTATGCAATTGGAAATTCATTTCGATACGGATGAGAATTGGGACTTTAGCATGAATCGACCTTTGGATGGCCATCAATCTTTCTATACAGTCCTTTTACACGAAATCGGACACGCTCTTGGCCTACACCATTCGCCTGTTTTAAATTCCACAATGTATCGCTATTCTATTATGCCTAGTAACATTGTAGACATGTATCAAATAGATCTCTCCAAAGATACAATTAACAGTATTCAACAACTATACGGTCCTAGGATAACCACTACCACTACAACAACAACAACAACAACAACTACAGCTCCCACTACCACTACCACAACAACAACAACAAGACGGTCAAAAAATACCATTACTACAGAGACGGCTCTTCCTGATCTATGTAGTATAAGACGTAAAGTAAATACAGTTTTAATAGCCAATAATCACATATATCTGTTTTATGGGAAATATGTATGGATAATACATCTGGATAAAGCTAAAAGAGACTTGAACATAACACCCTTAATGATAACGGACTGGCTGGATTATTTACCAACAAATTTTGACGGTGTAACCTCTGTTTATCAGGCGCCTAATAACGATATAGTTTTAGTATCAAACGTGACCGTGTATCTTATTGAATACCCAAGTTTACAGAGAAAGTATGTGTATAAACTCGATGATTGGTTGAGGAGAAAGGTTAAAAGGTTAAACGCAGTACTTAATGGTAATCAGGGTAGGACTTTGGTATTTTACGATAACACATATGTTATGAGATATGATGATTGTGCACGTCAAAGTCTGTATGAAGGCAGAATAACCGATCTTTACACTGGTCTACCAAATACTATAAGTGGCGGTTTCAGATATATAGACGGTAATCTTTACTTTTTTGGTGAAAATAACGTGTACGCATACAATGAGTTTTTAGGTTATGTGACGGGGGTTTATACTGATATATTTGATGTATTCAAAATTACATGTATGAAGGAGGAGCGTCTCAAGGACTTGTACACCTTACTATGGGATATATTTTACTCTTAATAGAACGCAACTCACCTTTTTGATCAGTATATAAATGGGTGCGAAACAAGCAACATCTATTAGACGTCGAAAGTCAAAGAGAAAAGGTTGTGGTCTTGTATCCTCGTTATTAAGTGTAGGTGATAAGGTGTTGAATAAAGCAATTGATTTATTACCCGTTGAACTACATTTACCGTCTTACAACTATTGCGGTCCAGGTACAAAACTTGCCAAACGTCTTGCTCGTGGAGATAAAGGTGTGAACCCCTTGGACGAAGCTTGTAAGGAACACGATATAGCATATAGTAGATACGGTGATTCGGAAAGACGTAGGGGAGCTGATAAAATACTTGCTGGAAAGGCTTGGGGTAGAGTTAAAGCAGGGGACGCGTCTTTGGGTGAACGTGCCGCCGCTTTGGCTGTAGCAGCTGCAATGAAGGCTAAAACAAAATTAGGGGGTGGAAAGAGGAAAAGGGGAAAACGTACAGTACAACAACTATTGAAACAGTTAAAGGGGAAGGGTCTTTACTTGAAACCATATAAGAAAGGTGGTGGTAAGAAAAAGCGTAGGAGAGGTAAAAAAAAACGTTGTTAGATTCGTTACCAAATAGACCGTTAACAAATATTGATTTGGAGAAATATGTCTTGAAACTAAGAATCCCTTATTTTAGAGGTGTCTACATGAGAGACAGTCTTCCCTCGAAGCCTTTGAAAAATGAAAATGCTATTGTAAACCTAGATAGTATCAACGGTGAAGGTACACATTGGGTGTGTTATAAAAAACGAGGTAATAGTGTAGAGTATTTCGACAGTTTTGGAAATCTTAGACCGCCAAACGAGTTGACTAGGTACTTTGGTACAGGTGCTAATATCAACTATAACTTTAAAAGACATCAAAGCGATAACTCAGTCGTGTGCGGACATTTGTGTCTAAAGTTTCTATCATGAGTATCGTTTTAAGTGGTAATAGTTCTACAATTTCGTGTGATTTCTTTCCTCCAGTTGAGTTGGATGATGGTGAGTGGGAGGTTGGTCTCATTGACTTTGCCACTTACAATTCAATCCCTAATATAGTGGAGGGTATTAATAATAAATTTTACCTCGGCAAAGATCCAAAAGATAAAGATAGTGTTGAATTGAACATTAGTATACCTACTGGCTCATATGAAATCGAGGATATTGAAAAATATATCAGGTCACAATTACCAGCGAAGGATGGATTAACCCTAAAACCCAACAATAATACATTGAAAGCTGAGATAAAGTGTTCTAGGCTAATTCGGTTTAAAGAGGACTCTATCGGGAAATTACTCGGTTTTAAGATCGGTGACCTTGCAGCTAATGCTAAACATGAATCTGATTTACCAGTTGATGTAATTAAAGTGAATGTTATTCGTATAGAGTGTAATATTGTGAAGGGGTCATTTCAAAACGGTACAGAGTGTCATGTTATACACGAGTTTTACCCACAAGTACCTCCAGGGTACAAGATTGTGGACATTCCACCAACAATAATATATTTACCTGTCAAAGTAAAAACTATTCATAATATCACAGTAAGTTTAACAGATCAGATCGGTGCTCCTGTAGATTTCAGAGGGGAGACTGTGTCTGTCAGATTACACTTACGACGGAATGGGTCTCGTATTTAACGACCGTCAGTATAAAAAAGACGTCAGTATAAGTCGACCCCTAGCCGAGTTAACACGACGGAATATTCTGTTCCTTAGATCGTTAGGATTCAAGGTTAAAAATGGAACTACTGGCAATAGATAGTGCTGCGAATTACGATGACGTCATCACAGGTCTTGAATACCATTCTCACAGACCATATGCGTCCTCTACTTATGGCAATAACGATGAAATTCGTATCCCACTAAATCAACAGGATGTTATTACAGTCCCTTTTGAAAGTTTGTTACATATCAAGGGTAAATTGAGTGGAACGAAGGCTGACGGTACAGCTGCATCTGTTAAGTTTGTTAACAATGCAGTAGCGTTCTTATTCGATGACATTAGATATGAGATAGCTGCTAACGAAGTGGACCGTACGAGAAATGTCGGAATTACAAGTATAATGAAAAATCTATTATCGTTACGTGAACACGAGAAGAATAAGTTAGGTAACGCGGGATGGTTGGGTATTGGTGAAACAAAAGAGGTTGAAGAATTTACTCTCTCTGTACCATTGAAGCTGTTGATGGGGTTCTTTGAGGACTACAAGAGGATAGTAGTGAATGTGAAACAAGAACTCATACTATTACGATCAGCCACTGATTGGAATGCTATCTACAGTGACAATGCTACAGACATAAAGCTTGAGATACTCAGTATACACTGGAGAGTTCCTCACCTAACAGTAACCGATACTTTTAGATTGAAAATTTTGAAAATGATAGAACGTGACAGTCCTGTACACATACCTTTCCGTACTTGGGAAATTTACGAATATCCAACATTGCCCCAATCGACTCAAATTTCTTGGACCGTTAAGACAGCTAATCAGCTGGAAAAACCTCGATATGTTATATTGGGGTTCCAAAAAGATAGAAAGAATAAAATAAAAGCAGATGCTACTTTGTTTGACAGTTGTAATGTTACAAATGTAAAACTGTATCTCAATTCACAATATTTCCCTTACGACAACTTGCACGGCGACGTTTCGATCATGTATGAGATGTATGCAAGATTTCTAAAATCTTATTATGGAAAGGAACCGTCTCCGTATCTCAGTTTGGACCAATTTCGGGATAAAGCTCCGATTTTTGTAATTGATTGTTCTAAACAGAATGATTCTATTAAATCAGGTCCTGTGGATGTGAGACTGGAAATTGAGGCTTCCGCAAATATACCTGCAAATACTTCAGCCTACTGTCTCATTCTACATGACTCACATATTGTATATACTCTCCTATCGGGTAACGTTAAAAAAGTTAATGTGTAATTGTTGTATACTGACATCATATATTTGGTTTCTGCGCATGCGCGGTCATTGATATATATAAAACTGTTCATGTTTGAACCTGTTCATTCAGTGAAGAGACATCATGAGTATATACGATTCGTTTCCAGGGAGTGTTTACGCATTCTTCAGGTTGGTGCCTACAGATCAAATAGAGGAATTTAATGACTTGATTGAGAAACTTTACTCGTTTGTTGGTAAAGACCCGAAAGAGTTTCACGGAGAATTGTGTGAAATATTCTATTATGATTTACATAAGGATAAAAATTATATAGTTGAATCGGAGCAAATATCTAGCCGTGTTTATGAAAATTTAACTGATAGGTATGACAGTGATCTTTGTCGGTATGCTTATGGTGATTGCGTATTGGTGGGTGGGATAGGTGTGGTTGATACTTACGGATATTATTCCTCTTGTAAAGACTATATAAATGGTAAATTAACATACTACCAATTTGATTTTGATGACCCGAGGTTACACGATTTTCCTCTCATACTATACCATCTTGTTGGTGATGAGAAGGAACATATATTTATTGAAGAATTTGAGGATATAATTAACGGTGGAATTGTATTTGAGGAGGAGAGGGGATAAATAAGGGTGGGGGTAGTACATAGGGTGCGAGTTTCATTCAAAAAGGTTATTTGTAGTCATGGAGTCAACGAGTACGGACGTAAATGTGAACGTCTCCACCGTGGAGGATATTGACGAGCTCGTAAAAATACCTAACTTTCAGCTCGGGGTTTTTTTAAAGACTGTACATTTTCTAAATAAAGAATGTTCAAAATTCATATCAGTTGGTTTATTTCAACATACAGGATGTGAAATCGGTGTGCTTATACATGGTGGTAAGAATTTTGTGTTTTTTACACAAGAGTTGTTTAATGAAGTATTACTATTGCTTAAAGGTTCTCACATTACTGCTGCATTAGGTGAAAAAAGTAATCGTAGATTCACCTTGAGCTACGGTGAGATTGTGGTTAAATCTATTTTTGGTATTCGTTATGTTACATTTAACGACGAGCGACGAACCTTAACCTTGAACGAATCGGAGTGGGGGGCGTTTGAAGACTCTATTCCTGTTGTGACACGTCGTATTTCTGAATTATTTTATTTCGAAAACGAAATGAAAGCATACATCAATGAGAACCTAGCCGCGGACGAGATAGTACCTAGCAGTTTACCTGAGGCTGATAGGCTATACGACGAAATTACACTGTTTAAACATGGAGTACGCCGTGGTTGAGTTTCACGCGTTTATGGATAATGACAATAACTATATTATTAAAGAACTTGCAATTGTGAGCAATCACTTTTTTAGTGTTACTGTATTTAAACCTCCGTACAGTTTTGAGGGATTGAATAGTAAAGCTCAAAGGACAGCACGTTGGTTACAAAGACATCACCATTGTATACGGTGGGGAGAAGGAGGCGTGACTTATAATGAAGATTTAATACGTATACTGTGTAAACCTTTCGCTATTTTATATACTAAAGGGTTAGAGAAAGCAAAATTCCTAAGACGGTTCCACAGGAACGTGCTAGAGGTGGATTCGCAGTGTAAGGTCTCTGAGAGAGTAGATTTCAATTGTGTTTTATCAAAGCATAATAAAAAAGATAGTAAATGTGCATTGCGTAGTGCTAAATGTTACTATGATTGTCTAAAGAGTGTGTGTGTCTAACGGTCCCTGGCGTGGAGTTAAGTCTCCCGTAAACCGTTATGGTCCCTGGCGTGGAGTTAAGTCTCCCGTAAACCTTAAGGTCCCTGGCGTGGAGTTAAGTCTCCCGTAAACCTTTGAATGTCATAGTAATACATAGCACGACTATGCACAAAAAATTTAAAAAAGTTAAATACAAAAAAACAAAAGTAAAAATACAAAAAAATAAAAAAGTAAAAATACAAAAAAATAAAAAAGTAAAAATACAAAAATAATTTGGGGGCCGCATTTTGTAATGGAGTGGCGGTCACAGGAAATAGCGTTGGTTTGGAGCTATTTCCACAAGGGGTAAGCCTTCTGCTTACCCCGGCTTGTAATGTGGGCTCTGATACGGCTTTACTGTACCAGATGACGGTTCCAACCCCGTAGAACACAGAGGACAAGTTGTTTAGTATTTTTATACTAACAAATTACTTTCTGATTTTTCAGATAATGGAGATGTATCTTTGCAAGACTTTGGAGACTTACGTGTGCTGCGGTAACGCCTGTAAGGCTATATCCGTAAAAGATCTGGTGTTTTATAGTGTATTATTATATAATCATTGTATCGTTCGTTTTTATTTTAGTCTTCGTCGAGATGTCGAGGTGGACGGATCTCGGGTAAGTAACAAATTTTGTTTGATGTACTATTATGTATTGTAATATTGCGTGATGTAGGGGTTAGGTGACGTAGCATAATAACATAGAGTAATTCCCCATTGACGTCATTTCCAGTGACGACGTTGTGGCGTCTTTTTTGAGACATCATAATGACGTTACTAGAGCTGACGTCTATCTGTGCCCAGGTGTCCCATAGCGCTATGTGACGTCAATCTGTACTCAGGTGTCCCATAGCGTTATGCGACATCAATCTGTACTTAGGTGCCCCATAACGCTATGGGACACTTGAGGTACAAAAGCCATTAAGCCCCTGACGTCATCTCCAGTGACGTCAGGGGCCTAATGGCTTTTGTAACCCAAGTGTCCCAGTGCTCAGGTGTCCCATAGTGCTAGTCAATCTGTACTCAGGTCTCCCATAGCTCTATGTGACGTAGTATTGTGACGTAGTATTGTGCTTTATAGATTAGGTATATCTTAAGTTTAGTTAGTCTTCGTCGAGTTGCCGAAGGGGTAAGATCTCGGGTAAGTTAACATTGTACTTTGGACATCTGGTTTGCGTCTAAACTTAGGGCACCTGTTTCACGTAGGGCATTCTGTTACCCTAGTCTCTAGTACCCTAATGACGTCATCTCCAGTGACGTCGTTATGACGTCTCTAGAAGTGACGTCAGGGGCCTATTGGCTTTTGTAACCCAAGTGTCCCAGTATTCAGGTGTCCCAGTTTGTCGTAACCCAGGTGTCCTATATCCTACTACGGTAGTTTAAAACCAATTTTTAATCTGCTTTCCTCAATTATTAAATAATAACATCTACACTTTCGGAACGTTATCGTATAAATTAAACTATTATCCAATAAATTACTATATTATTGTCCTTGCATTGACTAGCGAATTCAATTATTAAACTATAATTTTGTTTGTAGTATTAAATTTTAAACCATTTTAAGACTTTTTACTAATGTATGTAGATAGTTCTTTCATAATACATTTAGTACAATTTTAAAATTTAAATAATACTAATTTGGTGTAAATATTTAAAAATAATTGTTTGAAGACAAACCCATTGACGTTTTCTTTTCCCAGCAGAATTCTTAAGACTTTAAAATGTTTGTACCAGAATAGGTGATTATTAAAGGATATTTTTACGCTACTTATATATCAAATGTTGTCTATTCAGCGTACGGAAAAAACAAAAGACATATAAATTGTTACTTTTTTTTGCTTTTGGTAGTCAAAGAACAAGATGGATTTTGTGATGTTCAAAATCTTGCGTTAAAAAAATATAATATTTTGTATTTTCATCGATACTGACTGGACTCTATGTACTTCAAAAAATGATCTTTTGTTTAAAAAAAAAAAGAATAGTTATTATTCTATTATAAAAATTATAAATTATTTGTAAACAATCTAATAAATATGGAATATAAATTTCTATGATTATTTAAACTAAATGATTTAAGTTTATTTTTTGGGTGTTTCAGCCGAGCCATAATAACAAACCAAGACATCAAAACGACAACTCCACTTAGCAATATTTTCAACAATGACTTCTGGGGCACTCCATTATCTTCCAGTAATAGCCACGGGTCTTACAGACCTCTATGTGTCCTTACGTTTCGTCTTAACTATTGGGTATGGGGGCTCCGCCCCCTTGGATATCACCTGGTAAACATTCTCCTCCACAGTATCGCTACAGGACTGGTTCTCCACGTAGGAAGTCTTCTGTTACCAGGAAAGTGTCCTGTAACAGCCGCCGCAATGTTCGCCGTACACCCCATTCACACTGAAGCGGTTGCCAGCATTGTTGGACGGGCGGATGTGTTGGCTTGTGTGTTTTACCTTTTGTCTTTTATTATGTACTATAGACACGTCCAGATTAGAACAACAGCTTATCAAAATAAAATTAAAAATTGCACAAATGCAACAAAACTATCGCCCGAAGCAAAAGTTGAATGTTTAGTAACAATATTTTCTGTTTATAAGTTTTTTAATGTTTGTAAAATTCGTAGATATTGTGAAAACTCTTATCAGCATTTTAGAAGGAAAAAAACGAACACATTTCTTCACGTTTATTTAATTTTAAGTGTGTGTTTTTCTATTTGTTCGACTTTGTGTAAAGAGACTGGAATAACTGTATTTGGTGTTTGTACCGTATACGAAGTGTTACTGAGGGCAAGAAGTAATAAAAAGGTAAGTTTTTGAGCTGATTATTTCGGATAATTCTTGTTATTTATTACGAAATATTCCTAATTCTATTACATATATCATGTCAACATCTAATGTGTTACAATTCTTCCTAAAAATAAGAATTTAAACATAATATATTTTAAATTATATAAACTTATCACTTGTATGTGAAAGATTAAATATTATATGAAAAGTTTATTGGTAGTTAGTATTATATTTGTAGTTGCTCAACCTATATAATAACGTTATATTATAAACATTAAAAGTACATTATACCAAACCAATTATCTTCTGCATATTAATAATTAAAGATTTTTGTGAATAAAAATAATACATTTTCTCTATCCGACTCAAAGACACATGATTGAAGAATCGCAGGTGAACAATTGAAAATCCCACTTGAGAATGAAAATCTTCCACTCATAGGCCTACCAAACAAATGTACAAACTGATTTGGTAATATATATGATAATCCATTTAAATTGTCGTTTTATATTATGTTAAATTAAAATGATTTTTAAAGTTGGTTCATTATATATGTAATTAATTTGTTAAATCACCTAATTGTTAAAAAACTTCATTTTTAAAAGAGTAAATCCAGCTAACAATTTATTACATTCGAGATTTAGAAATTTAATTTGTAATACACTAAAAAACAATTCAATAAACATTCAATACAATAAATTGCTTTGTTAATACTTTACAAAGATTAATTTATATTATAAGTTTAAATCACAAAATTTTAACATTAATTCGTTAAAATTTAAAATATTTCCATTAATTACTAAAATAATTCACCAAAAAATAAATAATAATTCATTTATTTTTATTTTAATAACTAAACTATTACCATCAGTTCATAAATAAATAGTTAACACAATAAAAATTAAATCAATGCATTAAATAATAAACTTATTAAATCATTTAAATAAATTGATTCATTTATTTATTAAATTATTGCAATACACCATTAAATCAATGCATTAAATAATAAACTTATTAAATCATTTAAATAAATTGATTCATTTATTTATTAAATTATTGCAATAAACCATTAAATCAATGCATTAAATAATAAACTTAATAGATCATATAAATAAATTGATTAATTTATTTATTACATTAATGCAATAAACCATTAAATCAATGCATTAAATAATAAACTTAATAGATCATATAAATAAATTGATTCATTTATTTATTAAATTAATACAAGAAGCCATTAAATCAATGCATTAAATAATAAACTTAATAGATCATATAAATAAATTGATTCATTTATTTATTAAATTAATACAATAATCTATTAAATCAATACTATTACTGTAATTATAAATTTAATTAACCACATTGAGTAATCACTTCAATTATTGGTTAAAGTTATAAATTAAACAATTAAATCAGTATGACTAATTATTCTATTAATACACTAACTATCAATTAAATGGATATAATTATACAATTAATTCACCACACTTTTATTTAATAAATTTAAGAAATAAATTTTAAATCAATTCATTACATTATACACTAAACTAATAATAAATAAATTTAATTAAGAAAGTAATACAATAAGTTATTAAACCAATCCTTTTAGTTTTTGGCGAATGAGCATAAATTAAAGGTTTACATTTTGTTTGAAATTATAAACTATCATTTTAAATTTTCTGCTTTTTTTTTTTAAGGTGAATATTAAAAAAATTGTAGAATAATTCTGTTTTTCTCAAAAGATATTCCCTTGCTATCTAAAACTTCTCATTTCACTTGTTTCTGGTGAAATATTTATAATTTATGTAATATAAGGGTCATAAATAAATCTCTCAACTTTTAAAAGGGCTTATTAAACTCCTCGTCTATGTATATCTATTTTATTTAAAGAAGTTAACAAAATATACGTAATAAATATTACTTCGTCCATTAGTGAAAAGGAAACAAAACTTTCCAGTGTCATTTGAAGCACTGTTAGTTAATAACATATTTGCATGTAAAAATAAGATCACTTAATATTTTTCCCCTGTACATTCATAATTTCAGATCTCCTCAGCAGCAGTCAGCCTATTTACAATCGCCTCCACTACATTGGTTCTCCTCTTCTTACGTCTTCACTTGACAGGATTTAAACCTCCAGCGTTTTCTTCTGCAGATAATCCTACTTCTCATGATATTTCTCTACTTACACGGACCTTGTCCTTCCTCTACCTCCCCTTAATCAATTTCCGTTTACTGGTATACCCTAAGTTGCTTAGTTTTGATTGGTCAATGGACGCCATACCAAGAATATACACGTTGTTTGATGTCCGTAATATTTTAACGTTAAGTTTTTATGTTGTTCTTTATCAAATGATAAAGGGTAGTTTCTATAAAATATTGAAAAAGAGAAGAGAAAAATTTATGATGAATAAACAAAAATTCAAATGCTTTCAATGTAATCAAAATTTGAACACATTCCATACGACAACCTGTCGTCTCAAGAACAACAACAACACCCCCATTTCATGTTCCTGCCCAAACATTGCACAGAAACCGTCTGATATACACAAATGTTTACTTATGAGCATTGCCTTTATGGTTCTACCTTTTCTTCCAGCCACAAACCTACCATTCTACGTGGGCTTTGTCATAGCTGAACGAGTTCTGTATTTACCTAGTATCGGTTATTGTTTTCTGTTTGCTCTTGGTTTAAACTGTTTTTGTCACAAAGTAAACAAACGTCTTTCTTTTGCTATCCTTTGTTTCCTACTGACTACTCATGCAGTAAGAACCGTGCAAAGGAATGAGGACTGGAGAGACGAAGAGAGTCTTTACAGATCGGGGATTCCTGTTAATCCACCAAAAGGTAAGGGACATATGTTATAGTTGAAAAGTTTAGTCTCTTTTTCAGTTATTTTTTAAAGTCATAACTAGTTGAATAATTTATATTTACAAAAACAAAAAACATATCTCACTGATTCTTATACAAGTATAATTCACGTTTGAACTACGCGGTATTCACTAGAGAAAAATAATTTAGACAATGGAGATTGTAAAGTCTTTGAGTAAATTATCAAATTCAATGTGTCTTATAAATTTGTTTTCTATACATATATTGGAACTCTTATTAAAAATAATATAAACTTATTGAATGTTGTATCTATAAATAATCCCTATTAACAATAAGTTGTCGCAAATATCATAGTTTTGTATCGTCAGCCGATTTTAAACATCTTAATATCCATAAGTTCTTTTTACTACAATAGAATAGGTTAGGTTGTGACAGGCAACCAAAAAATGTAATGATGTTTTTATCTGATCGAGCTTAATATGTTAGCTAGGTATTTCACACTTCTATACATTTTACTAGTACAAACCCTTCTTGATGGTTGGAGACCACCAAGACGTGAGAATTGGGTTCTCAGATTTATTTTCTCCTCTGAGATGTTGATATATGTCCATATCGTTTATTGAAGATTTTTACAAATATATGTTTCCTATACATTTCATTTAAATTTTTATTGTAAGTATACAATGAAGTTATTATTTACAGCTTATGGAAATTTAGGTTCCATTCTCAGTTCTCAAGGAAGATTGAAGGAGGCAGAAGAAGCTTTCCGATTGGCCCTTTTACATCGCCCCAACATGGCGGACGTGCATTACAATTTGTACGTATTTTTTTCAATTTTGTTTTGGATTTTATGCACTTCTCTAAATAGAGGATAGCTTCCTCAAATTTTCAATTTAACCTACTAGTCTGTGTCGAAGAAAATTATAGGATGAATGTTGATTTTAAAAAAAGCAATATAACAATACTGAATTAAATATATTTTTAGTTAATTTCATATTTTTTTAATAAAATATTTTTTTTAAATAGTAAAATAGGAAAAATATCGAATTTTATAAAATAACAATTTAACTTATATTATAATATTTCTACTGACGTTTTACAGTCTGTATTTGATTGAAGTAGAAACATTATAATCTGCAAGAAACAAGATGTAAAGCATGAAAATTATTTTTTTAGATATTGTTTAAATCATTATTTCTATCCATTTTACGATAATATAAGTCAATTTAAATACACAACACAAGCTAAATATAGAGTTTCAACAACCAGTATTACATCATATAATAAGTAGTCATCAATCAAATAATCTAAGTATAGGCATATAAAATTGATTTTAAACACTACGTATCTACAAGTAGGATACCATTGAATAGCAACAACAAATTATTTTACTAACATAAATAGTAAAAGTAAACCATATTAAATAACATGTAAAAAAAAAAAAAAAAACTAAAATCATGAGGACCCTAGACGTCGTTAGAATGTTTTAATAACAGTTCCTTTATACAATTGTTTATTAATGCGCTCGGTGAGATACAACTATATTTAGAGACCCAGAAGTAATAGTATTAGTGTATAAGTAATAATATTGTGACAAAACATCATTAATATTAGAAATAGAAATAAAAGGAATGGTTTCCTCCTATAATGTTATTATGATATCTCATTCAATGGTATCTTAGTGATAGTAAATATTATGTTATACTCATATATGTATAACGAATGTACTTTAGAATGTTAACGGTTTTATCTAAAAAAACTGAACTTTGCCACCACCACTGGTGAGCTTGGGTATCTAGTAACATAATTATTTAAATGAATACACAAATCAAATACTGTTAATATTTTACTATACTTTTAATTTAACTTCATTCTACATCTATTGCTTTTAAAAACACAAATTACATACGTATTAAGGCAGAAAAATGTTGGAAGCGTTCGCTGTAAGTGTAACACTTGTGTTATTACAATTTATTTAATATTTTTGTTACACTATGATACACGATAGGATATTAAATCTTAAAAATGAAAACAACAAACAGTAAGTCGGGCAGTTGTGTATTTTTTGGTCATGTAAAACCATCTTTTTGAAAAGTTATGGAAAGCAGTTAAGTTTAATTTTTAATTTGAAGTTTGTTTTGCACGACTGCCCGTTATATCACATTCAAACTAAGTTTAGTCGGAGCACTTGTATTACCAAATTCCATGATAGATTTCAGTAAATCTTTTGAGTGACCTCCATTTTACAACAGATTATTCAATGTATAATATTATACATTTAACGTTCAACCAAATTAAAACAAAACTTATTCCTAAGTTACATTACGGATTAGTGTCCTTTTTTAAATTAAAAAAAAAAATACAAATGCATAATTTAAAAAATGTGTAGATAAAATACCAAATTGTTTAATTAAACGAGTATCTCGCATCACTCGGTCAAAACAGGGAGTTAATTAAATAACATTATACGGTGGTCTCAGAAAGGATCTTGGTGTTGTCTTTAAAAAATCAGATGAAACCCAGCGTACAAGATAAATTAAAATTTATATTTCATTAAATTCACTTCTGTGTTTCTGAAACGAGTTACATTTGTGCTTGAACAATGGTAAATTACAAGAACTACTAAGTTTATGAATCTCTATAACTGGTATTCAAACTTTAGACCTAAAAGCCGTGGAAAATGGTCCTGAATCCTACCAGTCATTTAATTTAAGATAACTTTACTTTGATTAAGTCATACTCAAATTTCATGAATGTTACCCATGCACAACCTATGTCCCTAGTATAAATCAACTTTAATAATGACATATAAATTGTCATTATGAACATGGGAGTATTATCTTTAGCATTTCTGTTGGAAGAGACTCCTATTGAATAAAAAAACTGGAACACAAGATCTCACAAAAATTACGTTTATTTATTCAAACGCGTAATATACAAATACAGAGATACATGAGCTACAACAACAAAACCATAACTTTTTGATTAACGTTTTGATTGAATTAACTTTACTTTTTTTCGAGATCTTGTGTTCGAGTTTTTTTTTATCTAATATTATCACACAAGTCTAGCTCAATATTAAATTTATTTACTCCTATTGAAGTTTGCTTATTATTTCTATCTTTATTTGATTTAAAATGTTTATTTCTTATTAAAGATATTTTTAATTCTTTGTTATTACAAATATTTTCTCAATGTTACAGAGGAAATTTACAAGCAGGGCTGAAACGATATTCAGACGCGATTCATAGCTATGAAATGGCTATTAGGTTCAGGCCTTCACTTGCTGGTATGTTTGTAATACTGCACTTAAGATATTTTTAAGTTTTGTTTCATGTTTTAGATATAAAAGAATTAATCAATTTATTTCATTTGGTTTATAGTGCATACACTTTTCGGTTTTAGTTTTAATAGATTCCATAATTGTATTTTTAAAGGCGACAAATGAGCACTGTCAACATCACTGATTTTGGTAGACAAGATATTACAATTTTTACTTGAAGTCGTTCACTAAGGTAACTTTTAGTTGTTTTTTTTTCTTTATGGTCTATAGTAGGCCTACTATGGATAAATTATGTAATCCTTTATATAATGAACGTTCAATTTTCTGACAAATATTCTTTCTGTTTATATATATATATATATATATATATATATATATATATATATATATTTAAGTGCCCATCGTCTATCTAGTGTTCTAAACTGGAAATTTGAATAATTCACTATTACCAAGATTTATCTATACCACGTAGAAAAATATAATAATTTATCTTTTGAGACCAAAAAGAATATTCAAACGAAGAGCAAAATTATTTTCATTCATTTTAATACAATAATGACAGCATACTTTTAATTGTAATGAATATATTTTGTGTACAGAGTGGTTTACAGAGTGGTGTGTACAGAGTTGATGTGAGATTGATTTTTACAACAACAAAATATGCAAATACAAATAGAATTTTTTGTTATAAGTATGTGTCTTGACGTATTTTTTGGAGAAATAGCAACGAACATTTTTTTTTTTTTTTGGTTCTGTGGACGGGTGGTGAGAAAATTTATTTTCTACTTATCAATATTTATTATATATTAAAAAAAATCGAAATTAGTATACTAATAAGTACTTATCTGTATTCAAATGCAACGTGATATGATTGTTGACTAAAAAAATGAAGGGTGCTTTTATATGCCTAATTTTAAGGTTAATTTCAGCCGAATATGTTTCATTAAAACCTCCAAAGCTAACATTAAGTTGTATTACGTCAGCTTTTTATGTAGAAAAATCACCAAGCTTATCACTCTTTAGAGTTTTTCTGTATCATCTTCGACATTAACAACTGCAATTACAATTACAAATCACTATGTCATGTAAAGTATTGTAAAGGTCTAAGAATGCTTTTTAAGACACTTTTCACATCTTCATTTTAATGAATTTATTTTAACTTGTAGACCAAAGATACATTTTTTCAAAAGATGCGTAAAATAAATAAGTAAAATTTAAACATAAAAAAAATTAATTAATTAAAACATTCAATAATATAAAATATTAATAATATTGACATTCAAACTCTTACGCAATAAATTATAATACAATGCAGTCATATAATGAAATAAACAAAAATCACAGCTATATGGATTACGTTGGAAGATTGGTGACAGTGAAGTATTATAATATACCTACTTCCTATGTAAAAAAAATCTCAAATTAATACTAATGAATTCTGTTTCTAAACTTCAAGACATTATAATTTCAAACTTTGTCAACACTTGTCCAACGTTGAGAGACATATCTGAAAAAAATTAATATCTGTGAGAAATTATTTCATTGATATTAGTTATGTGATAATTCTGGGTAATTGAAAGAATCCAGTTTCTGAAATTAAATAACTAAGATCTGGTATGTTTGTCTTTCGAATTAGGTCAACATAGGTTATAACTATGCAATATATCTAAGACTTTTGACGTCTCGAACAACAATATTACCAAGTTTGAAATGGATAACAGGTTGTTACTTTGTTGGTTATTTTTAATTCCTACTTAATTTACTTTTAAATGTTTTGTAATTTAGTAATGTAAAATGTAAATTTCAGTAATAATGATAAAGAATTGCTGATAGCAATGTTTGTAATGTTGCAGTCTCTTACCTAAATTTGGCTCATCTTCTGGCCACTATAGGACGCTATACCGAAGCGGAAAAGGTGTTGCTAAAGTGTTCTAAGTTGGAATCTGTGGGACTGAAAGATATCAATACTCACAAGAGAGCGCAGGTCTCAGCATTGTTACATTTGAGTAGATTATATTTTGAAAAAGGAAACGTGCAAGAAGCTGTTGATGTTTTTAGAGACGCAGTTAACATGAGGACAGATCATGAAATGCTTAATGTACGTTCATAAGTAAACCATAAAATCTTACTAATAAAGTCGTTATTATCATTTCAAGAATTGTCAAAATTGTTTGTAGAAGGAAAATAGAAATTTTGAAGATTTTAGATTGTCTTTCGTTCTAAAGTATTTTACAGACTATTACTTAATCATAATAATAAAAGTAAATAACAGTTTTCGAATTTTAATTATTTTTAGCAACAATACTTATATATGCAATGTTGGGTAAGAAGTACATTAGGGTAAGAAACTAAACGTCACTGTTTATTTTATGAAGTTCTTTAATTTTAAATTTAAAAAAGAATTCATTTTATATATCGAAATACCACGAATACGAAATAATGCAACTTATCGTACTAATTGTATTAGTTATTTATATTCCTTTACAAACACGTATGATAGAACACACCAATTCGTTCATAATAATTATGTGTTAAATGAAAATAGTTACATAATATATATATATTTTAGAACATATTTTATTATTTTTTTAGATGAAAGATAAGTTTCTAATGGATTCACCAAGTCATCTTGGTTTAAATGAGGAAACTAGAAAATGGTTTACAGCTATGGTAAATCCTGATCCCATACATGCATATCTCATTTATGGGAAGTTGTTAATGAAAAATGTGAGTATTTACAAACATTACCTTACGTTCTTAAGTTTTTTTTTTAAACTGTAGCTATTATAAAGGAAATTGAAGTAATTCAATTTTGTGTTCAAGTTTAAGATTTTCTTAGATCGATTTATGTGGACTATAGTTTTTAAAATATTTAAAACACTATTATAAGCGTCTTATAATAATCTTTTGTAAATATTAAAAAAATTTGCATTAAAAAAAATGTTTAAACATTTTTCGAACATTTCATGTAATTACCCAACTTTTTTTTCTCATTCTATAGATTAAAAGACCCATAAATTGGAGTTTGTTTCTTTACTAAAAATAATATAATCTAGATTATTGTACTATTTCCAGGCTTCTGGAACAAAATTAATATCTAGATATTATAAGAACAAAATTGTAAAGGTGGAATAAATAATTTAGAAATATTTGTCGAACTTTCTGTATAATTATAAGTCTTTTTTTTCTTTCTTTGTTTGCATTAAAAGACCTACAGAATTTCAGTTTATTTCTTTTTCTACCTATAATATGAATAAGGTTATACTGTAGAATCATTTCTAGGCTTCTTGAACATACTGTATATTTAGGTAATATAATATCAACATATTGTAGCAAAATAATACACACGTATATGAAAATATATGATTAGTTTTATTTTCAGATAACCAGATCACAGGAAGTTGATTATTGGTTCCAAAGAGCACCTCTTTTGATACTAAAGGATCCCATGGTTTACATGCATTACGGTAATTAATTCCAATGATTCAAAAATGTATTCATTTTAATACAACAAAAGAATGTATGTTCTAATACAATTTAATAAACAATCCTATTAAAGCATTTAACACTAATTCACACGTTTAAAACTATTTTATTTACTGTATATAAAAACTAGTGATTGTAGTAAGTAATGATTTTAAAGTAGGCTAATAGTGATAGGTTGTGGCATAACATAACAACTTTAAATAGCGATACATTTATAATTTAATATTAACTTTTTTGGGTTTTTCCCTTAAATATAATACAGTTACATTACACATTTTATATTGTTTTGAGAAACATATAACTTTATTAAAACATAATTTAAACAATACTCTTATGTACCTTACCCTTAGGTTCTTCGAGTTATCTACAAATTTTATTAAATAAATAGTCTCAAAATACTATATTAAACAATAAAAACATAATTTATTTAAAGTTTCTTCATCATCGTAGACAGAATAAATTTAATTGTACATTGTAAAAATACAAAAATCGGAGATTTTTTTAACATAATACAATCGACAATATCGACAATATAACTTTATTTTGTAGTGAAAAAACTTCCACATACATCTCCACTCTACTATGTGATAAAAGTTACCTTTTTTACAATTTATTAGTATTAGTCGCAAAAGTAAAATTTATAATAAACATGAGCAGTTTAAGTTAACAGTAAACAGTAGGAAAAACAGTTCATAACTCGTTGAGAATCGCACTGTTTAATTCACAGTGCAATATTACTAAAATTAAAATAAACACTATTGTATTTTTGTGATCAATACTAAAGGACCAAAATCACCATCAGGTAAATTTTAGTTACGGTATCTAAAATAAGAATAACAATGGCAAAAATTGCTTCTCAGCTCAACTGCAGCAACGAATTAACTTAAGAGTAATAATCGTTAATATCATCAGGATACGGTTTCTTATAACGGCTAGGAAATCAAGAGGTTTCCAGATAGATATGTACACGTTTATAATGTTGTTTTGCTTTATATCCCTCTCTTTCAACTATCCTATCACTGAAGCAACTCTATTTCTGTTCCTACCTAAAGCCAATGAGTATGAGAGGGCTAGGTTTTTTATATTATGATATCATCTTCTTTCATTTTAAAGGCGATGATTATCATAAGGTTTTTTGCCTTTCAACAACTAGAAAATATATCGTCGGCGTCAATCACCTATTAAAGTGACGAAACTTTTACAATTGATGGTAGAGAATTACGAGTCAGTGAATCAACAGCTCTCACTACATAATTTCATTCTAATGGAATACTATACTGAATACAATTCAGATTCTTTCGTATTTATTTATATTTATCTAATAATCTACACTATTATCTAAAACATATTTAGCACTTACACATATATAGTGTTAACATATATATTTAAAGTTGTTTTGGTTTAGGGAAATATCTAGTTGATAGTGGCAGATACAAAGAAGCAGTACAAATTTACTTAGAGGCTTCACAACTAAGAATAGACCAGTACAACGTAGTATCCAGTGCTGCAGCTATTTTTAGGCACAGAGAGAGGTACAACGAGGCAGAGGTATTTTACAGAAAAGCTGTTTACATAAGACCAAAAGTACGTAAAATATTATCATTATTTGATAATCAATATTTAAAATGGTATTGATAAATTATTGGCGTATTAATGTTTTTGTGTTTGTTAGGATTCAACAAGTCATAGTAACCTAGGAGCGATATTGCACTTAAAAGGTAACTACAAAGAGGAGGAGGCCAGCTACAAAGAGGCAGAATCAAGCTATCAAGAAGCGGAGTCATGTTACAGAGAAGCTTTAAAATACAACTCCAGAGATGAAACTGCGCTTGTTAATCTACGTAAACTCAGGAATTGGATTAAACGTAATACTATATGACAGTAGTAATAGGTGATCCAGTTCAAGGAAACAAAGTTATACAGGAAGAGTTGGAATGGCGACATAATATGAGAAAGCGTTACAAAAACGAGCATGAATGAAACTTCTCTTGATAACCTTAGTACAGTAATTGGATTAGGCATACTCTTTTATAAACGAAAATTATAATTGTACTTATGAAAATAAAATATGCTTAGACAATCCAAAGGGTTATAAACATAATAATTCTCACTACAAAGAAGTTGTGTTCAATAATTATGTATTGTTAAGCTCAAATATATAAATGTCAATTACAATATTATCATGGAACTGATTTTATATCTAAAATATTATTGTTGTTAAATAAAATAAAGGACCAAGCGTATAATTTTTTTCACGTTATGTTGTCTATTACGGTTTGTTGAAGATAAAAAAATTTGTTAAAAAATCATTTATTATATTCTTACAATTGCTTTAACCATTTGATAATAAACCAGTAATCATACATGTATTACTCAAAGTGCAAAAACACTAACGGGCTTGTCAGCAGTTCTTATGCCAACAAGTGTTACTTAATAATTATTTAAATTAAAAAGTCAATTTAGCACCAGTTCAAACGACAAGTAGAGAAGTCACTCACCATCACTACACAACCGGTTCAAAATAAAGTACATTTTTTGAAATTTGTTTATGTAATATGCCATCAAACAATCTTTTTGTTAGGATTTAAAGATACAACCGTCACATCTTCATTAAAAAAGAAGAATTATAATACTTATTTAAAACTGTCAACCAATTTAAAAAATATATAACTTGAAACAGCTTACAATTAAAATTTCCTATTCCAAATAAAATAAACAAATAAATAATTGAAGAATTTCGAAAAGTAATAAGTTAACAATAATACAATATTTTGGAATATTAACATTAGACACAGATGTCATAACTTATTTCAATAATAATAATACAAAAGATTAATAAATAAACCAACCACCAAACTTTAAAAGATATATTCTTTTCAAAAATAGAAACAACAAACTTTAGGAGAAGCAGAAATGACAACATAATAAACACTGTGAATGGAAACATTTCACCACAGCGTATTAAATACATTTATTAAAAAAAGAAACTTTAAAATAAACTTCTATAGTTGAGATTTCAACACACAGCCTCAGAAGAAGTGAGGATGGAACCATGATACTGGTAATTAGTATTGAGATGTGGTCTAATTTACAATTTCTGGGAATTGATATCTTGCGGAACCTGAAAATCAATCGGGTACAATAAGTCAAAGAAAACTAAAGTTTTAACTTCAAGATAAAAACGTAACTATGGACCGTTGTCACGTTTAAAGGTAAGCACGTGAAACTTTCAATTGGAGGCCATTGACAGTACTATAATTGTAGAAATATTCTAGCTCTACCCTACTGCTTTCTACCAGAGGATTAAATACTTGAGCTTCCTACAAATCGTTCATGTAATCACCGTAGTACTTAGACCAAACAACAAAACTGCTAAAACGTTGTGACCACATTTTCACCCAAATTATAATCTCTACACTGCTGGATCCCGGGATCAATTCACAGTTGTAAGACTGGTCCGTATGCTTCGTAACACTCAATACTTCGAAAGGTATAATGTATTATTCCTAACAGAATCACAGGTTCTATGATTAAGCATCGTCCAATAACTATTTAGGATGATGTTTAGGTCAAATTAAAATGGTAAATAAAATACATGTCAACCTTGTATTAAGAATAGTAGCGATGAACTATATTTCTAAATTTCAACATGATTTATAACACACACAAATACATATGAAACGCCACCTGCTCGAATTGAAATAGGATCTCTTATCACTAGGTCAATTAATCGTAGAACAATCTACGACTTTCCTTGGTAGAGTATTTAATTAAATAATTGAGTAAACTAATATTGGGAAATTGTAACTCTGTACAGATCTTTTTTGTATATACAAGATGGCGGAATAGAAACTTGAACCCCTTTCACTTTGTCATTATAAAGGTACGAAAATTTTCTTTGAAGTAAAGACCCTAACTTCCAAGAGTATATGTTTTTAAGATTTATACTTTAGGAGGCTTGATAGCAAATGGTAACTCAGAGATTTCAAATACGTCATATAGTCCTACAATAGGTTACAACATTTTTAGGTCTTAATATGATATAAAGAATGGCGGGAATATAAATATTTCTTAAACCATATCGATGAGACTTAACATTTTTAAATATTAAGTAGACTCATATGATATCTCATTTTAGAGACCTTGTTAGAAATGACAATTTACATTAAATCAATGTAATTGTTTTATAGGCTAAAATCATAAAATAATATGCTCTTTAAAGTTTTCTTGTTAATTTTGATTTTCATGAATTTTTGGTGTCAATAAGAACTTTTTTTCTTCCCTCAAATCAAATGGTCAAATAAGATGTCCAAACCAATTCACTAGACCATTTTTAACAATAATAATTTGAATGTTGATGTTTATTTCAACTTGGTGAACTATTGAACCCTTTAATAGACTTCTAAGGCACAACTTCTTACCTGAGAAGAATATCAGAAATCAATAAAATTAATGTGAGGAGATGCACTTTTAATCTTATCTATAAAACTAAAATTAGTTTAGTTTCAGTCATTCGAAAATCGTTGTCTTCACATCTTTTTTTCTTGTCTTAACGAGCTCTTTAAAATGAAATATTACATGATCACGAGTCCTGTTTTTGCGTGTATTATTTTAAAGTATAGCAATGATTGTAACTGCCCAAAACTATGAACAATCCATCATTATCTAAAAACTTTAAAACAGAACATACTGAGGCTTGTAAACCAGCTACATTATTATTCCTGACAGTGAACGCACATAATTGATATTAATACGTTGCTTCCGCTTCGGCTCATGTGTTGAAACGGGTATAGTCCGCACCCGCATGGTGAGACTGTAATTGTTGTTGTTGAAAGGGTGTTTGTATTGATATATAGAGAAGAAGAACGAAACTCTATATGTTTTGTTAAATTATAGTATGTCTCAGACAAAAGTAGGCAAAAATTCCAGATTTTGCACAACGCCAACAAATATTTCTATTTTTACATATAAAATGTATTAATTTTTCTTGGGATTTGGTAAAATTATATATAAACATGTATAAAACCAGCAGTGATTAAATTACGTAAAACTGGTAATCAATATGAGCCCTCAAAAGGTTTGTAATGTGGTAAACACAACATGAGTGATCTTTCAAAATGATTTTCATTGCATTTAAGTTTTTCTCAAATTCGAATATAACGATTTGTATAAAATTACACTCCATGTAAACAAACAAAACGTATTTATAGCCATTTTCTGAAAATCGTTTCTTTGTGAGTAATTAGTATTTTTTTAATTTATTTATTTATTTATTTATTTTAACATTTATCCTACCTATTACAGAAATTTTGATTTTAAAGAATGGCACAAAAAATAGTATTAGTTTTTTATTTGATGTGAAGATTAATTTCCTTCAAAATATAAAAGAATCAAAAGAATTATATATGGTTCAAGTATAATGGGTACAAAATAAAGATATTAAGCTAACAAATAGAAAAGTACTTGAAAAAAAAATATACATTAACCTGATCTCATCGTTTACATAAAATTGTATGAACATGTTTGTATTTAGTTTAAATTAGAACATAGTTTTTCTGCCAGTACTTTCACGATATTTACTGACCCAAATACTTGTATTTTTGACTACCCATATTATTTACCCACCTGCGTTTCTGTTCAACAATGAACTTTATTATTGATAGACGATTGTGTCCTGTCTAATGAAAAATAAACACTTTAAGTAAACTAAACTGTCAATGACTGATTGAAAATAAATAAGATTTATTTACTTTGTGAAAAGGCAATGTTACACACTTATTTTGGAACTTTAAAAATTGACAGTTAAATTGAACACATTATGAGAGTATAATTGTGTTTGAGAGCCAGAAATAAAGCGAACATTTTTGGGTTTTAATATGGAAAAGCAACGTTCTAACACACTCACCCACAAAAACAAATATTAGTTAAAAGTAATAACTCTCACCATCTTCACCAAAACAGTCTCTAATGCTACTTATACAAGAGAAAGGAAAAAACGTTTATTTGCTTTATTTACTGACTCTTTCCCAACGTTTATTTCTATGTAATATTGTTTTATTATTTTGAAAGATATATTTAAAATATTATAAACTTTCTTTAATTGTGTCAAGCTACATGTAAGTCCCATTTGATTTAAATATAGTTTTTAACGATGGCATTCATGATTAATTTTCTTTATCTAAATAATAATTATTGAACTGTAATTTTCATAATTTACAGTTTGACACACTGGTTTGAGTCACTAACATTCATTTATCACAAAAGTTTAAAAGAAGTTAATAAATATTTATTTTAATCAGGTATTTTATAATAGCTCGAATGTTAATTTTTTTAAATTGTTAATTCCCGAATAGACATTTTTGAGATGATAGCGATATATTACTTTTGGTTGAATCCTTAGAGGCCACATCTATGCCGGCTGCAGTTGTGTTTGATCAAATTTTGCAAAATTTTATTACTCATAGAAAAAGGTTCTTTTTGTTCTCTTTTGATCTTATTGGATTAACGCCCAAATTTTTACGTTGGTGAAAAATGGTAAGAATTTTATATTCAAAATGTGGCTAAAATACGCCCAAATACTTACGTTTATCAAAATCAGTTTACTCGTAGAGTACTGAACAGACGATAAACAAATACAATTTAAAACTCAATATTTAATATTTAGGGTACCTCAAAACGGATATTTTACCTAAACTCGCTTCTATTTCTTACCTATGAGATAGCTTTGTCTATAATGAGTATATGTACAAGTAAAAGCTTTATTTTTAAAATTAGACAGACATCAACCGCGGTCGTGACCAATTTGTTAATGTGATCGTTATCTTTCTTGAGCGTCCATCATGTCTGTGAAACCATTATTAAAACAAACAATTTTAGCTACACGCAGTAATAAATTATGACCCTAGGGTGTTTATAATTAAATTATTAAAATGACCACCACATTAATTTTAAATTCTATTTAAAAATCTATACAAAATGAGACATTGAGGATTTAAATTATATCATATGATTAGTTTTGACATACTCATCCTTTAATAAAAGCTAAATATACGTGTTACATATTATGAAAATAAAAATAAATTTGGCTTACTGTAAACGTAATGTATAAAAGTTGTACTTATGAAATGAAAAGGGTTGTTCCAAGATTATTCTTATGTCATGTATATTTCCGAACGTACGACTAAAAAATTAGACAATTTGAAGATATTTGTGATTCTCGAAGTTGTCCAAGGTCATTTACACGCTTTTACCAATATATCGAGACTAAATAATTGCGATGATATAGTCTAACTCGAGCTGTATTTTTCTTGGTGTAAATTTTATGTATAAGTCAGTGAAAAATGTTGGTTGTTGTATCTCTGCATATTAGGTTCATTTTTCAATGTTTTCGATATAAATATGTAGCTACGTGTTACGTATTTAAATGAATTGTAGTGTATTTTGGCATCAATTGTAATGCTTATATATTACATAATACTTTAATATCTCCGTATCTACCACAAGATATATTATTGTTCTTATTTATTATGTCATGGCATCTGTTAAAATCGACAGCGTTCTGTCTACATACTAATTTCTATAATATAGCCACTCTTATTAACCATAATGAGAGCTTCACCATATACTGATCTCACCAGTCTCCTAGGCGGCCTAATATCACTCAGTGCATTCCATCTACCTTGGTGCTCATTACAAGCCCATATGTTATAAACAGTCAAGTGTATGCAATTTCTGATATGCACGTAGTCACGTCTCACATCAAGTGCATCTCTCATTGATAACTCGTCGCTTTCTCAATTCTTTCCACTCCAGAGTGATCATGTTATCCACACCAGACTCACTTTTTCCTCTTCAACAATTACAATAAGTAGGGCCGTAATAACCCATATTTCATTGTACCCTCTTTAAAAAATTTATTTTGAGTTCCTATGAAATGAGAAGGACATTTTAATAATAATGACAGTGCAATAAATAATTATTGATATTACAAAGTACACAAAGTATTACAAAGTAAATAATTATTGATATATTGATGTACGTACACATTTTAGACCTTCATGAACTATGTTTTAACCATTGGGTAGACCTTTCTATATTTTACACAAAGAGTAGAATTTTTAATAACAATATCATCGTTAGTTTGTGTTACTATTGCATCTCATATAATTATTTACAGGAATTTTAACCATTTTCTTTGTGGAAAATAAATTACTTTAAGAGTAGGATGATCTACGCATAAACGATGAAAGACTCCCTCCAGTGGGGCGAATTATTTGTTTCACCAATATTTTGCACAAGTTTATTTTCAACCCAACTATTCTATATTTCTTTAAGATTGATTCTTAATTGATTTAGATCTTCATTCGAAGTTTAATTTAAAAACCCTTTAGACAAATGAACAAAGGAATAAAATCCTATCATGCTCCTAATATATAAGGTAATGTGTATATATATATATATATATATATATATATATATATATATATATATATATATATATATAAACTAATGGAAGTATTTGTAAACTCAAATGTCAAATGTTATTTTTATTGGGGATGTTCATATTTATATATCATTATATTTTTCTAAACATGTTTATGGCTTCTACAAAGTGTTTTTGATATAAAGTACCTCTAAGAGATATTGTTTTATATATTTCTATGCAATGAGACATTGTTCTTTCAAACATGACTTTGAATATAAATAAATAAATTCGAAGAACAGATTACAAAAAGTTTTGTTTTAAGGCTTCTACGTTTTTTATATACCGGCTATTATTACTAATTAAATTATATTTCAAGTGAAAAATATACGACCTAGATTCGGAATTGAAACAGGACCTTTGAATTTAATCGTCATTGCTGTACCAACTGAGCTATATTTAGTCGTTTCCCGACATAAGGCTTAATCCTCCACCTTGATTTTGCTTTTGCTACAATTTTCGAGTTATTCAATTGATTACACCGTTCCTATCCTTACAAATAGTTAAAAATCATAGCTCCATTATAATGATAAGATCAAGGAATGTTAAATTAAATTTAAAAAATAGATTGTTAAATTATAGAGAATAGAACATGAAATCCCAAAACAAAAACAAAATGGTAATCTTCCAATAGAAATTAAGAAACAACTAGGTAAAAATAATTTGTTTTATAATGACGAGAGAATTCAAAAATATAACGATCCTCCAATATACAGTTATTTATGTTTGGTGGTATCACAGGTGATGGTTTGTTCAATCGTATATTATAGTAGTTGTACTGGTAGTAGCAGTAGCTATGTAGTATATGTACAAAATAGTTTCTGTTATATATATATATATATATATATATATATATATATATATATGGAAAATGGAAAGTATATGGTGATGTTTTTCGATCTGAATATATCATTTTATCCTAACTAGTACGTTAAATTTCAATTTGCGGAATAAAAAAAAAACAATTTAAGATTGATTATGGTGTTACATTTTCAGCATATGTTATATTTTCGAAATATCAGTTTTTCATTGCAGGATCGTTTTTGAAGAATTATGATAGAACAAATTTCCCTTCAGGGTCTAATAATAAACTTATTAACAATTTTGTACCATATCTAGTTTCAAATATATAAGTAAAGGAACATAATCACTTGATAGAGGAAGTCGATCAGCCCGGCGGATTCGCAATTTTACGTTTATTCAATCTGGTTATGTCGATGCGTCGTATAGTTGGAAAGATACCAAAGCGGATATTACAGTATTAGGCTGCCAGAAGAAGATGCAGTTGTTATAACGGAATTCTATATATGGGTACCATTGAAAAAATTCAATTCAGAAACTAAAATTATGTTGGTGGGAAAAAAATTGATGTAAAAACTGTTCAGTTCGCATTTAGAAGATTGCATTGTATGCAGAAAATTATGCCTAAAAGTCCCACCTTTTTTATTTCGATATAATTAATATTTGTAGATATTCCCACATTTTTCTGGTTAGCTTCCAAAAAAGTCCCAACCGCACAAACGGTAGCTATTTTCAATTCAGTGCAAGTGAAAAATTTTAGTATTCGAATTACCGAAGAAATTTATCCCGATGAGGTGATAAATTTAGACAGTGTTAATGAGAATTCTGCGATTTAATATATATATATAATATACAAAGATTTTGTATTTATACATATGACTTGGATATGATGGAAACACCTTTCTCATTCAATTATGAAAATTGTGTGTACCAATACGATACGACTAATCAAAGAACCAATATTTCTAGATCGAGGAATAAGATTATGCTTCAAGTCTACTTTTCTAAACGTACCGAAACTTATATGGTGGTTAATGTTGTAATTGTACTCCATGCAAAAATATTGTAAGATATTATAAATAATACCCTTATAGAAATTTGTGAAATAAAACAGTGCTCTCGTAACCATGTAAATATTATTATTAAATGGTTTCATACATAATCTAAATATAAAAATTGAAATGATTTATACCATTTCGCATCCATGTAATTCCTTTCATACTGATGAGGACCCAGATTAACACAGGATTATTGTGAGACAAAATTCAAAACATATATATTTTTTTTTTTAATTAAACCAAATACAGTTTTTATCAAAACGAACAAATAACTACCCACTACTTCATGTCGGGATGAGTACCTAACCCTAACATGGGGACTGAGAGTACATGGGGATTATCATTATTCTCATAAATTTAAATACATAATTTATATATTTTTTTTATAATTCTTTAAATCATCGTACTTCATCTCATACTGACGAGAACCCAGTTCAACAAAAGATGATTGTGAGTCAAACTTCTAAATTCTAAATCAATATCTATTTGTTTATTGTTCAAAACGAACAAACAACCATAAACTGTTTATTTTACGAACAACCAAAGGGATGAGGATCTAGTTTTATATACTGTTTGGAGAGTACAAGTGATCAAAATACTACTTCTCGTGCTGAAGCGAGTTCAGCTCTACACAAGTAGTGGAGGTGATGAGTTACTTTTAATTCATTAACGTATCAACGCTGCCGGTCGAACCAAAGAATTTCTATCTGAGATGAATATAATAGAAAAAGATAAACATCAAATGTATAAAGTAGTTAAACTCAATCAACTCATGATTTCAAAATCTTTATCGTATTTGATGAACTAAGTTTGCCTATTAAAAGATTATCAGAATATGAATCATGTTGTATTGCACTGGAAAGGAATGAATTCAATGTTTTCTTCCATCACGGCATTTGTTAATGTGTAATGCTGATGTAACACGAATGAAAGGAATAGAAAATTTCCGTTTTGAAACTTGGATTGATGACAACAATTTTAACCACGTTAAATTCAAGACGACAAATATATAAAGTTGTTCTCATAACCATGTACATATTATAGTTATAATGTAAATAAAATTGTTTATTGATTTCATAATTATTATCTAAAATGTCCTATTTTATTATACATATATATTTTCTTCCTCTCAAAACTGCTTTTCAAAAATGTAGATAAAAAGTACTGCTGCAAACGTTTCCATACTTTACACAACCCTAAATTTATTGTAAACTCACGGGACATTTCAAATCGGGGTTGGCTGAATATGACCGCTAAAGTCTGCCAAGGTTATAGGCTAGGTCTTGTGTGACAGTAACCCTATTCCATACACTAGTTATGGGATAGAAAAAAATATTTAATTAGAGTTTTGTTGTTCTTGTAAATTGTTGATGAGATTGTATAAAAAATAACACCTGATTAGGCTTAGCATCATCGTATATAGTGTAAAATTCATTTATATATAAGAAAATATAATTATATTTTCTAGTTTCTTAAATACATTATAAATCAACATGACTCGGTCAAGTTGCATGTTTAAAATAATATGAAGGTATTTTATTATTATGTATTTAGATAACGGATATTTGTACATGTTTTGTAAAATTTAAGATATATTTGTTATAGCTTTGTTTTATTTTACTTTACCGTAATTAAATTGAAAAGGAATAGAGACGTTTGTTCGCATCTTTATAAATAATAATCCCTAGAGTAAACAAAATAACGTTTTAGTGTACAGATTTCAATTTTATTATTATATATATTGCGAGTTACGAAAATTATAAAATAAAAAATTGACCGAAAAGGGACTTTATTTTAGTAAAAATAGATAGAAAAAGAGTTCCTTTTATTTAATAATATCTCATGTTGTTAGATATTTTAAAAGGAATAACATGATCAAAGATGTTTTGACATCTTGAACAATATTGTTATACGAAAAACCTGTAACTTATTAACTTTTTAAGAACAGTGTATTTTACGGTATATTTTCACTGGATTAAATATAACTTCTCCACTTTTTCCAAACATTTGTTTCCTCAAATATTCTCTTAATGTGAACCATACATTTATTAAATAATGGCTAAACACTAGAAACGTCACATTCTGGAGTCTGGAGCATTAGAGTTACTGAAATGACAACCCATGGCTTTAGGCGCTTTGTAAAGTGATTATTTAAAACACTTGATCTGATCAGTAATATCAATAAATAACCATAGGCTATATTTAAATTATTGAATATTTGTAATTTAAGTGATCAGTGGTTGGTGTTTAATCTTGTTTGTTGTATAAATAAGTAACCGATAATAAATAATAAATATTGTAGGAAGTATAATAGTGTTATTATTTGTGTTCATACTCGTTTTGCAAACTGTTACCCATGCACTGTGTAAGTCAAATCCTTTTTTAATCACGGAAATAATATATCGTGAGGGGTGGCAGTAAATTAGTACTCGACTCCAGACATTCCCCCCTCAGGACCACTTCGGTGGTGGCCAAGTAAACAATTATAAGATTTAACGTTGCCACATTTCAAAGCAACAACGAAACGCCATTAACTAAATGCAATAAGAGTAAATTATTGTCTTGGTTAACCAAATACTTCCATGAAGGAGCTAACATTATTATTATTTATTTATGTCCTCCTGCAGGTTATTCACAACATAACGTAACTTTATTCATTTATATATAACTAAAATAAAATAAATTATCACACTAATGTCACGAAAGTACACATATTAACAAAAATAGTAGTGTTATTTATCCAAAGTGGGAGTAATAGTAGACTAAAGACAAATAACTTATAAAAATCTAAATCTAAACATAATGTTACTAATTAATTAACTAGAATTGTAATAAATTATTATATTTAAGCTTTATGTTGTTGATTTATCCAGGAATCGCTGTCATATGAAACAAAATATTTATATACTTAATTTTGTATATATTGTATGTTCATTTTGTCGTGAAACCATATTATATATATACATGTGTGTAAATAGCTATCAAGCAATATATTTTAACTGGTAACAAAGCTTTAGAACCATTTTGGGCAAATTTGAGTTTTCACTTTTGTAATTTAGGGATCTAGTCTTTAATTTCGGTTCTCAAAAAATTAAAAAAATTTCACGAAATTCAACCAATACTTTCCCACTGACTAAATCAGATTACAATCGGTACACTCGTTTTGGCTGTAGAGTACTGCACAGACAATGGACAGATATCATTCTAAGTAACACTTTTTTGAGCTCAGTGGAACTAAAACTATAAATAGATTTGTTTTATCTATGGAATAACCTACTGCTTACAGCATATATGTGAGAAAGTAAAAATGTTTGTATTCCTATTTAATTTAAAATATTTAACGGCAAGTACACGTAGTTTAATTTAAATATTTGTAATATGTAGAGTTAATAAAATTGCTTAATTTCGCCTTTCAGATCGTATTATTCCTAAAGCTTCCTTCAATTTTAGCTTCAAACTTTTTACGGAATAGCTAATTGAATTATTAATAGGAAAGCATGAAATCCCCAAGGTCTGTGTTTGTACAAATAGAAATTTTGCACAAAAACATAGCACCCAATAATAGTAGAGGTAGATTGTAGCCTTGCTTATCTATGTTATTTATTGGGCAGTAATTGCTGGGCTTGCATCTTCTATCTACAAACATACATTTCCTGTATTCTGCGCTAAAGAAAACCACTGAGACCAAATTTATACATCATCATTCTATTTCGGTAGTGTTTTTTTATTATTTTTTTATTTTTTTATAGCAGTATGTTTATAGTAAAGGTAGTAGTACTGTATTTACAAATTTGAGGAATATAACTATAAATATTTTTAATATTATTATTATTGGACGATCAACATATCCTACCGCACAATAAAATTAGTAACAATTACACTTTGGATTATCGCCTTTTGAATTTTCACTTCTTGACTACGCCATCATTTAGTTCAGTTTTGGATGAACTAGAAGGTTTTAAAGAGTACTGTTTTAACTCAAAACTGAATACTTATGGGGTTATTAACGTGAATGCGATTATGGCCACTTTTTGACTTTTTCGTTGTTTTATGCAAATTTTGTACAAGTATTAACATGTTTTGTACTATTTTAAAATAGACAAAGAAAAAGAAATTGCACCTCATAATAAACACGATAATCGAATTACATAGTGGATTAGTGCAATTAAATTAAATTTTTGACTATGGTTTTGTACCACCATTAGAAAGCCTTGCACAGTTACAAAATTTAACATGGGGTCAATAACATCACTGAATGTTAAAATGTTTTATTACTCAGTGATTATGAATTTCTCTATATAAAAAGTAGTACTTTATAAGTAAAATGTAGAGTGTTTGATTGTAGAATCGATGTTGACCTGATTATTTTATTGTCGCTAGTTTAATTTTTAGTGTGCGAAATAATATGTTTTTTTAAATCTAAAAACAGATTTCACCTTCTACTGTACATATATTTTCCTCTTTATATTCTGTGTACACCGGTCTGGGAGTTCCCATGGGTTTCAAAACTCAATCAAGTTTTATATATTTGATCGTTATTGCAAACACAACGTCTGATATGGAATTTATTTTCTGTTTTTTTTTTACTTTGTTGGAATATTTATTGTTTTTTATCAAATCAGGAAAAATTCGTTCAGTAACCCGCAAAGGTTTTATACTAAATCAGATTTATATTTTCGAACACATTTACTTTCTCCTATATACCTAGTATAGGTAAAGACATACAATGGATCCAAACATTGATGATTAGTTTTTATAAGAATTGTCATTTTATAGTCAGAAAAAATCGATTTTTGAAATATGTTTCTGAATCATCTGTGGAGTGAACAACATAGCCAAATTTAATGGACATATTTTACGAAAATGTACTTTATTTAATTAAAATTATTACATAAAGAAAAATTACAATACTTGTTTCACAATAAATAAAACGTTTTAAAAATCATATTGTTTTATAATTAAAAAAATTAAGAAATACAGTGAAAAATATACACCCTCAAAAAATAGCGTTTCGTCCTTGTAAGTGTGCGGAAGCTACACACAAGGAATTATGCAAGTGTGTATTCAATAAATATACACACAAACACACTAAATTATACAATATAAAAGAAGGTTAAACAAACAACGTTTTTAATTACCAATAACTATACAAGGTTATACAAAGTTTTTGCAGCATTATACAAAAGAAACATACAAATTTCAAATGATGAATGTATTAAACGGCTCTTACAAATATTACACAAACTTTCATATCTAATTCATAATACCCTAAAACGACAAACACATTCACTCACTCAACAAACCTCAAATAAAACAAACCTGAAATATTATTGAAACATTTTGTACATGTTTTCCAATTCTATATGAGACAAAGAAAATAACCATCATTTTAAATTGAATTCTATCAATTCAGTTATATGTTTCAGCTCTAATGATTATTAAACTTGGGACACCAGAAAGACAAACTTGTTTTGAATAAACGTTTTTCGTCATTTTGGTAACCGAATAGAGCTCTTACCATATGTGAATATTAAAAAAAAAAAAAATAAATAAAAAAAAAAAAAAAATCCCAAAATAAACATTTCAGTTAGCGGACTTACAGCAGATACAAACACAGTCAAATTAAATCCCTCATTTTGAAACATAAAATAAATATTTATAAAAAAACATTGTTAATACATGGTTTAATCTTGTTACAAATAAATGAATTTCTGAATTTAAAAATGTTTAGTATATGTAGTAATTAAAACAAAATTCCAAATGGTTTTGGGTTACAACAGAACCTAGCTTTGCTCTGTCAATTAAATTAGAACTCATTGTTTTGAAATATAAAGGAATACATTTTTTTACTCGATTCATAAATAAAATATATATATATATATATATATATATATATATATATATATTCAGTTTTCATCGTTTGGCTCAGTTGCAAAGAACTTTATTCATAAATAACATAGCGAATAGTAAACTCGTTTGGGGGTAACTGAGTAACAGGCGTACCGATGAAATAACTAAGAGTCAAGATTAAAGAGTACCTCTCTTATTTCTCTGCACTACTAAATACCAAAAATTGTGAAATACAAAATTGTAAGTTTTGTGTAGACAATGTTTAATGTACAATAAAAACGAACAAAGTAAAATAACTTACTATTATAAATCATTTTATCTTTATGTAATATATTTTGCACAAATCTATTATCGTTATTATACATCATGAATAACTTAACAACTTAGTTAATATGTCATATTTAGTTTTCCTCTCTAACTAAAAATTGACGGTAGTGTTTGTTCACACATTTATCAGTGCATATTTAATTAAAACAGAATGGAGTATTATTTTAATGGCATTTTGATTGTCCATTATTATTAAATGAAGTTTTGATTGTCAGATTATTAGATAATTTTTATTAAGGCTTACAACCCATTTTCGCAGCACCTAATGGCTGTCAGATATGAATAAGGGAACTTAACGTTCTTTAGTTTTTATTAAAAATGGTAATAAAGTGAGAATTTGACATCCTCATAAATTATTAAACCAGAAACAACTCGTGGGGTTTAATCTTCGTGATGTTACTGTCGAAAGATATTATAGACAATTCTAAAATGCAAATAAATAATAGTATTATTATAATAATAATACTAAATATTGTTAAGTACTTACCAACTATATAATAATAATTTCAAACTAGATCTAACATTTTCCATATTCACTTAACCAAGCTGTCATTTAATTATTATTTGGAAATGACACGATGAATAACAACTAATAAACAAATTTATAATATGTGGCTAACTTTCTAAATTTATAAAACTGATATTGGTCATTAAACACTTACTGGTAATTGAGTAGAGTATCAATAATGGTTTTATAGTCGGAAAGCTACATCCTCATTAGTCCAAAAGTGTCATTCTATAATAATGTTGAATTTTTAATTAGTTTATGGTATAGTAAATTATCTAGGATGCTTTTCGATGTGGTGCACCATAACACAAAGCGATCTTATTGAATAACGAATTTAAAACATTTTCATGTTATTAATGCTTATAATTTTACAAATATGAGAAGCAAAAACAAAATTAATGACCAATTTTGTTTTCACGTTTTTTCAAAATAAGTTAGTCATATAGACATCTATTCTTGTCTGAATGACTGAAAACCAGCCTTTTACTGTAATAGAAAGTTAATAAAGATTTTAATAAATTCTAAAGATAAAATAGAAAAAATACAAAAATGTGGAGTTTATACGTAAATTGACATGTAGTATTTATAATGGTGCTTATGTGGGTCAAACAGGCAGTAGTTTTAAGTGTAGACTAAGTGAACATGAAAGAAATTGGCGGTTAGGTTATAGCGATTTTAGTTTTTGCAGTCATTTAAAAAATCATGCCTTAACTGATTTTTATTCAAATATTAAATTTGAAATTCCCCATGTTAACCTCTAGGGTAAAAAAGTAAAATTTTAGAAATATTCGAAATTAAGAAACGTTCTTTTGATAATGTTAATTTACTTTTAATCACATCAAAACTAATAAAAATGTAAATAGTAGGGAATTTTACAAATCATTCAAAATATATTTTATTAAAATCCCTATTAAAAACAATTAATAATAATTAGCCCTTTCACTCCTTCCCTTAAAAAACTGTAGATCTCAGTATTCATTAGTTTATTACAAAGGAATCATTATAAATCAACATCTAGTAGTTTATTTTGAAATGTTAGTGTTTTTAAAAAGATATTTAATGCTATTTTACTTTATAAAAACTAATATTTTCTTAACAATGTTAGATTTAATTTTACCAAATTAAATCAGGACACTACAAAAACACGAAACGATCACCCGAGACGGATTGTGGATGTATGGTTACGACAGCTAATTTAAAACGTAATTGAAATCGCAAAACTCCACTTTGTTCAAGCACTCTTCCAGCGGTTTTATAATTTATGTGAACGAAAACAAAAAAAAAAACGTGAATATGCTTACATCCTGCAGAGGCTTGGAAAAAGGCATTGTGTAACAAATTAAAATTACAATCTCTAGGGAGTTCATCACAAGTATTCAATTTGTTTCAAGTGACATAATTTTTCGTTTTCCTTAAAACCTATGTACTACGTAGTTGTTTAGAATAAATATTATAATTGAATAAAATAAACCCATAATACACCGTATTATTGCACAAACTTGCTCATACCTGCTAAAAAAATTATATATAGTACTAACAAAAAATAAACACAAATCTCTCGTTAGAATATTTTATTATTTTCCTTCATTACTAATTTTCCAATGTCTATTTTAAGAGAGATATGTTCGTATGAAAGGGTCTCCTTTGTACCTTTTTTGTGAATTTATTCAAATATTGTGAAATAAATTTACACATTTCACAAAAGCCTCATATATGCCTCAGAGATATAATAAATTCCTTATACGCCCAAGTTCTTTTAATTAATACTTATGTCTCTGGTCCTATAAAATAACAAGATTTTGTGGGAATATCATCTTTGTAATATCCCATTTACATCGAATATCGTAATAATAATAGTTCTAAAAAAGTGGGAAAACACCAGATATTACGATATTACGTTATTTGTTCCATCAAAAACGTAAATACTTATATATGAGAAAGTAAAAAAATACAATTATATTATTGTATGCTTGTGGATTCAGTCTGGTCTGGGAGACAAAAAAGCGTCAATAAGGTATACACATAAGTATACATTATTCAAACCTTTAAAAAGAAAAAAAGTTTCGTAGCATAACTGAATTATCATTGGTACGTTCGATAAAATTTTCATTATATTCATGATTATGTGATTTTTTCCGTTATATAATTTTATCATGTCATCAAGATATTCCCTGAATACAATTATTATTTTAATTTCGGATATATGTGTCTGTCTGTTGACTATGACACATGCTACGATATAATAACCTCAAACAACTGTTGTGATCAAACTTTGTATAGTACATTGTTGTCACCAAATGTTCAAAAAATATAAATATAATCAAATAAGAATTTCCTTAAATGCTATGTTAAGCTATGTGTACAATAATTGGATACGATATATGATACTAAATGTTCTTTTATATTCCTATTTCTATTTAGTTTCTGTTTAATTAAACTCTATAAGTACCTTAATACTTTTAGCTAATTCTTGAAATTACGCAAGTGTACAATTTTCATTTCATTTTCCATAAAATGTAGTTAGGAACAAAGTTACTCATTACGAATTTGTTTCAGGAGCTTTGTAAACGCAGGGTTTTTTTCTAACTGAAAAAGGTTAATATCTAAATAAATTGTTAATTCTAAATATACCCACATCTAAATAAGGTCAATTTTTAATGTACGTCCATAAGTAATAAAATTTCCCCCTCAAAAAACAATTTGTATTATCTTCAACAACATTTATATATTTTATTTATAAGTTATATTATATATTTATAATTATAAGGTATATTTTATATATAAAAGATATATATCTTGAAATGATCTTGAAATGTTCACATCACTAAACATTTATTAAGAACCGACACTCTTTAATAAACGTACATAATCACACAAACTAGATTTTACCAAACTTTAGTTGCTAGCTACTTACGTCAATACATACTGTGGATAAACATCCTAGGAGTGATATTCTGAACTATCACTAAGATCGAATTTGATAAATTTTAAGAAAACGTAGAATGAGTGTATTACAATGGATCAGTAAAAAAGAGTTCTCTTTATCGAAACACCGGCTGTTTCATTAGGGTAAAATCGTTTAAAAGTTAAGGAATGAAAATTTAAAATAACGTTGTTCCACTGTCGTCGGGGTAGTGTAGTCTATCGTCTCTGTAACATACACGAGAGGACTGATTGTCTTGAAATTTGATGTACGTTTATAATTTTATTGTTTATGCCAAGACTTTTTTACCTCTCATTTTTTCGATAACTAAAAATTTTGTTGGTAGCTGCAATAAGAATAAAACTAATATAAATATTTTCTCAAAATCATTATTTTATCAGATATTTTGCTAAAGTGTATCATATAAAAAATAAAGTACTCCTCATTATTTTCTCAAATCTAAGTTCTGGATTAACCGTAAAATCAAATGTAGTCAATTTAAATGTGTCAATTAAAAACGTAATTTTACAAAACTCAATTTTATTAATATTCAAGATTATTGATCTAAAGTAATCTACTAAATCTCTTTACACTCCTACTAATTTAGATAAACATATAAATCTTTTATCCATTACAATTTGTATTATCGTTTATAGTGTAAGAGAAAAAAATGTGACATATTTTGCCATATTTTTAGTTGTAATCTATAAACTTAAAAACGTTTTAATAGAACCCCCCCCCCCCCCACTATATCGGATCGAATTTAAGGATGTCTTCACTTTAAAAACAACATTGCGGCTAGAGTATATGCTACAAGCATACAATTGTCGTATGCTAATAGCTTGTTGAAGTGACAATTTTTGCGCGTGTAATCGTCACATTAGATGTACTTGGGCAGCCCTTAAATGAAAGTGAGCAAATAAGTTTCAGAAGAAGCTTTGTTTTTAAAACATAGCACACGCTGTGATAAAATACTGGAGGCTAAAGGCAAATATTAAAAAGCAGCGAAGGAAGATTCATTTACTCGTATAAAATATAGTAAAACTGTTACCAATAGACCAGGCTAATATTTGGAAGCGTAAACCATGCGACTATTGTGTTATTTTAGTCTAATTCATCCACACATATATAATTTGCACGTTTGTAATATTGCGTCTCATTTCTATTGTATTTTATTATTTGTCTTAGCAACCAATTTAGCTTCGTTGCCCCAATATGTTTTAACACTTTGGAGCGCCGTTATATTCCTATCCGAAACAACGGTATTTCAGAACAGTGAAGAAACTGTTTTGAAAAGTCACTATTTTTAAATGTATATTTTTTGAAAGTCTTTGTATTTATTTTGATTGACCTAGTTTAAAAAAACCTAATTCTTAAAATTCATAACTATTGATAGGCCTACACGCGTTTGGTCATAACTAAGTAAAAAGGAAATATGTAGACGAAAATTCAAGTAGTCGGGTAAAAGATCATCCATTCGCTTGCTAAATTTAATTACATTTGCTAAAATACACTAACAAACCATCCGATACGCAATAATATAGTATTGGTTTTCTCGATGGATGTGTATTTAGCCTGAGATTAAATTGAATTATTAAAGTTAGTTTTTTTCAATAGCTATGAAAAGATATGATTCCGTGCTGAATAATCAAGTATCTCTATTATTGTTATTAATTAAATAGGAGACTATCCCTAGATAATAATAGTCTATTGTATTACCCTTAGCTCTCAGGTATGGAAGGAGGCAAATATAATGGCACAAATTGAAATTTTAAACAAGCTGCTTATCCAATATTAGATATAAGGAATATAGTGTATATATATATATATATATATATATATATATATATATCCAATATTAGATATAAGGAATATAGTGTATATATATATATATATATTAGAAAATATTTCTTAAATTTGAGTAGAATTACTATCCTTTATGATAATATTTGTAAGTTTTATTTTATTTTATGTATATTAACCCTTAAACCTATAAAAAAAAATATATATGCTGTTTTAAAATCAAAATCCCACTAGAGAAACTAATAACAAATTTAGAAAATAAAAAATAAGTACTAAAAGATGTATAACAATAATATGACTATTATCTGTAGCCGAAACTTGTCGAGCAAAATTGTCTACATTCTATAAACATGTTAATACCATATTTATCTTATCTATAAAATGTAAATTATTAGCAAAATTACTTTACCATCTATGAAATGTACATTGTCGATTTAGGATTGATTTTCTCACCACAAAGATTCATGCAGCATCCAGTTTAGAAGTAATAATAATAATAATAATAATAATAATTGTTATTATTATTATTATTATATACACAATCCTGATCAGATTAATCATTTATTTAGTTTAAGTTTTGCGTTTTAAAGTTATGATTTTTAAAGAATATTTACTCTTTGTTTAAACAGATTAAATTGTATTCTCTTTAGGAAAACTGGAAAAAGTTGATATACATAAAAAATTCTCCACGTCCTGCCAATGTTTATTGTTTATTTTTAATTTATTGTGCAACGAAACAAAGACTAGATCGCTTATCTGGATTTCAAAGTAAACACCCGTTACTTCTGTGGACATAAATTCAAACAAAGATTTACAAATTCGATATTTCATCAACATTATCATGAGACAATTTCCTCTGGGTTGAGCATTAAATAAATTATTAGTGTCTAATTAAAAAGCGTTTTAAATAAATGCTTTTGTTTTTCCGTTCTGTTATCGGACTTTATATTTGTATATTATTTACCTCAACACCAAACAACTTGTGTGTATTCTAAACTTTTGCAGAAAAATACAGATATCTAGAGGTAAATTTATATTTCAAAAATCAATATCTGTAATATACTAACAATATTACCCTATGACTAGAAATGTAATAGTGGAAACCTGTTACAAAAATGTTATTTACTTTTATATGGGATTTTAATTATCACTGTCTGTAAATCTCTCTCTTAAATACTATCATGTTTATTGTTCTAAAACTGGCAGGGCCTTTATCCATTCCTCTGAATTTCGGTCAGTCTTTTTTTCTTAAGTGATGATGCACTTTTCTCAGCGTTCTTGTGGGCTTACGGTATTCAAATATTCTCTTTACAGGTTTAAACCACTTTATTCTCCGAGCTTTTACAAATTTAACTATATCCTGAGCTTCAATTAAGCCACAAACGTATGAATTACGTCTCATTTGTCAGTCGTCATCTCTCCGGTCTCTCTATTTTTGACGTTCGTTAGTATGCGTCGTTGAAAATATAATATCTTAAGAAAAAAAGTGAGTAAAAAGTTTGTTTAGTAAGTATTGTGTATCGGTACAATGCAGGGAGATATATAGGTTAGGGTGGTATTCTTCACTGAAAGTTCAAGGTTAGAGGCAAGGACTCAATGGAGTAAACTTGTATATATCTGAGCTTGAGAGTTCATTTGATTGGGAAGGAGGAGTTTACAATATCCCAAATGGATATCTTTTCAATCTTACTCTGTACACGTTTAAATGATAACAAGTTAAGTAGAATAGTGAGGCTCCCATATCTATTTGTCAGATAGCATTGAGATCCCTTGCTTTGCTAATTTTGGAAACTAGATGGGACAAGAGAAAGTTGAGAATTGGAAGAGAAGAGTGTACTTGACTATGAGGTGAGGTACCCAGGCTTCAGACTATATAATACGCTAAGTGCACGACGCTACAGGCAACATAAGCTTACACAGACCATCGAGGGAGGTTGTACATGACACCACTTACAGCACAAGTGTGTAAATTTACAAGTGAAAATGGGACACACAGATTAAATTATTTACTGGGTAGAAGACTAGTAATAGGGTCCGTTGAGAGTTAAATAAGGGCACTATTTCCATTGAAGAGGGGAAAAGTTAGGATAGTGGTTGGCAGGGGACTATTCTCTAAACAACCATTTCGTAGTGAGAGCTAATAGGGATATCCCACCTTACGATAGGTGCGGAAAGATCGAAACATAAAGTCATTTAATGAAGAATCATTCTACCTCATGGATGCATACGGTGGTAGGTGTTTGAAGGTCCAATAAAAGATATGGTCTACTTGGGCCAGATGGAAAAGTAGATTCTGATGTAAATTTCATTCAACTCTAGTGAAAGCAGAGGAGTAGAGAAAAATTGGTTCAAGGGATACTTATATTATTCGTGCATAAAACTGGTAGCAGGATAGTGCTGTAAATAGTATCAAATCAGATCAAAAGCACATACAACACTATAAACTGTCAACAGAGCCTGATTAAGCCTTAGGTAGAGCATTATTCTGGTTAAACTTAGTAATTAACTGGTCTGTTGGCTGGACCAGGATCAATCAACATGTGACTAATGGGAATACTTATTTATAAAGTTATATCCAAATAGAACCTGTGCTTCATAACTCTTCTTCATAAAATACCTCTAAATATAAGAAAAGTTTTGATACAAATCAAGTTTTAAATGATTTTTTTTTCTGCCCATTATTCCTAAATATTAATTATTATTTATTTGTCTTTGGATTCATTGATTTGTATCGTTACTATTTGACTAAACTTCGAGTGAAATTGATGGAGCCCATTTGGAGAAAACCAGTCTTTCATAACACTTCAAGTTTTAATTTTTTTCTTTTCCGATACACTTTAATCGTCAATTTTAAGGATTTTGAGAATAATACGTTTTCAAATTGTGAGAGACTACATACTTATAAATGTTATAAAAATCGTCCTATTAATTTCAGCTCTAGTGTACTGCACAGAAAACAGACAGAGCAAACAAAATAATAATAATTAAAATTTTTAGTTGCAGTTCTCAACAAATACAACATCCATATGTGAAAATGTTAACATCCCAAGGATCAGGTCCTGATCTCAAGCGTTAGTACGTCTTTGACTGTAGCCGACACTTAATATATCACCCACCTCGACACTATAACTTGCTCCAGGTCACACGCTCACTTTATTCTAAACCCAAATTTCCCTCGGGACATTTCAACGTGGACATAAACTTAGCAAAACGAGTTAACTTTCAACAGTTGTTTAACACGTAGTCAATATATGTTCTGTTCCACATTTGACTACACAAGTTTGAAAATTCCATTTAAGACAAAACAAATCATATTTTACTCTTGTCCATCTAGATAATATCATCGAATCTTTACTTAAAGCTTCTTAAATATTACTAATTAACACAAACTATTATTTGATGGCCATCATTTAGGTAAACAATATTTTACTAAGTTTATCACAAATTTATACACAAACCACAAATAATACTAGTCGATATCCCTGGAAAAAATATCTCTATATTATCATCTTATTAATTGAGCTTTTGCCACTGTATTCTTTATGAATGATTAGTTGAAATGTATTATTAACATTTGTGCATTTTGTAAACAAATTATTTTACAAATATTTATATTTATATATGAAGAGAAAGCCTGATTTGAGTGTGCCTTAAATTCATTATAAACTAATTTATATTTTTATATAGTAATTTATATGATTATATTTGTTGAAGTTAATTTTATTACCGAAATGTAATTTTCTTTTACTTAAAATTAGGCACATTTGTGTGTGTCAATAAGAATATATGATATTAATTTGAAAAAAAAGTCCAATTAATAAAACCATAATGTTGCTTTGAACGTAGTCGATTTTTAACATTTTATTACTGATTAGAGTTGATTAACCTAACCTGTTCGTTTAATATAGAATAAATGAAAACAAAATCTAAAATCTCTCTAGTTTTTAAAATATGAGAAAACTTGAATGTAAAATACCACCTAACCTAGCCATCCCTTCTAATTGTCAAATTAAATATGAATTTTAACCTAACCTAAACTGTTATTTATATAGACACACAACTATTAAATATAACATAATGAAATCTGTTCTTATATAGACCACTAGAAGATTAAACCTAAGTTAACTTAAGACACTCTTGTAATACTTACTACATTTATATAAAATCTAATCAGTTATTGTAATAATTAACGAACACTTTAATACAAATATAACCCAAGGTGACAAGATATTGTAATATGAGAATACTTTTGTAGAGTATTGCCAATTACCATATCTTGTAATATGCTATGATACCACTTTTTTTAATATAATCCAACCTAACTTAATTTGTTTTTATAATACAGACCATTGTAATATAAAACCTGACCTAATCGGTTTGTAATTTTTAACTAAACCTAATCTGTTCTTATAATACAGACCACTGTAATATAAAACCTGACCTAATCGGTTTGTAATTTTTAACTAAATTAACATACAAACCTTACCTTCGAAAATAAATAATTTTTTTTAAAGAATCAGAGTGATCTAATTAATTATATGAAAATATTTTTTATGCACACTCAAAACTTATTACCTTTGTTAAAACTAATACTTCCAGATTCATTTAAATAAGCTTACAATTACTAATTACACTGACATACATTTGGCACAATGTAGAAGCTTATTAACAATGTTAGAATCTAAAGCTATGTAAATACATGTTACATGTAAATACAATGTAAGCTACAAAAATAACAAAGTTATATCAACCACTGTCACGCTTTTCAGTCTGTGTATTATTGAAATGAGGCGAGGTCGGATAAAAACATCCTCATAACGTATGCATTATTGTATTCTGTATTTAATTATTGCACAAGTGAATTGTTATATATGATGATACAATACAATACATGACACTCATACTAAACAATAGTATTTCTACACTTAACTGTTCCCGTTCTAAAATAATACTTCACTTTTCTTCAGTATAGGATGATCTTAACATAGGTTAACAGATTTACATATTTAACAGAAAACGTTATCAGATACTAACCACGTAGTAACTAAATCAGATAAAGATATAACAAATATTATTTTACTTTTGGATACCTACAGTAAAAAAAAACATTATGTTGTTTTAGATAACTATTATTTTATTGAGATAAAACTAAAGGGGGAAAAAATGAAAAAAAATCTAAAATCAATTTAACCCATAACATCTGTGATTTTAGTTATTTTCTCGTTAGAGATTTACAATAAATGAATAGTATGACACCCAGATTGTATGGTTTTATGAAATTACACAAACCTGATCTTCCTATTCGTCCCGCTTTTTTCCTTTATACAGTCACCATCGTATAATGTAGCTAAATTTACTAACACTTTCTTAAGGATATTTATAAAATTAAGGAAAAATTACCTTAAAAAATTTGTTAGATTTATTAAATAAGATTAAAGTTAAGGTTTAACTTAGCACTAAAATTTTGTCGTTTAATGAGAAAAGATAACTCCTGTCACAGGCTGTGTTGATAGTGTGGAATCGTTATTAGATCAAAATAAAGTTGATCCTTGTAGCTCTTTAGAATTGATGAACGTAATTGATATATGTGTTAATCCAAATAGTTTCCAATTCCCAAGTAGGTGAGGAACAGGGTTTCCTTTATCTCCATTGCATGCCGAGATATTGCATGTTTTTGATAGTAATAACGTTTTAGGTGTAACATTGATATGTAAAAAAGTTCTATGTTTATTTTAAGGATAACACCAACTGAAATTATTGTAAACTTCTTTAATTGTAATGACTTAGGACAAAACAATCAAATCAATCTACAAGACCGCATTATAAAATATGAAGATGTAATCATAAATTCAATATTTTTATAAAACCAATGTTTACTGACAATATTATACACTCTATATCGCAATTCCATTTAGTCCTAGAATGGACGTTTTAAATATTATGTTTCTTCGTCTTATTAACATTCCCACGTCTTAGATAGATTATTGTAAAGAACTCATTCAATTTACAAATTTCAGTAAATAATAGATATGAGGTTAAACTCGTAAGAAAAATGTTAAAAAAAAAATTGCAAACAATTTTTAATTTCTTCTTATTTTAAGAGTGATATATAATAATAATCACAGAAGTCGTTAAAAATTAACGACAGTGGTCAAGTTAGTCATGCAGTTGCAAATATGTTAATAGAAAAGAAATATCACTGTACGTCATGTTTTCCTTGTAATAACAATTTATGAAAATATTATAGAATTAAAGATAACATCGATAACATAGAACACAAACTGATGTATATTATAAAATAAGGTGTAATATTCTTAAAGCTGATTTTGTTGACGAAACAGAGAGTTTTATAGTTGTTTATTATACAAACACGAATAAAGTTGTTGTTCACAAATTCCCTTCTCCTTTGTCCTATGACCATATTTTCCTGAAGTATATTTTGTATGTAAAGTAGCGGTGTTATGAATACTTATAACTCCTTTGTTTTCTTATATTTTTAATATTATTTGTGTGTTTTTAATTAATATTGTGATTGTATTTCATTTAAAATATAATTTTAATTTTAAATATATCATGCGTTTGTTATTTAGAATTTTTCTGCAAAGCTCTGTCTTACATTACCGGAAAACTCATTTACGCATTTGTTCTCTACTCTACCCATTAGGTCGTTTATCATGGTGTATCTTATAATTACCTTAACTAAATACAATATTTGAGTGGGTAACAAATAGGGATGTTTTAAGAAGTTATATCAAAAACTCGTGTCTATATCTAATCTAAGCTTTCCTTCTATAATATATATTTTATATTTTATTAACATAACTATAAGAAGGGATTAGCAATTTTGTTTACAAGTGTCTAAAACTATATGAAGGTAGTACATATATCTTTTGTCTCGGTTCTAAGTTTTACAAATTAAACAGCAGTAAAACAGCTTGTATATTTCTTTGCCTATAAAAATACAAGGGTTTCATATTCTTTTTGTCTAAATGACGGTGCTCCACGATGGGACATAAAAGAAATAAGATTTTAAATTATTTATGTAAATGTATATTGTAATAAAATTATACTATAGCCTAGAACTTGATTAGTTGGTTATGTATTTGGTAATTGTTAGAATTTAGTTAGTTGTTTATTTGTTAATTATTAGTTTAGTTACTTAATCATTTAATTTATTAATTCCTATATCTATTTTTAGAAGGTCATTGTATATGGATTTCATTAATTGTAATATAGCCTAACATAGTTTGCATAGCCTAAAATTGAATATGAGATATTCAGAGTAGGGGGCACAGATATTATAAATTTAATAATAAATCAAATATAATGAAAGTCAGGTTAATTAAAATTATAAATACTGGAGCCAATAAATGAAATTTCAAGCCATAAAAACAAAAATCCTAAATAAGCCCAATTTTGAAAATGGAACACATTCACTGTAAAAAAAAAATAAATAAATAAATAAATAAAAAAAATAAATAAAATACTTCCACACGATTTCACTTTACACAAAATAAATTTATTAGAACACAAAAGTTTAACATAATCTGAAATACTTTTTTTATAACTCAATATTAAAGTCAAAACGTATTTGGAAAGTGAAATGCAAAGATTATTTAACTTAAAAAGACAACTGGGGAAAGTGGCGGCCATCTTGTGACGTCATAGCGATGCCGAAAAACCGAAATTATAAAAAAACATACAATATCATTTGAGGAAAGAAACAATATCAAATAGTCTAAATAGAGTTTCAAATAAAATAAATAAATACAAACAAAGATGTAAAATTAATTAAGGTGTAATATAATTTAGATATAATGAGTAATAAGTAAATAATAGTACTAAAAGCGATTAAATTGTGTAATATAACATAAAGTGATATCCAGTTTTGTGAATTTACAAAGAGGTCAAATTATATCTGAAGAAAAAGAACTTAGACCTAATATTGAAAAAAAAAAAAAACAAGTCACAGTAATTGTTGTATTAGAATAGTTAAAGACATTTGTAAAGTGTAGTTAACCACTAAAGGATAAATCGTAAAGAAAAAAAAATCTAATAACATAGTAGACATGAATAAGAATTTAAGTTTACGCTTTATAATAAAAAGGTAATATCCAACCAAAGTTTTATAAAATTTAATCATCTGCACAAATAGGGAAACATTTTATTAAGTTTAATAAACACACAGTGTCTACTTGTATTATTTATAAAGACTATTCAATATACAAACTTAAATTAAAGTTATGGTTAAAGTTTAAAGTTTTCTTTTTTTTAATTAGTATTTAAAATATATGAACTTTAGTAATTACTAATTAAAAAAAGAAAACTTTGAACTTTAAAGAGATATTAGAAGCAAATTTGAAATTGAATTAATTTGATGTAAATAATTAATTGTTTAGATTCAATATTTCGATAAATTTGTAAATTTAAACTTTGCTAAATATATATGAGCTAGAATAAATGGTATATGCTAATATATTGACGACCTTCGAGAAAAGTGATCTACTTTGTTTGTTCAAATAAAAAATAAAATAAAATTATTTGGTCTTTACAAATAACAATCAGTTTAAAATACGGTTCAGTAAATTAAAAATTCATAATTATAACTATATACATATATGCGATGAACTAAATACATCTAATATAAAGTTACGTATAGAGCATTAAGTTTTGATTAATTAAATCCTTCATAAAATTATGTATGAAGCATTAGGTTTGAACAAAATGTTTGTAAATTCTTTCTCATAATAAAAAAATTCACCTGACTAATCTTGACAGCTTGATTCATTGACGGTGCTTTTGGATCTAGATAACAGAAGTTTATAATTAAGTTTTATTCCAAGTATTCAGTATTTACAACAGATTTTAAAAAGTTAGTAATTTATTATTACCGTTTTTAATTACATAGTTTTCCTACACATATATTACAGCCTTGTTCCCATAAAAATTATTGTTTTTTTATATATACGATTTACAAATGAAGGATTTATTTCAGTAAATAAAACACCCTCAACTTCAGCCCTTTATTCTACTAATATGTAAATTCAAAACTAAAACATATCAATTGAATTTAATGACGAAAATGCTTAACGAATATGATATACGTTTAAGAATCTATTACCTAAGTGGTTGGAGATTAGTTATGGTAAAGTAAAATACAACTTTCTATTAATACAAATCTTCGTTTCCAAAAGCCTGATACTGGTGTCATATGACCCCATCTTAAGAACTGTTTATGATATACACTGTACGCTTGGATGATACGTCAACAATATAGGCAAGTCTTTTCCTTATACAGTAGAAGTTATGATTTGTCATAGGTTACAAGGATTTAAGTATGCAGAGGAATTTTGGTGGGCAAACATAGAATCCAATTCACCCAAGTGAACATCATTGTATTGCAAGGGGAAAAATAATAAGTACTGAAAGGAAGGTAACAAATCATATAAGATATTTATATCTAAGGAGGTTTACAAATATCTCGGGACAGTGGCATGGCTTTGACTGAGGAGAGTAGAGGAGGAAGGCTGAGCAAAAAGTTTGCTTACAGTGAATCCTGAAGTTTGTACTATAATAATTTTATGGTAACTGAATAATTAGAAATAAAAGTATATGAGGTTATATGGACACTGTTCGTAATAAGAGTTTAATGAATGGTGTAAACAAGTTTTAACATACAACCGATTGGTTTAGGGAAGGAGTAAAGAGGAGTAATGGCATATGATGGATAAATATGACATTAACCAGACCACAATACTTGGGATATTTTTGAAATAAATATCATACGTAAACATATCATGGGCGACTTGGTTGATACAGATTTGGGGAAAGTAATATAGGCGCGAAATCGACTTGTGACACTCGAAGAAGTTATGAATGATACAAGAGACTTATTTCTACCATTAGCAGAGTCAGTACGGTATTCGCCATAGTGAGGATTAGTTCAAGGATATCACCCAGAGATGATTTTAAGAAATAGTTTAAAAATACCTAACATCACAAATTGTTTTATTAAACTCGGTACTTGGATATGAGATAAAATTTGGAACCTCTAAAGAATGAAACACCATTAATAATAATAATAATAATAACAGAATATAACTTATTCGTGTTAAATCAACAGTATCACTACAGCTTCTTTAACTTACTTTGGGTCCAACCACTACATAAGCTGTAGTGTTTGTTATCACTGAGAGTATTCGATATTTTATGTTTAATCAGTAATACGCGCATATTTATCTTTTTAATGCCTGTTGATCTTTTTAATTATTGCCTGTTTAAAAGATAAAATTACTCAGAATAACACTTCCTCAATTATGCTTAAAATAAATTAATATTGTATTGGTGTCCTATTAATTTTACAACGAGATCTCTAAACAAATTGTTTCCTATATCAGTCATGGTATCTATCTTGAAACGTAATTTATCTGATATATTACTAAAATATGAATATATTTAGTTAGCTATTTGTTTAAATATATTAACTAAAATAGCATTTACTTTTCTTAGTCTCTCTATATTGTTCGACTTATCCCATTGCACATTTAAACAATTAATAATATCCATTACTCTTCAATATTAGAATAAGATTAAAATTCCTCCTTCTAACTATCAATTTGTTCATTTAGTCTGTTTGGATATCTATGAAAATATATTTCAAGTTTTATTATTTGATTTATGCTTTAAGAAGTTTCTTTCTTTCTTAGATACCAAAAAATACACAAGGTTTTATAGGATAATATCGATCCTCTGTAAATATTATGTCCGTTTCTACCTCCGTTATCGTCCACAACGACTTTCTAAATACCATTAAATACATACATTTAAATTAATCCCGCTCAACATACTAACCGCCTATATTGCGACTAGCCCTATAAACTCTTGACTCACTGTGAAACTTTCGACCAGGGTAGTCCACAATGTTAGTGAAGGACGTTCCGCCATTACTAAAGTGCAACTTGGCACATGTTCGATTTCTTCTTTCACTTAACGCATCGCTATTGGCTTTACGTTATAGATATTAGTTTTACCTCCGCTTTTCGATTGATTGACAAACTATGTCGAAATCTCGCTTAAGACTGATATATTACTACAAATTAGTGTTTTTAGATATCGCTTGCAATTCTGTATTATTCCATGTATGTGAGTTACAGAACTTGTCTCCCTTTATTCATGTCAATTTGTATTGTAGTATATATTTAGTATTCTTGACATGTTATTTGGATAAAGATGCTTTTACGTTAACTGTTCGCGAGTTAACAGTGATTATTCTCTTATGTGAACTTTGCCTATGTGACAATGAACTATGTGTAATTATAAATAACAAACTAATAACAAAGATTCTAAGGGCAACTCATCTCAGAATTCTTTAACTATCAGAACTATGTAACCTGCATTTCACCATTATCTACAAGGACATCTATCTACGGTCGAGATAGGAAAATCTACCAATTATATACAGAACAGCTGACAGTTGAATTCTGTCCATTACAACAGGAAAATGTACTCCAACCTCAATTATAACTTCATAGATAACTGTCAAATATTATAAACATAATTTGCTAATTTCATTTAACGTCAAAATAAGTTTCTATTGTTTTATTTCATGTATTCTGTACAATTTCCATTCATCATTGTGAATGTATCAAATAATTTCACTCTATATATATGTGACATGCAACAAAGATGGACGAATCTAGATTTTACAAATTGCATTTGACTGTTAAACAGATGGAGCAAGAAAAGTGGGAAATGTGAGAAAATTGTAGCTAAATGATGTAAAGAACAATTTAGTAATAGATTAGTTGCGAGATTTAAAGGGAAAGTTTGAGAGAAAAGAATATTATAGCGTTAGATGGTAAGGTGAGATTAAAATAGTTGTCTAAAATGATTATTCTAACCCGTGTTAGGTAAACTAGTAGATGACGGGAAGTCTGGATATAAAATGTTGCTTATGCCCTTCAATGCTGAATTTTTGTGCTACGACTTTTACAATAGAAAATGGGAAAGTATGCTTGAAAGTAAATTTCCTTCCTTTAAGCTTACAAAACGGAACTAAGTTATAACTTCTCCCTTCACCTTCCATTTCATATTTTCTTATGCAAGTATTTACCTTTTCACAACTTCTTCATTGAAATGTATTTTATAAAAAGAGTGAACTGAAATATATCTTCCTTTTCCTTTACTCAGGATAACTACGTTATCACCGACACTTTAAAAGCCCTAACACATTTATTCGTTTTCTAAATTCTCTCTATTGTTGTTAAGATCACAGGCTTCATCTCGATTCGTTTAACAGATATCGTTGCGATACCGGTGCATTGTGATCCCCGTATCTGAAAACATATTTTTTGATACTAATAACGACAATGGTATCATTTCGGACATACCGGAAGTCGAACTGGAAGTAGGTATACTTTGACGGAAGAAATTATTTTATACGGTTCAGTACGTCAGTAATTTATTGAAGCTAAACAAAATCGGGAAAAAAACACCGGCGTTCTGCTTTTCAAGGCCACTTCCGGTAAAAATTTGAACTCAAAATCATTTGAGTCGCACGTAGAGGGATCCCTTATCGACGTATGTAAACAAAATCGATTTCGTTTGGTTCACGATAAAAATACGACTTTTCAAGATGGCGACCAACGATATATCGAAAACGGTAACAGATACGCACTCGGTACTTTCTTCATTGTGTGTCCCGTACTCGAACACATATATTTTGATTCCAAACACGGTAACACCTTTTTGAGCACACATGAAGTCAAACCGTAAGTCAAAGTTTTTCGATTTTATTAAATATACCAGTCACAACGGTGAAGGTCCGAGGTCCGTACTACGTTTCGTTTACGAACAACCGTGGTGAGATACGGTCAAACCCCTTAAACTAGACGGACCACTGGGAGGTACAAGTTGAACCGTTAATATGGTTAATATGGACCTAGCCATGGCTTATGTCACGTGACCATCGTAACCTCTACTGAGTTGAGTCCCTAGAACCTACAATTTTTATTTATATAGGTACTTAAATATAAACATTTGCCTATGTGTGTGTATATATATATATATAGGCCTATATATATATACATATATATGCATTTATTTATACAAAACAGAATACATAGACCCATAAATTTAGCAAATACACTATTAAAACGATATATTTATTATTACTAAACAAGCTTTTATATATATACCACACGATAGCATAGTTAAACATAATTTATGTTCATCTTACCAATGCAGGGGCCATATTCTAAGGGTGGGATCTAGAGAGACGCAATTTTCAACGAGGTGGGATTATGTGGTCATGTGATCAAAATACCCTGATTGGCTCTGTCTTAATGTGACCCAGTGTCTACTTATGTATAAGTCATTCAGTAATAAGTTCGCGCAACTAAATTGTAATATCCCGTAGCGATTCTCTAAAGACGCCTTTCAAATATCCGACAAGACAAAACTAGGCGTTTTCAGTAAACAATAATATTGATACTCATTTATATTGATGTCGATCAGAATAACAGAAAAATCCAATATACATTTAAATAATTCGTAATTTTTAAAATGTGCCGTCATCATTAACAATATAGGCCTATAGAAAAATGGCCACTGTTATTACATGTTTCATTTCTTGTACAGACATTAAAATGAAGTAAAGTTTTGTACTTCCTTAAACTTCTTTTAGAAACAAAAGTTCTTCTCATGCCGGGCAAAGTTCACTATGCAAATAAAAATGTAAAATATTGAAACTGTCAGCAGGGACACATATACTTGACTCAGCGGTTTGCAGTGCAGCACTATAAAAGCTATTCAAATATTAATAACTTCAAAAGCGAAACAAAAGTTAAAACAAGAGAAATTATGTTTCCTTCCTGGTTTTCTAAGTGAGTTACTTAAATCTATAATGTTTTTAATGCATGCTGTAATATATGTATATTACCTTATGTAATCTCAAACACATTAGCACAAGCGATGCGTTAAGAAATACAAAACATATTTATTGTAAATTCATTTTATTTTATAATAAAATTTACATGAGTCTTCTACATGTGACTGGGCTATTGAGGGCCTAGTCGTTAGTAACAAATTAAGTGGCTATCATATTACAATTACAATTTTACTTCTACTTATAAATATAGCAAATAATTAACAATTAGGCCTATGTTTAATAATTTACTTCGTTCGTCACATCGACCTTAACTCAAATTTGAGCCACAATTGGATCTTAGTTAGATTCCAAAGATAAATGATTTTGATCTATTTTATGTGTATTATTATTTGTACAAAAAATTAATAATATTTACAATCTTTGTCTTTATAAAATTTTTAAAAAAATGTGTTAAATCTTTGTATGTTATTAAGAATTTTGTATCCCAAATTGAATTTTGGTAACGTCAACTAAAACAAGAAGTTAGAAGATTACCTAAACTTGGTAATAAATAATAAAAAAAAGACGTTTTTATATACGGTTATTTTATACATACAATTTTCCTAAATCACATAAAAATTGAAACTGGGGATGGTGTAATCTGTTGGTTGATTTTCCTTTTTTCTATGATTTTATATTTTTTTTAGGGGAAAAAAGTAATTAAAGTAGAGTTGATTAAGATCATATCGTATCTGCGGCGTTGGAAGATAATCTAATATTGATATTTTTCTAATAATTTTTTGTTTCATTTTTTACGTTATTATTTATACTATATTAACTGGGTATCACGAGAGTGTCCTCTCTCAACAAGTCAGATTGATTGAATAAATTTAAAAACATGACCCATTCCGACCAGACTCCAGTATTCAAAATAATAGGATCCCAACACCATATATAAGACCGCAGACATAATTCTCTCTCACTGCACAGTTTCTGTATGAGTGTATTTTTCGAATGTAGGCTTGTGATTTTAGTAAAAACCGTTAAAGAAATTAAAGTTTTACATTATTCCATGTTAGTTACCAATAAGTCTGACTTTTACCAAACATTTATCTTGCTCTGGAAGCTAACTCGCAACAGGTTGGTACAGTTGCAAAGCTGTAGTTGGTAATAATAATTGTTTTAAGTTGTATTGGATTAAATCACACTATTATGATATGTGCAATTAATCGCGTACCATTTTACTGGTAGAACATTAAATTACTTTTTGATTTTGGAAATATTTCCATATATATATATATATATATATATATATATATATATATATATATTGTATATATTGTATATATGGTTATAATTAATTAATTAAGAGTTTTAAAGGTAATTTGAAAGGGTGTAGACTGGTAAAAAAAGGGAATAAATTGCTCCAGTGGCATTGAAAAATACACAAATTATTACGCTGCAGGGAAAAAACCAAACCACACGGAAACTCTGTTTCATCCTACATGAAATGGATGTGCCTAGCTAACCAAAATAATTTATGGGTAAAATGTTATCAGTAAATTAGAAGATACATTTTGTATACAATAATTATTGTAGGCTATATATAATTCATTTTTAAAAAATGAGTTAATAAGTTAATAAAGAACTTTCTTTTTCATAAAAAAAAACAATCACCTGATAAACAATGTGATCCAAACAGTCGCCCTTCTCAGTGTAAACATCAAACACTGGAGTGTTAGTAAGACATTCTTTTGATGTGCTATTGTTTAAGATTAAGTGGTGGCAAGCTTTCAATTTAATTCCTTTTAACCTTGTCACCGTTAACTAACTAGTTGAAAAAGAATACGTTTTCATTTACTTCGTTGAATTTATATTCATTAAGAGGTTAAATTTTTTAATTTATAACAATGATTATCTGCAAGAAATGCCAGTTAATGTAAAATATGTGAAATAATGTCCCGAGTTTCTGTCTCAGTCTTGTCTTTTGTGAATTATTGAAGTAAATAGTGTGAATATACGCTAGTTCAAGTATATATCTTCTCTGGAAATTTGCCATTGTTTATGTTTCAGTCAATCAGTTCAATCAGGTTTTTATGAAAATAACAATTGCATTCTTCGGTTTACTATATCAGTTTTGACTGCAATTATAAATCAATTACAAGTTTAAATTACCATAATACACTTGCTAATGTAGAAAATATTATTATAAAAATCGTGGTTTGGATATAAAGAAGTAGTTAAAATTATTAGAATGTTGCCTTTTTTAAATACGAAAAATAGTTTTTATGGAGAATGATTACTGTATTTTCAAAAATAGTTTTCTATATATTTCGAATTAAATGGGATAAAATAGAATTTATAGCATAAAATGAAAATAATAGCTTTTTACAGACAAATCATAAATAGAATGATTTTTGTTCAGGGAAACTATTGCCTTTTTAAAGGTCCTTGGATTCAAAAGTTTACAAGAAATCAATAGCAAAATTATATTAAAACTTGAGAAGTACTGATAGGAAAATATTTTAGTTTCAATTAACATTTAAATCATAAGTCAACTCATTTACACACCAAAATATTTTACGCCTGAACATTTGAAGGAAATGTTCATTATATGTTATAAAACTGGACATCCTAATTTTAATCACATAAAAAATTGATTTAATTCTAAAGCTACTGAGTCAATTTGAACCCAACGATAACTATACCGTAACGAATATGAAGACTAGAAATTCGTTCTTCTACTGGAATGAAAATCAAAATATGGTTATATGGTTTTGGAGTTAAATCCTTACAAGCATACAAAGACACAAAATGTATTGCGTTTCACTTCAAGGGGGAAACCAAGGTTTGTGTGGTTAGATTATATAATTGGCTAGATTATTCATCCAGTTGTAATTTATTGAAAATTTGTCAAAACATTTTAACTCCAGCATAATCAATTTGTTAAAAACAATTCCATATTTTTTTTGGTAACGATCTTGTCCATCGACATATAGTTAATAAATAAAATGTTGTTAAGATTGATAAACAAAAATTCTGATTTGTAAACATATAATAAAAGATAAAACTAATATTTAGGGAAAGGATCAAATAGGTTATCAGATTCACAAGTACCGTCTATTTACAAACGTTGTACTCTCTATGGTAACTCAAATATTGCATGTAGCCAGAATCATAGGCTCTGCTGAACAATAAATAAGCTAAATCAACTCCATTCCTTTGCTACTAATTGACGATTATTAAAATATTGTATTCAATTTATTATTACATTTATAAATTACATTGATACTTTTAGATATTGTAAAATACATTAATAAGCTAAAAGAAGATTTTGGAGAGGAATCCGAACGATTCTGTAGTGTAATATAACAAGAATGTGGACGGATTGTTTAACTGTGAAAGAGATTACAGAGAACGACCATTCACGAAATAAAAGCAATTACTAGTAGCTTTGATTCGAAGATAGGTAGAATGCATCGATAGACTGCAGACAATATAGGAGACCGGTGGGGTGATCCTACGAGGCAAGAGGAAGAACACTCCTCAGTAAAATAAACTTAGAATAGAGATTTATTTAATAACAGGATGGACATCCAAATATAATAAGTATGAAAGGTGTACTTTCAGATTTATATTACATGTCGTTTATTTAAGAAGTGTTTTGGAACATAAGTGCCGATACATATATTTGGAATTTGTTACATGGGAATATTTTGAGTATAGATATTCTGGACCTGATGAGGCTTGAAAATACCACAATAAGTTGAGGGGGATCTAGAGCTTCTAAGTATATATATATATATATATAATTATATATATATATATATATATATATATATATATATATGAAGGGGAGTAGCACGGTTAAGGTGATTAAGGCAGGGGTAAATTGTCTGAAGTCCGGACTTGTGAATCATCTTGCTTGGCGCAGTAGTTTTCGCAAGTGGGACTGTTCTCCGTTTCATTAATCTATGATCATCAAGTAAAGGTTTTGAACCAATAAAATCATAAAACCGAAATTTAAGACTAAATAGTAACGTTAATTGAATGGCCATTAAAAATAAAATGAATGACGAAGCATTAAATTTTAAATATTATTCTTAATATTACATTCAATACCACAACGCAAAAAAATACCGTTCATTTTCTTAGAATATATATTTCACAAAATAAAGCAAAGATCAAACCCGATGTAAATGTCACATGCAAGAACGTTTAATTTATTCTTGACTTTCAGAACATCTGTTGTATTCATTATTTAATTACATCTTAGACAAAGTTAACTGTAGGTTGTCAGGTACAGGCAATGAGAGAGGTAGAGTAAACTGAGATTGTAAGAGATGAATTGAAGTTTAATCTTCGTTGTCTTTAGCTTACAATCTCTGAATTTAATTTTGTTTTTAATTATTAAAACTAGATGTTTGCGTATAGTATAGATTATTTGAGTTTTTCATCTCCTTAAACATCTATTTTATATATTTTACTTTTAAATGGAGTTCTAAGAAAGTTATTCATACAAATGACTATTGAATAAAAAATAAACAAAATGATAAATAAAATTCAATGAAGCTATACATTTCCTAAAGTTAAAATTCTATTATCTAGCTGTACATACTGCCTGTGCAACACCTGACAAACAACATCGGTCTACAGTCCCCATAACATATTGTGTGTGACTTTTATATGTATAAATTTGATTTTTGTTTTAATTTATATTATTAATTTAATAAATTTATTGAATTGACGTTATGAATAATATCGACGTGTTCGCCCCAATGACCTTGATATTTCGAGTTGGAATCTTATATTGAAAAATAGTAAGTTTGGGTTAATTACTACCGGTTATTATCAAAATGTGGGTCTTTGCCAGAATTGGGGTCTCTTCGCTAAAATAGGAAAAAAAACATAAAGTCTTTATTCAGTAGAATAGGTCAGCTGTTAATTTATTTAATAGATAACATTGTTTTTCCTTATTAATACCCATGACAAATTGAAAACTCTAAACATATGACTTCAAACCCCATAATGTCGGTTGTATATATAGTAGAGACATATCCAACTCATTAGGATTAGGGTTATTTTGCCGTTAGGAATGATCTTATATAATGGTGCAATAAACTTGTAAAATATTACTAATTAATTAGTATATACACGATCACACAAATTTCGAAACATTTTCGTTGATAACTACAAAAAGTTAGATTATTTTTTTAAAGAACGCCTTACGAACAAAATTATTGATATATGTAATATATCAGATATATCAAACTGATTATAAATGTACATACTAAATAAAGCACTTATCATTGGAAAGACAGATAATTTACTTATTGTTGTTGTTGATTTGGAGGGGGGGGGTTGATGGAATGTTTTACCAGTTCTGTTTCCTAGTTGTATTAGTCATTAGATACAATACCAATTGTTTTTATGTCAAAACTCCTTGTTATTCTCTGGTCAAGATGAAGGCCCAAATATCGTACTTTATTGTCTTGAGGAATTAGTGTTGTATAAGTATGCTGATGTGTAAATTTTTTGGCTAAAAGTAAAAATGATATGATGAGAATTTGCTAGATGTATTTAATTCTTGAATCTTGAAGTCGAGTTGTTAATTTTTTGAAAGTATTTTTTAAGGCCTCAAGGTTTCTTTTTGTTTTTTTGCCGAAAACTCAAGATAAAATAATATTTTTGGAAAAATAACGACAAAAATGTTTTGTTTTAATATTCCATATAATATTTTTTAGATAAATTATAACTAAAGAGGAGGTTAAACGTTAAAATTAGGATTTTAATTTAATACGCTACAAATAAACCATGATTTGTATTATTATTATTTTTTGTATTGGATTAGGTTGTCCTCTAAATAAAATAAAAACACATATCATCACAGACAGAGGCCGTTCACAATAGATTCTACAAGAGATTTAAATACATTTCCTGAGGCTAAATATTATTGTATATTCTGCCTAAAGTATCTTTTTCAATTCGATATTATTATATTTGCTGATATGTATTACATGATACATTAATTGCTTCGGTAATACCTTTAAATGTGGTTCCCTGTCATCATTATCATAGCGCAGCGTTCATAAAATTCCTCCATTCAAATACTATTCTTTCACCTTCTGAGTTTAGTGTAACCATAAACCGTTAATATTAAATTCTGATTCTATTTGGTGACACCTGGCGGCACATTTTTTGAAGGTCATTTAAAACACAGACAGCATCCTTGTAGTTTAGTTACTTTGATAACTGATTTACTCAGTGCATGGCGAATTTAATTTCAAAATTCAACACATAGTATTTGTCAAACATGGTCAGTTTGTTGAATAATTCTTTCTTCTTTCTACATTCGATTTAAATTTTAAATAAAAGCAAACCACCTACTAGGTGAAATATGCTTCTGTGTTCATCAACCAGTAAAACGGGGCTAATTATTGGAAATCAGTTTCAGTAAATCTTCAAAAATCAACCTAATAAATTTCAACTTCAAATAAAAAAATTACGATAAGAATCAAACTGTTTATCTGTAATTATGCAAAAGGAGGAGTAGACTTGACTTACTTGTCTGTGTAGACTTGCACTAGGTTCATGTAAATAAAGTAAGGTTTGCAATTACAAGTGTGTTTTTTTATACGTATGAATATGCACACTTTTTCGGCTTCTTAGGGTATCAAATTGGAAATTGTTACTTTAAATAAAAACCAAAAAATGTATCTTAAGTCTTAAGATACTTAAGTCTTAAGTACCAATACCTAAGTCTTAAGAAATTAAAAAAATTACCAGTTTTTTTAACTACCTAAGACATGCAAAATATTTAAAAGAGAATTTACGTAAATAAATACAAATAAATTGTAATACGGGTTATGTCAGCTAACTTATTTTGAAAGATATTAAACTCACATTATAAAATGTATCTTATATTTACAGAGAATGTATCTGTTATTTTGAATCTAATAATATGTGCATGATAATTTCATGTTTTTATTGCAACTTAACTCCACGTTGGTAAGATTTTTCTTTGAAGTGTTTTCTTTGTTAGAGGCTTTACAAAGACAACTATAAAATGTACGAACCATGTTATTGAATTGCTTATCGCCACTGAAATCATCAACAATCGTATTATATTGTGTGATTTATATTATCCAATGTTTTGGTAAAATTTAATTGGATTATTTTAATCACAACATTTAAACACTAAATAATTCTTGTGTTAAAAATATTGGATAATACATAATTCAAGTTAAACTTGACTTAGTATCATATATCTTGATGATATTAACCAAATCTGTGTTTCATTTGGTATATATTTTTATATAGTTTATTACTTTAACCTTTGTATGCTATTGTTTAAAAAATGTAATATATATATCGTCAAAAATTATTAGATATGATGGTTTTTCTACAAGAATGAGAAATAATGCACTTGGAACATGATGTGTATTCATGATAATTTACTATCCACAGAGATTTCTTCTGAGGGGTGTTGGATCTATTCACTATGACAACTATGCCTACATAAGACCTACATGACAGATATTCACAACTGAGTATGATCTCGTCATTTCGATAGCTTGAAGTTGTCATTTCGCATCTATATTAATATATAATATAAAGATTACGTCTATGGTATATATTCACTTCTTGATGTCAACTTTGGAGTAAATATTTTATATGACAAATAATTTCGTTTGAAATTTGGGATAGGTAATGAGAACATTTTTGCAATGTTTTGTACCATTTATTAGATTAATTGAACTATATTGAATCCTAAATTGGACAGTTTATTAATTTAAAGATTACTCCAAAACAATTTCGAACAATTGTTATTTAAACACATATAACATAGTATTTTTTAAAGTCTATTTAACACAATGGGGAATATAGCCCCAATAAAGAGGAGAAAATAGCTTTAAAAAGACAAAATTCTACTACTAAATTTTATTCCTGGAATTTAACCAATTTGAGTGTTGAATATGTTATTACCGTGAGAGTTGAATGACAAATAGAATTGGTCAGCAGAAACTTAACAAGAGCTGTAAAGTAGAGATATATAGGATTATATATAAAGTGTAGATCGAGCAAGGTTGAGATTGAGCTTTTCACATCCACCTCTAAGTAAGACCCTGAGGATTATAACCATAGATATGGCATTATTTATCAAATACGATTTTTAAACATATTTGCTAAAATCAAAGCCTACAAGTTAGGTAAATTTCATAAATGGATTAGTAAACAATCTTGGATTTATTAAATACCGTTCGGAATAAAATTTGTATTATCATAGTGTACCTAAATAAAAAGATATTTAAAGTTAAAAATGTTGTACACGTTTTACTTGAATTAATCAAGCTGTTAAATATGCAAAAAATACTCTACATATACAGCTGTACCACTCCTTAATTGGGTTGATATCAGTAGCGCCATCACCGAGATAATTTAATTTTTTTTTTCGTTTTCACATAACCAAGCTTTATCCAAAATGACAACACAGGTTTTTCCGTCATTTCAAGGAAAATGAAAATCTAAACTTGTTAGGAACAACATAGAGGCCTCCTACACACCAACCATCAGTTTGTTGTGCCCTTACTCCAATGTAAACTTTAAATCAATTCTAGTGCTTTTTACGAGTTCCAAAACTTAATTGGGAATATAGATAAGAATTACCTTAGTAGGTCCGTCTTGTGACTTCAATTTATATCTGGTTTTGCTATGACATGTTTCAAAGTTCAAGACTTCATCATCAGATACATGTAGATTAATTAATTCATTCACACGATGAATGCGTCACACATCAAATGTTAAAACACAAAACACAAACACAAACACAATTAAAATAAATATTCCCGTTCGGCAACGGTGCGCATTATCCTATGTCTGGTGGAACACTGTCGTTGCTAGGAATAAACCCTCTGATAGTTATCTCTATTAAGTCTAGATAAATGCTTGAGAGCTGTGTCGTATAGATAGTGTGAGTTGAAAGATAACTGGTCGTTTAAAATTTCATCTGGTTTATTTTTGAACGCTTTATATATCTCAAACTCTTCTTGAGCGTTCATTAATCTTCCCTTTGTACACACTTGCAATGCCTCCACACTGGAATGGAAATTATCTGGGATGTGTTTGTTTTCGAACAAATGGCTAGCAAAATTAGAGCTTGTAATATTGCTTTTATTAGTTGGAAGGTGTTCTTTGTATCGACAAAGGAACGTTCTCCCTGTTTGGCCAATGTAGAATTTGTTACAATCAGGGCAGGTTATTTTATAAACACCAGATTTATTTTCTAAAGGAATCTTATTTCTGCGTTTAAGAAATGAGGAGATATTGTTGCTTGTGCGGAAGGCGAGGGTGATGTTAAGTTTTTTAAAAATATTGCGTAAAACATTGGGTAGAAGGTTGGTGTACTCAGATGGAATAAATTTGTTGGTTTTGGTTAAGCCTGTTTCTAAATTGTTTCTATTTTTCTGTGTCTTATTATACCTCTCAATCATTTTATCAATTAAAGAACTTTTATAGCCATTGCTTACAGCTATGTGTTTTATTATGTTTACTTCGTCATGATAATCAATTGTGTTCAAAGGGACAGTGTTAAGTCTATGTATAAAGCAATTAAAAGCCGCCATTTTTTGGGAGTACGGATGGTACGATTTGGCGTTGATGGTGACATCAGTTGTAGTAGGCTTTCGATAGATTTTATAGTCAAGCTTGTCATGACCCTTTTTTATGGTTAGATCTAAGAAATTCAGTTGGTCATTACTTTCCATTTCTAGCGTAAACTGGATCTTAGTGTTAATGCTGTTCATGTACTTCAATAGTCCAGCAGCTTGTCTATTGGAACCATTAAAAATAACAAATGTGTCATCCACATATCTATTGTAGAGTATGATGTTTTTTCTATACTTGTTTTTATTTGACATTATGTGTTCATTTTCAAAATAATTCAAGTATATGTCTGCTAGTAACGCGGATAGTGGTGAACCCATTGCTAAGCCGTCTGTTTGTAAGTAGAAATTGTTATTGAATACGAAGTAATTTTGTTCCAACACAATGTGATTAACATGTATACCAACATCCCAGTGGCAGAAATGCTAAATGTACTTAGTGATAACCTCAATACCACTAATAAATTGCATAATGATGAAATAAATGAACTTATGCGGCTACTACAAACTGTGTTGGAACAAAATTACTTCGTATTCAATAACAATTTCCAATAGACAAGCTGCTGGACTATTGAAGTACATGAACAGCATTAACACTAAGATCCAGTTTACGCTAGAAATGGAAAGTAATGACCAACTGAATTTCTTAGATCTAACCATAAAAAAGGGTCATGACAAGCTTGACTATAAAATCTATCGAAAGCCTACTACAACTGATGTCACCATCAACGCCAAATCGTACCATCCGTACTCCCAAAAAATGGCGGCTTTTAATTGCTTTATACATAGACTTAACACTGTCCCTTTGAACACAATTGATTATCATGACGAAGTAAACATAATAAAACACATAGCTGTAAGCAATGGCTATAAAAGTTCTTTAATTGATAAAATGATTGAGAGGTATAATAAGACACAGAAAAATAGAAACAATTTAGAAACAGGCTTAACCAAAACCAACAAATTTATTCCATCTGAGTACACCAACCTTCTACCCAATGTTTTACGCAATATTTTTAAAAAACTTAACATCACCCTCGCCTTCCGCACAAGCAACAATATCTCCTCATTTCTTAAACGCAGAAATAAGATTCCTTTAGAAAATAAATCTGGTGTTTATAAAATAACCTGCCCTGATTGTAACAAATTCTACATTGGCCAAACAGGGAGAACGTTCCTTTGTCGATACAAAGAACACCTTCCAACTAATAAAAGCAATATTACAAGCTCTAATTTTGCTAGCCATTTGTTCGAAAACAAACACATCCCAGATAATTTCCATTCCAGTGTGGAGGCATTGCAAGTGTGTACAAAGGGAAGATTAATGAACGCTCAAGAAGAGTTTGAGATATATAAAGCGTTCAAAAATAAACCAGATGAAATTTTAAACGACCAGTTATCTTTCAACTCACACTATCTATACGACACAGCTCTCAAGCATTTATCTAGACTTAATAGAGATAACTATCAGAGGGTTTATTCCTAGCAACGACAGTGTTCCACCAGACATAGGATAATGCGCACCGTTGCCGAACGGGAATATTTATTTTAATTGTGTTTGTGTTGGTGTTTTGTGTTTTAACATTTGATGTGTGACGCATTCATCGTGTGAATGATTTAATTAATCTACATGTATCTGATGATGAAGTCTTGAACGTTGAAACATGTCATAGCAAAACCAGATATAAATTGAAGTCACAAGACGGACCTACTAAGGTAATTCTTATCTATATTATTTAATTGTGACTCGGTTCCGTAAAAACAAAATTGAAATGCATATCAAACTTAATTGGGAGCTAGTGTTAATATATTCACGAGAATGCTATGCTCCAATGAATCTTTGATAAAGTGGAATGATGGATCTCAGGTCCAGTCTTTTGTCTATGTATTTTAATCTTTTCTGTATTGGTGTAATAATGCATGTTGCACTGAAATTACAGACTTGAATTTAGCCAGCAACAAAACACACTTTGTCTTATCTTTATTAGAGAACATAATAACACGCTCCACACAGCACCCTCCTGAAAACACAAAACACAATACCACAACAATGCAAGAACTAATTTTGAGGTAAAACAGCTTTTAAACAAGCTTGTTTGTTATAGGATATCAGTGATACTAATATAACAACCACACAATTTTACTACTGTCTTGGTATGAATTAATAAAAGCCCACCATTCTTTTATGGTAACCCTGTATATTAAAGTACTTACGTAAAGAAAGACAATTACATGTTCTATTTAATTATGTAGGTTAAAGTATAAGCTTTTTTTTTAGAGACAAGTGTTGAATGAATTCTTGCTATATTTTTCATTATATATATTAGATAATCATAAGTTACTTGCGACTGTATATTATACTAACTTCTCAACTTTTAGTTCCTGATATTTTACTTTCATCCTTGTTCATGTATTAATTTAAAATGAGGGTCTGCTTAACATCTTGTTAGTTTTGGTAAGTATAATATTTTTTTATATCATTTATTGAATAATTTTAAAGAAAATATTTATTACATAATATAATAATTGAATTTTGTGAATGAGTTTTGTATGTTTTTGTCGGGTCCTTCTTTTAATTTTTTTTTTGTATTTTTATTTATTTATTTTAATCCCTCCTAAAACAATGCAGATACAATATGTTAACTCATCTATTATCTATTACAGCTATGTTATACAATAGTAATCAGCGAGAGAGGAAATAGAGAGAGAAAAAAAACCAATATAAATCTACAAGAAACATAGTGTTTAATTGATCTGTAACATATTGTTAAATATAAACACTTACGCCCAATCATACTTGCACGTCTATACATAAAACATATAACTAAAACATTTGGTTATCTAAACTGAAAGTATAAAAACATTTAATTGAATAAAAAATATAATACAGTTCAAAGAACTCTACACACTACTCTGGAAGAGAAAAACAAAGGAAAACACCCGGATCCCCTAAAGGCATAGCCACTAGTACATTTTGTGAAATAAAATATGAGAGAAGGAAGACAAAATTAACCTAAAGATATATATCCTAAAAAAATATATAATTTAAAAAAGAGTTTATTTTTCCCAATGAATATCAGGAGCATTGTATACCAATATTAACAATTCACAATCACGAGTTCTTACTTATCAATAGAGAGAAATAGTAATAAGCCAAATCATAAAACATTGACAAATATTCAAAAACATCTGTAAGAGCAATAAAGTCCAATTTACTATGTTACTATATATTTACTATTTACTAATAACTATATACAATAAACAAGTGTTCAATATCCTCCTGTTCAAAGACCCAATTTCTTAATTTTCGCAAAAAAAAACAATTACATTGAATTTCCACATTTGATTTGGCCAGGCAGAACATTAACTAATTTTAATACATACCCATTTAGTACATACCCTTTGTCGGTATAAACATAATTGGAACTTCCTGATACGGCAAACTAACCCGAAGCGATAACGAATCTATTACTGATTATATTTTAACTATACACAAACATAAAGACGAAATGCCTATGGTAAAATTTAACAGGACTTTACTTCGTTTGGTTTATAAATGAGATAATTTTGTTTTTGTTTACCGTATTTACCCATAGAAATAATATTGAGAGGGTATCAGCGTAACGTATGTTAAATCCAACTCCAATCGTGAACTCGAATCTATCCAGCTTGGTGGTAACATATACGAGTTATAGCGAGTTAAACATGGGATACCCATACGAATTACGTCTGACCACTCCTCTAAACTGTCTAAACCTCATTTTACTGTAAATGTTGTATATTGAGGAAAGAATCTTTGTATTTAACTATATTTTGTACTAATAGCTACATTCACGTTTTATTATATGCATTATTACCGATCCGACTTTATTGTAGTGTAACGATATCATGATATCAATTAAATTAAACTAAATAAAATCATCAATCATGAAATCTAAAAATAAATTAATTAAAATATAACTTGAATAAAAAAATAAATATAGAATCATGTTAAGAAACAAATGAAGAGAAAACGGCAGATGCCGCCTGTAATAAAAATTGTACGTGCTAGGCTACAATAGCACTAAGATTTCAAGAACCTTGAAGCCAACACGTGTGTATATAACGGAATTCTTAGGGTAGCAGAGTTTTTACTAGAAAAAAAAGAGAAATCAAGGGAAAGCAGCATCATAACGGTATTTTAGAAAAACGCAAGTAGAAAGTAGGTCGGCCAATCGGAGACGCTCCAAACTTAAAAAACACAACGGCAGAATTCAAAAACAACCAGTAGGAATTGCGAAAGTTCGTAAGCAGAGAAAGTTGGTAGAAATCGACAAATCAGCGAACAGGGCGCGAAAAACAGTGTTTTAGAGAAGGAATATTAGAAAATAGTTTGTTAGGGGAGTCTTACCAGAGTCGCCACGACGGAAGGTCGGTACACAGCAAGAGTACGCTGTGTACAAAAGAATAGTTTTTTTTTACAGCGAGTAAGGGACAAGAGGTCTCTTGATATTGAAAAGTTTTTAATAAGTTTAAAATTAAAGTAAAATCGAAGTAAAGGAAGTTTAAATTAGAATAGGAAGTTAGATTTGGAGTTTGTGGAGTTCTTAATAAAAAGACAGATCATCAAAAGGAGTTTAAATTCACCAGAGGTAAAGGATACCAATCATCGTAGTACAGGCGCTGTAATTTTGGAACGACTACAAGGAAGGAGAGACAGATTTTGGGACGATTTCGAGGAAGGAGAGGCTTATTTGGAACGACATCTGGGAAGGAGAGACAACGTTAAATACCAACGAAAAGTGTTTAAGCAGTGTGGTGTTTGTGTTTTTTTTTGTTTAATAAAAAGATAAATTAAAGTCAGGTGGAGTGTTAAGTGCTAACTGACCGAGCAAGACGGACCAGCAGATTTGATAAGTACAAAACCAATTAATTGTTAATTATTAAATTCACTTAGAATTGATTTCACTTTCGATTGAGCCATTCAAAAAACCCAAGACCCGAGATTAAGATTTTGTTGTTTTTTTAAATTAATTGTAAAGAACTGAGCTAGCCGAGATTAAATAAAAAGATGATCAATGTTAATGATAATTTAAAGTATTAAATAAATTTGTAAAGAAATATAATAAACTAAAAAGAACTGATAATTTGAAGATTTTAACAAGAGTTAAAACAAAGTAAATTTTGTAATTGTAAAATTGTATATGATAAATAAATTAGTCTTAAGGAATGAATGGAGAGTAAATGGTTTTTCTAGATAAGTAAGTATAACTTTCATGTATATGTTTATTGCTATAGTAATTTTGTTCTTTTAAAAATTAAAAGAAAGAGATTGTTTTATCCAGGTAAACGGTGTTGTTTATGAGTAATAATCATAAGTTGTTCCTTTTTTTGTAGTGTTGCAAATAATTAAGTAAATCTAACATCTTAAATATTAGATTGACACGACATCGTGTGACTTTTAAATTAGAGTAATCAAAAATATAATTATATAACATCTAAAAATGTTATAATTGGCGTCCAACCGCGGTGGCTCAATTAAAGTGAAACATTAATTGTTAGTAATAAGATTGTTTGTAGAATAAGTGATAATATTGTTGCAGGAAAATTTGTGTTAGGTTATATTATAGAATAAAAGTAGAATTGTGTTTTTATGCTAACTAGAAGTAGGAAAAGGGTATTGGATTTAAAAATGGCTAATGAAAATGAAATGAATAATCAATTGGGGTTAGAGGCCGAAAATTTCAATCAAGAAGGGAATGAATTAGGAATGTTAGACAACAATAGAGGGCTAGAATTAGAAAATGGCGTAGATTCACGGGCGGGGACAGTAGACAGAAATGTAGGCATAGCAACAACGACGGAAGGACAGTCGGGAGGCGCTAGTATGGCAAGTTTGCAGGCGATGATGATGCAAATGATAGAAAACACCGAGCGAATGAGAGAAAGTAACGAGAAAAACGCCGAGAAAAACGCGGAGGAAACCCGGAAAATGAGGGAAGAAAATAAGAAAAACACCAAGGAAATACGCGAAGAAATAAAAAATAGTGTAGCCGCAGTCGAAGAAAAATTAAGTAAGAAAATCGAGGAGCGTTTTAACGGAATGAACAGCCGCGTCGAAAAAATAGAACAATCGGTCGCGGAAATTCGATCGGGCTTCGACGAAAAGCTGAAGAAAACGGAGGAAGAAATCGGCGTTCGAATAAGTGGATATCGCGCGGAATCGGAGAATCGCGTAAAAGAGATCGAAAACCGTGGAGTGATCGTGAACGCAAGAATGGAAGAACTCGCGGAAAAGGACGTAGAAATCGGGGAGAAATGCGTGAGAAATTTCGAAAGTAGCAACGCAAAAATCGACGAAGTTGCGAAGAAGCTCGTCGATTTAGATAGGAAAATTAAGAATGTACGAAACACAGGTGAAGGCTATATTAACGAACCGGAAATAAGAAATATCAGTTTTTCAGGGAAGGAGCGTTTTCCGATACAATTTCTTAATATTATGAAAGAAATAAGCGAAAGTACCCTAACAAATAGTATAAATTGGATCGGCAGATATCTTAAAGATGAGGCATTGATTTGGTGGGAATTGCATCGAAGTAGTGTAAAGGAATTCAAGGAATTTGAGGAACAATTTAGGGAAAAGTATTTTAATGAAATCATACAGGCTAAGATAAGGGACCAGCTAGAATTCGGAAAATTTCACGGGAGAATGGGAGGAGAAGCTATTTCGTATGTAGAAAATTTAATGTTACAGTGTTCGGAGTTAAGCCCACCTTTAACAGAAGATCAGCTAGTCTATAAGACAGGGAAACATTTTCACCCTAATGTATTAATAGCTGTAATTACAAGGGGAATTAAAAAGAAGCAAGATTTTATTAAATTATTAATGGAATTCGAGCATGCAAAAATCGAGCGGTTTCAAGAAAGGGAAAGAACCGATGAAAATAAAAGGGAGTATGACAACAGACAAAACAATTGGGGTAGACCGATGAATGACAGACCGACCCATTGGCGTGAAAACAATGACCGACGACAAGAATGGCGAGGGGCAGGGTACAATGCACGTGCGAGCAATGACCCTAGAAGTCAAGACAGGCGAGTTGTAAAGGAACAAATTCCAAACAGAAAGGAAAAGTGAAATTCACAAAGGGACGTAAGCCATGACCGACAAGGAGATTTACGACATACTAGCATAATGAATACGTTATTTACAGACCTAAAGGATTGTTTAGAAGCCAAGGATAACCCATGTTTAATAGATAAGAATTTAACTAAATGTCCGGAAATAAAAATAGAATTTAATAAATTAAAATTACAAGCATTAGTGGATACTGGTTGCGAGTTTAATTCCTTGTCGGAACGGTATTATTTCGAAAACAAAGAAATAATGGGAAAATTTGAAGAATTACCAGTTGCCGGAGTAAAGGTAATAGGGGCTACAGGTTTACGTTCGAAAAATGTGAAAAAACAGATTATTATTAAGACAAAAGTAGGACAGTTCATGATAGACATTCATTTCATCATAGTACCAGAATTAATTATTAGGAATTGCATATTAGGATTAGACTTTTTAGTGAAAAATAAGGCTGTCGTCGATTTTATTAGTAATAAGTTAGAATTAAATACCATTGCTGAAGATAATTATGGTATAAAAGGAGAAATTTTGTTTGAGGACCCGGAAGAAAAATACAATCAAACGCTAATCCAACACATGATTAAGGAAGATTATGAAACCAGTCAGGAAGAAATTTTTAGTAAAATTAATGAGTTAGGGCATATTTCAGAAGAACAAAGGCAGCAATTAAGCAAAATTTTGATTAAGTATAAAAATGTATTTTGTAAAAAACCAGGATTAATAAAAACTTATCAGCATAAATTAAAAGTAACAGACCAAAGCCCATACTGTCAAAGGAGTTGGCCTATTGCGATGAAGTTCAGAGAGAGTGTTGACCTTGAAATAAAAAGAATGCTAGAATACGGCATAATTGAAAGGTGCAACAGCCCATATATCAACCCTATAGTTCCAGTCTGTAAAAAGGATGGGAGTGTAAGGATATGTTTGGACGCAAGGATCATAAACGCACGAACTGTTCCGGATTATGAGGGATCGCAGCCAATACAAGAACTTTTAACAATAGAGAAAAGGATTAAATGGATGAGCAGCTTCGACTTAACTAGTAGTTTTTGGCAAATACCACTACATGTAGAAAGTAGAGATTACACCGCTTTCTTACATAAAGGGTTATGCTACCGCTACAAGACCGTGCCGTTTGGGTTGAGTACTAGTTTAGCCAGTCTAACAAGGGGCCTAAATTCAATATTAACCGACGAAGTAAAACAATTTCTTACCTTGTATGTTGATGATTGTTTGTGTCTGGCAGAAAATTGGACGGAACACATAAATCAAATTGAAAAAGTTTTGGAGGTATTTAAAAACGCTAATTTAACGGTGAATATAAGTAAATCAATCTTCTGTAGGCAGGAGATAGAATATTTAGGATTTTTATTAACTACTCAAGGGATTAAACCACAGGAAAACAAGATGGCCGCTATAAGAAATTTTCCACGACCAAAGACAGCGAGACAATTAAAAGGTTTTCTAGGACTTACCAACTTTTATCACAAATTTTCAAAAAAATATGCATCTGTAACAGCACCGCTACAAGAGTTATTAAAGAAAGGAGCGAAGTTCAAATGGACCAGCGAAATAGATGAAAGTTTTAAAAGGGTTAAGAAAGAGTTCGAGGAAGTAGTCACGTTACGCCACCCAGACCATAACAAAATGTTTTATTTACAAACCGACGCAAGTGACATCGCAGCAGGAGGTCAGCTATACCAGATTGGGGACGATCAAGAGGTCGCAGTGATAGCATACACCAGCCGTACATTTAAAGGGGCAGAGCGATTTTACAGTACAGCAGAGAAGGAACTGTACAGCATAGTAATCTGTCTAAAGAAATTTAGAACATATGTGTTAGGGAAGCGATTAACGGTAATCACAGATAATAAGGCCATTACATTCATGAATAATTGTAGACTTTTAAATGCCCGTATGACTAGATGGATCCTACTCATCCAGGAGTACAATATAATCATTAAACATTGTAAAGGAAAGGACAACGTTGTAGCGGACACATTAAGTAGATTCCCAGAAGATAACGCGGAAATACGGGAAACAAGCGATGAAAGATTGATAGAGATATTGATATTAGCGAAAGGATTTAATTTAGAAATAGGAAAAACTTTAAAAAACTTTGAAAAGGTACAGAATGGGGATCAAAATTGCAAAAACATTATAGAAAATTTAAATAAAAATAATCAGAAAATTCAGGAACATTATCAATTATATCAGGGAAAACTATTTAGGAAGGAAAAGGAAATTTGGAAATTAATGATACCTAGTAACTTTGTAAAAATTTTAGCTAAGGAGATACACGAAGTGTATGGACATGTAGGGATTAATAAATGTTACCGGATATTTAAAGAAGATTTTACAGGAGACCACATCGCAAAATACATCAGAGATGAGCTGATTAAATGTCCAAGGTGTCAGAAATGTAAATTTGACCTTAAACACCGAAACGCGGAGTTATCACCAATAGTACCAAAAGGGGTAGGGGAGTTAGTCTGTGTAGATTACTATGGACCTTTGCCAAAATCAGTTGGAGGATGTAAATATATTTTCGTAATGATAGACGCTTTTACAAAGTACACAAAATTATATAAAGTCCGTAATACAACAACCATAACTACATTAAAGCAAGTGAAGAAATACATACAGGAAGTACAGGAACCAAAATGCATTTTATCTGACAACGGGACGCAATTTACGTCACCGAAATGGAAAGCCGGGCTAGCCGAACTAGGAATAAGGAAGAAGGTAGTCGCGATACGGAATCCACAAGGAAACATGGCGGAACGAATCATGCTTCAGCTGGGACAGTTTTGTAGAATTCTATTGAAGGACAAACATCAAGACTGGGGAAAAATATTGGAAATCATTGAAGCTTGCATCAACGAATCATACCACGAAACCATCGAAACAACTCCCATAGAAGCACAGTTCAAACGAAAACCGACACGCAGTTGGACAAGATACCTCATAAAACCGGATAATCAAAAGGAACCAATAACCAGCGATGCGGAAATATATCTTAGGATAAAAGAAAAGCGAGAGAAGTATGCGAGGAAGTATAATGAACAACACCCACCCACGAAGTATGAATTAGGAGAACGAGTTTTGGTGAGAGCATGCGTACCATCGAAATTAATCCTAAAGCGATATCATAAGTTTTGTGAACTGTACGAGGGACCATATGTAATTAGGAATAAAATAGGAAATACCACATATAAGTAGGATACGTGGATAAAAATTAGGAATTAGGACATTAAATAGAAATATCATAGTTAGGAAATATTAGGCTAAAGTGTAAATAAATACTGGAGAAAATAATAATAGGAAAATGTAAACAAGGAAAGTGAAAGGATTTATGACTCAAAACAAATGGTCAGAAATTCCCTGCAAATAAACAAAAGGAAGTAAGGGTCTATTGTATGGTTATGTGGCCAACCGCAATGGACAAAGGCATTGTTAGAAAAGGTTCTTTTACAAAATAGTAGTTCATAATTGAACGGGCTAAGATAAAAATTTATTTCTTAGTATTCCAAAGGAAATTAATTTTATCTGGGGACACTGTAACGATATCATGATATCAATTAAATTAAACTAAATAAAATCATCAATCATGAAATCTAAAAATAAATTAATTAAAATATAACTTGAATAAAAGAATAAATATAGAACCATGTTAAGAAACAAATGAAGAGAAAACGGCAGATGCCGCCTGTAATAAAAATTGTACGTGCTAGGCTACAATAGCACTAAGATTTCAAGAACCTTGAAGCCAACACGTGTGTACATAACGGAATTCTTAGGGTAGCAGAGTTTTTACTAGAAAAAAATGAGAAATCAAGGGAAAACAGCATCATAACGGTATTTTAGAAAAACGCAAGTAGAAAGTAGGTCGGCCAATCGGAGACGCTCCAAACTTAAAAAACACAATGGCAGAATTCAAAAACAACCAGTAGGAATTGCGAAAGTTCGTAAGCAGAGAAAGTTGGTAGAAATCGACAAATCAGCGAACAGGGCGCGAAAAACAGTGTTTTAGAGAAGGAATATTAGAAAATAGTTTGTTAGGGGAGTCTTACCAGAGTCGCCACGACGGAAGGTCGGTACACAGCAAGAGTACGCTGTGTACAAAAGAATAGTTTTTTTTACAGCGAGTAAGGGACAAGAGGTCTCTTGATATTGAAAAGTTTTTAATAAGTTTAAAATTAAAGTAAAATCGAAGTAAAGGAAGTTTAAATTAGAATAGGAAGTTAGATTTGGAGTTTGTGGAGTTCTTAATAAAAAGACAGATCATCAAAAGGAGTTTAAATTCACCAGAGGTAAAGGATACCAATCATCGTAGTACAGGCGCTGTAATTTTGGAACGACTACAAGGAAGGAGAGACAGATTTTGGGACGATTTCGAGGAAGGAGAGGCTTATTTGGAACGGCATCTGGGAAGGAGAGACAACGTTAAATACCAACGAAAAGTGTTTAAGCAGTGTGGTGTTTGTGTTTTTTTTGTTTAATAAAAAGATAAATTAAAGTCAGGTGGAGTGTTAAGTGCTAACTGACCGAGCAAGACGGACCAGCAGATTTGATAAGTACAAAACCAATTAATTGTTAATTATTAAATTCACTTAGAATTGATTTCACTTTCGATTGAGCCATTCAAAAAACCCAAGACCCGAGATTAAGATTTTGTTGTTTTTTTAAATTAATTGTAAAGAACTGAGCTAGCCGAGATTAAATAAAAAGATGATCAATGTTAATGATAATTTAAAGTATTAAATAAATTTGTAAAGAAATATAATAAACTAAAAAGAACTGATAATTTGAAGATTTTAACAAGAGTTAAAACAAAGTAAATTTTGTAATTGTAAAATTGTATATGATAAATAAATTAGTCTTAAGGAATGAATGGAGAGTAAATGGTTTTTCTAGATAAGTAAGTATATCTTTCATGTATATGTTTATTGCTATAGTAATTTTGTTCTTTTAAAAATTAAAAGAAAGACATTGTTTTATCCAGATAAACGGTGTTGTTTATGAGTAATAATCATAAGTTGTTCCTTTTTTTGTAGTGTTGCAAATAATTAAGTAAATCTAACATCTTAAATATTAGATTGACACGACATCGTGTGACTTTTAAATTAGAGTAATCAAAAATATAATTATATAACATCATCTTAAATGTTATAGTAGACTTGGTAACCGACATGTTTGGAAAATGACCTTGAAATACGACAATGCAAAATTTTATATAATCGTTATAGCACATCTTGTGGAAAAAAAGAGTTGCGTGTAAAAAGAGTGGTACATTTCTTGTTGTAATTATAAGCTTGCTAATGGGTTATATCAGTTATTTATTTTCCAATAAACAACTGCTCTCAGATATTTAGGCAGATATTTTAACAAAAAACTAAGTTAGGAATATCTAGTGCAAAAATAAATGTAATTCGAAATTTTTAACTTATATTTTATTCCTATGACACTAAATGTAACATTTAAATATTTTATAATCCCAGCTTAAAATATAAGGAATGTATATGCAAAACTAATTTTTAGTGTTAAAATATTAGAGGAGAGTAAAAAAAAAAGTATATGAATAAAGTTTTGTGGGTTACATGGGAAGAAAAAGTCGATTAGGTTTGGTTAGGTGAGATTAGATATACTGATCGAAGGTCAATTATACTGATAGAGGAAGACAATATGCTTAATATAGGTATTATATCTTAATTTAAAACTTTCCTCTTTTAACCCACTTAAACGTTATTGCTTCAAATATCTCGTAGAATAGAATTTTCTTTGTGAAAAGTGATATTATCAGGATTTGTTTTTCATTAGCCGAGAAAAAGTTGAAATGTCGTCAGCTCAATGTAATTATTAGAAGGAAGTTTTGATGTGCAAAATTATAACATTTGAATGTTCATACAAAAAAGTTCTCTATAGCCTACTTATGTTTCTCTGATAATTCTTAATTATTGTCTAACTTTTTTATTGTAACAATTTACTGTATAAATTGGTTTTGCAAATACAACACCTGTGACTATTGTGAATATACGATCACTCAGAGATTCGTTGCTTTGTCAACATTATGACGAGGCGAATTTCCCTAGGGGTAAGCATCAAATCAAGAGTATTATTGTCTACGTGCAAAGCGTTTTGAATACCTGTCTTTGTTTTCCGTGCTATTGTTTGTACTTATAATGTATTAATATTCTTTTCCATATCACCAAATATTTCAAGTTTATCCACTACTTTGCAGATAAATAGCGATATTTATAGTTAAATAAATATTATAGGTTCTAGACGTTTGGTTTATTACAAGAGCTTTTACACTGGAAACTAATCAACAACGTAGTTCTTTATTTCCTGATAATTGGTGCAATTTGGACTTCTCCACAATCAGCTTCCAATCTTTATTGTTGGCAACATTTTAATGTGTTTACTCGTAGAACACATTCAATCCATTTTTAGCTTTATCGGCCCCTTTCCCTTCATGTCTTCTCAGCATCCTTATGAGCATGCAGTCTTCCAATTATCTCTACACAACCACCAAATTCACTGACATTTCACAAATCGAACTATAATTGTGTATAGGAGGTTTTCTTACTTCTCGCAAGTAAAGTCGGAATAATATTTAAAATATTGATGTTGACTCAAAATGGGTAATAAACAAATCGTGACTACATATCTGCATTTAGTTAATCCGGTTAATTTACCATGTGTTTAGCAAAATCCCCGCAGTAGCAAACGATTGGTTACTTTTATCAAATCTCAAAAAATCAAAAAATATATTTAAAAAAATTTCCCAAATATATATATATATATATATATATATATATATATATATATATATATATATATATATACAATTATTGAAATAAAAGTTTGGTTGAAATTGTAATAAAAGTAGGTATATAATTTCGATTTATGACAGTGTTTAAAGAACGGTATAACAGAAAACATAAATGATTTACTATGTGATTTAGACGAGTGACCAGAAACACATTCGTTAAAATAAAAGCACTGCTGAAAACCATAATATTTACATTAAATTATATTTGTGTCTAGGACAGAGGTCTTAAATTAACGATAAATACAAAAGCAGTCATTACCACATAATTTATAGCAAGTAGTGTCGTGTTACCTTATAAACATACTCTTAAGAAAGGAAGATTGTGTAAGGTACAAAGACACTCCTTGTGTATATCTCAGTTGAAAGAAAACATCGTACTTCTGTTTGATAAGTACAACTTGAGGGGAAATTATTAAAAATGTATTTTTGTTCAATATTTGAAATCCACAAATAATAAGTAAATAGACTAATATAAATAAAAAACTGTTATAAGTTGGTACATATTAGCTCGACTTTCCAATACTTTTTGAACTGGTAACATTGTTTTACATCACATCTTGCTCTAAAAAGTAGCTGCATTGAGTTTACAGAACGGTTTACTGAATGTACCAAAACACCCAAGGAGCACCGTTTACTGTTCAACATGACTTTTAATACCTACGTTATGATTCCGAAATTGTTCTATAGAACGGAATATATATTAATCATTTATACAGATTAATAGTATAATAATATAATTAAATTATACTGAGAGAGAGAGAGAGAGAGAGAGAAGAGAGAAGAGAGAGAGAGAGAGAGAGAGAGAGAGAGAGAGAGAGAGAGAGAGAGAGAGAGAGAGAGAGAGAGAGAGAGAGAGAGAGAGAGAGAGAGAGAGAGAGAGAGAGAGAGAGAGAGAGAGAGAGAGAGAGAGAGAGAGAGAGAGAGAGAGAGAGAGAGAGAGAGAGAGAGAGAGAGAGAGAGAGAGAGAGAGAGAGAGAGAGAGGGAGAGAGAGAGAGAGGGAGAGAGAGGGAGAGAGAGAGAGAGAGAGAGAGAGATGGAAGGAAGTATATATATACGGCTTAATTTGATAGGACCTTCACATACATAAATCAAAATCAATACCATAAAATACAAAACACATAATTACTACTTAACACAATATACTCACAAAAATAGAGTAAAATACCAGTTTGAAAAATAATAAATTCAATAAAATTTTAAGTAAACCATAATTAACACAATATTAATAATAACAAAGAAAATTAAATAAATTTATCTCATTAATTTATAAAAATAATCTTAGATTATTTCTGTTTCATAACGGTGCAACCGGTAAGATATAAGTATGCAGTTTCCTGTATGCGATGCAGAATATTAAGCTAAGCGGTTGTTTTAGGAGGGAGGTGAGTGGGAGCCTGCTGGAACAGAGAATGCTTACTCTTTAAGTTACCAAATGGGTCATTCACTATATAAATGAACGCCATTCAGGATATCAACGAGCAAGGGGAAATAATATCGGTTCAAGTGTTGGGTATACCACCGACGATATGAGACGAGTTGTTTTAACCCCCAAAATGTGAACTGAAAAAAAGTTTTTGAACTAGCAAAATATGGAAGGTTATAGGGATTAGCAAATGGTGAAATAAACAACATAATGGTAAAGCACTTACATTTTGAACGTTTTGCCTGTAGCGGCGTCTAGAATGGAAGAACGACACGTTCTGTGCAGATAAAGTAACTGGCCCACTAGAAATTACATTGTGCAACAATAGGCGAAGTCCTTTTTTGTACATTATATTACTACTAGATATTAACTTAAATTGTGTTTACTTTAAGTGGTATTATAATTACTCTACCAACCAGATAGAAAAATTAAAGTGGCACCATTGTACAAGGTAATCATTTCGTAGAACTCTGAACAATATCAGTCCACAACGGTTCGATACATATAATATGACTTCAGGCTTAATTTAAGTTGGGTACAACTCTGATTTTGTAGGAATTTCACAAATCGCAAACGCGGATACAGTAAAATTATGTCAATAAATGACTCTTCCATGCCTCGGAACAAGGATGGTTGCCGCCGTTAAAAAGAGGGAGAAATAATAACTTTTTTTTTAAAACCAACTATACTTCTTTCAGAGTAGCAAATACGTATCTGTCTCCATTTAGAATTATTTGCCTATATGAGAATGGTTGCAACAGAAATAAATTCAATAAGAGTTTAAATTCATTATAAGTTCACTAATCAACGGTATCTGTTTTTTAATTCATCGTTATATAATAACATAACCACGATCAACCATAAATACATGCATTTATTTAAAGCAATAGGGTTTTCTTGTCATGTACAATATGACTGCTCTAATATACATTCACCATGATAATGATTAAATTTCAAACAAGACCCTTTGGTCTTTGTTGTCTTAGAGAGATAGATTATCAAACGGTCTGGTGATACAGTTAAAATAGCAGCCATAGTAGAATTCCTATAGATATATATTATCAATAAATATAATTACAGCACAACAGAAAGGACTTGTTCTAAAATTTTAGCGATGTCATAAAATAAGGATAAAAATAAATACAAAATTGCCTGTACCTCGTGAGTACGCTACAGGCTATAGAATAGCAAACTGGATTAATGCCGTGCATCATCAACAATATTTTTGTTTTAAACAACATGGCTTGACAATAGTCCTGTGTACAATTGTTTATTATTGTTTGGAACAATTTTCATTTATTACATTTAGCATCATGGGTGAGAATTCATAATTGCCTCGAGTTGTAAATAATAACTTTGTTTCAATACAATTTATTATCAACAAAAAAAATAAATAAATAAAAATAAAAAAATGCAAATATAATTTTATAAAATAATAAAATTATTTGAATAATACGACGATTCAATAATTTAGTCGCCATTTTTCTTTGTTACAAGAATCTTTTTGTCGTCATCTTTTTTAGTGGTATACAACTCCTTTCATTATACCGTTTGTGTACATGTAGCAACTCAAGATGAAGAAGTAGTCATTAAAACGTCTTATTACACAAATAAAATGAATAATTTAAAAAAAAACAAGATTTTTTGATGATTGACATTTCCGAGTTGCTCATTTGAAATGTTTTTTTTTTTTTTTAGAACATATGATCTAATTAAAACATTGAACATGATGATAAAATAGCGATAAATTATCATGCTGTAGTATGTCCACAGTAATTTTATATATTTTCTTCTTGGAATAATTATATATATATTTATATAACTATTATTCTAAACTGATTGAAGAGATCAACGAGGTTTGGCTTTAATGATATCACAAAGGAATTTTCTTTTTTATTAGGCTAGTGTTTATTATGCAGTTAACATCTACCTTTTTTTTTTTTTTTTTAATTTGGGCTTACTTCTTTTTACAAATAGACCGAACGTAGTATATACAACGTTTTATAAATTGCATTTAAAGATGTAAGTATCGTCCACTCAATATCGATGTACAGTTCCAAAACTCTGATATAGAATAACACCCTCCTATGAATGAGGCAAACCAAACAGTCGAATAAAAAAAGAAAACTTGAAATAAAAATTATTTTATTTTGTTCTGCAGAAAGTTTTTACCAAATCAAAATAATATTAATTGTCCTTAATATTTTATTAAAAACAGGTTTGAATAAGTTTCGTAGATTGTATACGTAGAACTGAAATGAATTAGACAACATTCAAATATCCGTGAGAGAGCTTGTTAAAATTTTTAAAGTTAAATATTCTACGGAACCATTGATAATTATATGTTTTGTAAATACAAGTTAGGTAACTCATTTTGTTACATTCATTGTTTCTTTATATTTATTTATTATATGTTTTTATATTCAAATAGGCATTATTTGAATGACTGTACCTAGGAAACGAACGTAGATAGAAATGTTAAAACCAAATCTACTGATAGTTAAAAATATATATTATTTTTGACATTACAAATTTATTCCCAATAAACATGGCTGAAATTCAGTTGCCTTTTAACAATTAAAAGTTAAGTGTTATTGAAATACTGACAATGTCAGAGGTTTAAATCCGTTAGTAATATGAGTTTTAAACACCACCAGCAGCGAGAAAAACCATTACAAGAATTTGTGAAAAGTTTGAAGCAGATGGAACAGTGGTAAATGTAATCCAAAGGATGGTCTCAATGAAGAAAAACCTTAGCGAGTAATGAAAATGTCGCTTTAGTAATACAAATCCTTAAAGATCTCCAAAGAAATCTCATAGGCAATGATTTCTTCAAACGTTTGTGAAAAAAAAAAGTATTTATTGAATTATAAAAATTTCTAAGTGGAGACAATACATCCCAAGACTTTTACACAAACTAAATGAAGACTTTCATGCCTCTACTTATAAAATACTTAGTTGACAGGCATCAATAGAAAACATATACAGACGTATAAATAATTCAAACCAGTAATGGTTAAATTAAAGTCTCATAACTTTTCGTCTGTATGTTTATGTGTTTGTTCTTCGTATGTTTGACACACAGTTCCACTAAAATAACATTGTTATTAAATTTTGGATTTAGTTTATTTGCAACTAGTCCGAACGCAGACTACAAGAGTTAATAAAAAAGTCTTAAAAAAATTTTACATTATTAGTAAATTTAACTGAATTATGAATAAAATATATCTTGTGTTATATTATGATTGTATAGTTCCACACAGATACCTCTGTTAATTTCAACATAAAAAAAAGGATATAATTTTGTTACACTTAAAACGGTTAAATATTTTCTGTCATGTAAAACCATTGATTTTCCAGAAATCAGACATAAACTATTATATTCAATAAACGTCATTATCAAATGGATAAGTAGAAAATTACAATATTTTGTAACGCGTAGTAATGTAATCCTACAGTAATTTATATTGATAACTTAATCCATTGTGGAGTTTTTTAAATAAGACAACGAGACAGATAGATGGAAAATGAAAGCATGTTGAACAAAAGTGTAATAGATCTCTATAATTTAGTTTGATTTTCTAGAATCATCTCAGAAAGTTTTACAAACGGAACCTGAAATAATGTTTTGGGAGAGGTGGTTGTTTTTACGTACACGTGCCTGTTTATATGTGTACACATAAGTAAACAAATACATTCGAGAGTAAAAATAAATTTTGGTTAATTATTTACTTCTTTTATTGAAACTACATTGACGGTATTCCAATTAATCAACAATGTAAAGAACCGAGATTGAAAACTTAAGGATAATTGATTTTTGGAAATGAGATGGGTTCGTGATTCAATCTTTTCAATTCATTGTGATGGTACTGCAGATCCAATATATCCAAAACAGTTCTTGCATGACAAACGTTATATTGGGAGATTGGATGGAATTCAGTTTCCTACAAAAATCAACTTGCTCAATATGTAGTTCCATTTTTAATATATATATAACATTTTCAAAGTGTACAAAAACACATTGGAGTAAATGATTTTCAAAAAATATGTATTATTCTTCTTACAAACCGATTCCGAATCTATTTAAAAACGCAATGTTATTTATTATTATTATAATTTTTTTTTAAAGTACTAGATAGTGGATCTCTGTACCACAACGTTTTAATTGAATAACTTTCGACCATCTTTTCATTTAAGAATTCTGTACCAAAGTAATTCTCACGTTTTCGATAAAAGTACTGAATAAATAGAGCAGAGACTTGAAAATTAAAGTATATATTGGGGGAGGTATTGTCTAAATCACCTGCCCCAATATAGTGTTTATCGACGACCAATAAACGCCTTGTTTTTAATAATAGTTGTAAAACTTCTTATGCGGAACGTAACGTCTCTTTGCAAAAATATTTTTATTTAAATGTTAGATGCATCGAAAATTGCGGAATGCAATATAAGTTAGGCGCGACAGTTTTGTGTGGCTTAACGAAATGGAAGTTTTACGGTGTAAATGTGCGAGGTAGTTAAATTTATATTCTTTCTCTCTGTTAGTGTTAAATGTATGTAAATGAGTTTGTCTATTGACGCTTAAAAATATTAAAATATAATAATAAGCTCGTGCACACGTAAAAGGAAAGTAGTGTAATTAATTAGTTCTTTATAATTGTGTGTTTATTTTACCCACGTATTTAGAATGAATTTATAACTGAATTATTTTATATTTAGGTATTACAAATATATTGCACGCTAGTTAAAAATTCCCTTAATCGATGTTATTTTGTTGTAATTTATAATAATATAAAAATGCAGAAAGGATATAGCAATAGTTTAAACATAAATTTTAAATCAATAGAAAAAATTCATTCATAATATTTTACTATTTCTTCGTACATTGTATTTCTTTTGGAATTATAAGAGAGTCTAAATTTGATTAAAGTACTTCAAAGGGTTTATATCCTGTTATTTTTTTAACACACAGGAATAAGATTTAGACTATTAGTTACCGGTACTTACATAATTTCTAAAGTTAAAGGCTAAAAAAGAGCTGTTTTTAACTGGACACGATTTTAAATTAGAGTGTAAGATCTATTTAGCCAAGCAAGGTTCTATTTTAATTTGTCCCTTGTGTTTGTTATGCAATTACGGTTATTTTTTATGTCATTTTCGGTTTATGTGCAAACGCGTTTATTGTGCAATATTAAGTATTAAAAAAAACCACAACAAAAATACTATAAATAAAAACGGAAATTTGAATTGGGATGTGAAATATCCATAAAGAAATTTGTATTTAATCAAAACTAAAAACATCCTTATTTTCTTAGTCTGACTAATGTTTCATTTCATGTATTTTGATCTTACAAACCTTACAGTCGTATCGAATTTTATAAGGCTATATATAATATGAAACATATTATAATATCATATTAATATGACATATTCAATATCATTTACCTAAATATTGAATTTGTTTATTTAAAATTTAGTATAGAATGTGGTATTTCTTTCATCTAACGAGTGTATTATGTGGATTATTGAATCCGATTTTTAAAAGAAATTTGATCATTAATTAACGGTACCAACATAATTAACTACTAAACGTCGAGTATCAACGTTGTTGTAGGTATAGTCCGTTTTTCCGATAGGATATTAATTATTTCACGATTTATACACATCAATGAATGTATCAATATATTTACTACCTAAATGTGATTACAGTCCAAAATAAGAATCGCGATGCAAGAAGTTAATTAACCTAACATTGTCATTAAGTTTTTTGTATGTAATAACACAAGTACTGTACGCTTAAGCATATCACAAGGTACGCTTAAATATATAAAAATGAAATGGATGAAAAAATTTAAAAAAACCTACGCAACATAAAAAATAAAATAATTTATATATTTAAAAAAAAATAATACCATAAAACAAGTTTTACTCTACAATTTAATTTGACATATTGAACTTTTCACGCCACAGTAATATTAATCATATCGTAATAAAATTATTCGCTTGGACATTTCATGTGCAGGCAACGTGTACTGAGTCATGAATACAAATTTGTAATGAAAAACATCAATCAACTCACATATTGACAAATTTGACATGTATCTATGGTTACGTTCCAACATTTAACCTACCTATCGTGACGTGTCCTCACATACATATTCGAGTATGTACATTGTTTTACCATGCATTTTTCTAAATTCTAAATAATTTATTTCCCAAACGTTATTTTTCAATCAAAGGTATGATGTTGTTGAACTCAATTTAAATATTTCTAAATCATACATGTTTTTAAAGGTGAATAGCTAAATTTATCTTTAAGATGTTTCAATAAGTCTCAATCCGACGGAAATATGATTGACCCATTAACATCTTAAATTATATCACGATATAAATTAACAAAAATTAACAGCAGACTAACATAATGTCAAAAATAAAAATGTGATTTAGGTAATTTATTAGAAAAATAGATTTTTTAAAAATAATATTAAAGCGATAAAATCTATGATTGTAATCCTGCACCAATGTCGCACATTTTTACTTTAATTTACACAAACACTATAACATAATGTAAAAAAATTGTATTTGGGTGATCGTTTAGTTTATTTGCTACAAAAATGAAAAGAAAAATCAATTTAAATTATATGGGTTGAAAATGGTGCAATTATTTGGATTGGTGCTCCCTTTGCAGATAGTTCAAAGCAAAATGTAATACTATATTTTAAATCTGTTGTGAAAGACCTAATTTCTTAAAACCGGATCAATAATTTTGTTTATATATTAGGGAAATGTAAAGACTAAAGATACAAACCGGTGTACCAAATCACAAGTTAGAGTAAGTTATGGTGTTTTAACAATTAGCAAATAAACAAACAAAAAACAAACTAAACTTCAAGTATATCCACTCTATCTGCTTCTTTTCTGTTTGATCAATTTTGGCATGAAATATACCAATACAAAATTACTTTATTAATACGGATGGTTAGAGTTTTTGTAAACGATATAGTGAACTTATTACTACAATCTGTAAACCATTATTCAATTATTACAAAAGTTTTGATATCTCGTCTCAGGACGCAGCGTAGTCAGTATAATGTAAAACAGCAGGGGTTCTTGTTCATATTGTATCATAATCCCACCTACAAAATAATTTACAGGATGGGGGAGAATATTCTGTGCTTAATAAGTTTAAGTGGTAAAGAGCAATTTCTTTAATATTAATATCAGCATGGTACCTCCGACATATAACTGGTCTCGTTAAAGAAAAATGTCACACTTTCTGTCGAAAATAAAATAAATAAAAATTTAATCATATTATCTACAAAATACACATTTTTTTTTTTTTAAATGTAGCCTACATCAGCTGTTATTACCACCCCCTCGCCAATTGTAGGTGTTAAGCTGACCCATGCTATTGTTTTATTTAATTGCTACCGAATTAACCGTATACATTCTCAATTTATATCCCGGAGTCGGGGTCTGGACCCTTTATGCTGCCTCTCCAACTCTATCTATTTGTTCCAAAGTAATTCCATCCTTATACTTAAAGAATTTTTTCCCTTCTATATCAACAGGACCCTTCCATCTCTTCCTTGTACAGTGTTTTGATATTTGTTTTCCATATTTTCAATTAGTACTCCTTAAAGTTCCCATTTTCACGTCATGGCCAGTCATTGTAACATTTTCAGTTTCATGAACACTTCTACAGCTGCTCCTTTGAAGTGACAGAACATCATATTCTTATACTGTATTCTTAACTATCGGTTTTTATATTACGGAACTTGGATTGACATCGGAGTTGATGGTCAATTAGAACTAGTGGATTTTGTCAAACATTATAACTCTGACTTGGCCACAAACGATAATTTTTAGTGTTGATTTACCAATAATCGTGATGTAAATTAATAATTAAGTATTTTTTTTGAGATACCGCGTTATATTTTGACACTTTTCTAAGGGAGCTCCGCTCTATTTAATTATGATTTACTCACCATTTATTTTTAAAGAAATTTCATAATATTTATAACTCATGTAATGTCAAAAATTACCAAATTACGATTTGTTTGCATCATATTATTGTGTGATGAAAATTAGAGATAATGTAGCCGTTGCATCACATGCCAAGTAAAAATAATTTTATTAGGGTATGATTAATAGTTCTATTGGACGATGGGGTCATTATGTTACTTTAACCTGTACTGTATAACGTTTGATAAGTAGGTTTTTTTGCTAAGCTAGGTCCCTTTTCAACATGACCATGTAGCTTTTCGTCTACAAGTTTATGTGTTTGTTCCTTTGTATATTTGTTACGAAGTTACATTCAAAACCTTGTAGGTATTTTTATGAAAATTTTGCACATTCACTGTACAAGGAGACGAATACTACACGTACAATAGTTTTTAAAACATATTTTTTGTCAATTTAAATTTTTAATTATTATTAAATTGAATTTTATGTACTGGATTTTCAAGAAAAGTTCTTGGATGATTGATTATATTACGTAGAATTATTTTTGTAAAGATTTGTACCAATATTTTTCAATGTTTATCATACAATGTAATTAAAAATATCATTCCGAACCACATTAAAAGGGCTAGATATTGTGCACATTCACCAATCAATAGTTGTAAGGGAATTAAACAAAAACTATGTTTTATGCGTGGTATTTTAATACAGTTAGTGAATTATTATATGATATTGTGATATGTGTGGTACAGTGAAAACTTATACTATAAAGTATTCTGAAAATTTGATATTATATCAAAATTAGTTCTGGATTTATAATTCGTTTTTGAAAAAGCCACAACGAGACAGATATATACAGAAAACGACGATTTGTTGGACGTAATAATATAACTTCTTTTTCTTAATTTTTATGTCCAGAACCGCCTCAGAACGTTTGCCAAACTGATCATGGCTCACTTTGCAAACAGGATGTTGCTTAATTATTTCCCCTACCAAGTCAAAACACATGAATAAAGCATTTATTAGGTTAAAACTTAAATCATTGTATTTTTTTTTTAGAAAATAATAATACTGTAACTTTATAAATAGTTTGGATATTGAGTAATAATTTGTTATACCAATTTTCTGTGTCTAAATGTGAACAAGCACTTTATATAGGCCTATTTTTATTAAAAACAAAAAAAAAATGACTGCAGTTTAAAATTTATTTGTATGGTAATCAAATGTTATATAAACGGTGATTGTTTTCAATTATATTCCATGATTTTAAATTCTCTGCCATATTCTATCCGAATATATGTGAGGACTATTATTAAAGTAACTTGGTCTGTTATTATATAAATTTGATACACAGTTATAGGTAAAAATGTTTGAAATAGTTTATTCAATAAGTATGTTATAACAATGCATTAAAATAAACAACAATGGTTACAACCATTTGAACTTAATTTAAAACTATCACTTGATTTTTAAACATTTAATCATTATGCAAATAAACGTTAAGATGTGTAAACATCTGAAACAAAATTATATAATAATACATACCATTCTTCATTCATAGGGTGGAAAACGTATTAAATCCGATAACAAAAAGAAATAACTGGTGTCATAAATTTCCATATGGCGTCAACAATTAATTAAAATCGTTTTCTTCGAGTTTTCTTGGAGTAAACAGATATTTTAAAATAAATCATAAAATAAATTTATTTAACAATAGTTAATTTAGTCGGAGAATAAATGGAAAGAGATATTTTGCTTGCAACCGACAAGGCTTTGTATACGGCATTATATAGGCTGTATACAAGCTCGTATATAGATTGCAATATACCGGGTTTCAAAAAGTCTGGAAACCCCTCAATATTAATTTTATTAAAAAAACGTAGAACAATGAAACTCTAGGATTACGTCCTCAATGTAGTTACCGACTTTTTGCTCATTTTAACTGTCTTTTTTGCGCTTTGGGTTGACGTCCTGTGGAGGAAGTCTAAAAAATCCTAAATGTAAGCATAGGTCGAATTATACCTCATTTCAAAGGTCTTTGTTAGTGGAACACATTGCCGCAATCCCGACTGAAAAAGGACTATCCGTTTAGAAATGGCAGCCTATTAAAATTTGTTTGATTTTAATGCTAATTCAATGGCAAATTTTTAGTAAGCTTTATTTTTTATTAAAATGTCACTTAGTGAGACAGAGCAAAGAACCATTATGATGATGAGGGGCTATGGGGATAGAACTCGTTCATATGAGGAGGTAAGACGCTTGTTCAATGAAACTTGCCCCAATTGACCACCTATTCAAAAATCAACAGTGTTGAAGACCGTACAGCGCGGTTCTGTAACAGATCGGTTAAGATCCGGACGGCCAAAATCAGCAACCAATGCGACCCATCAGAAACACAAGGACACCACTTCGAGCACCTTCTATAATACCTTCCAAGGTTTGTTTATTTTTTTATAATTATTGTCTTGCAAAGTAAGTAATTTAAACATAAACAACTGACATACTTACTGTTACATTTTATTAATAATGATAATTATTGTCCCCAATTACATGTGTGAACTCCTAACGTTTTTAAACAATTAAATCGACCATTACTGATATTTCCTCTCCCTCCACACTCCATCTGTGAAATTCTCATAGCTAAAACACTAACATAGCCAACACGGTTGAGTATTCACTTCTGCCTCTTAATCTTCGCAACGTAAAGTTAACAAATTGTAAAAGGCTGCCATTTCCAAACGAATGGTCCTTTTCAGTCGGGATTGCGGCAATGTGTTCCTCTAACAAAGACCTTTAATGAGGTGTAATTCGACCTATGATTACATTTAAGATTTTTTAGACTTCCCCCACAGGACGTCCCCCAAAGTGAAAAAAGACAGTTAAAATGAGAAAAAAGTCGGTAACTACAGTGACGTAATCCTAGAGTTTCATTGCTCTGCGTTTATTAATAAAATAAATATTAAGGGGTTACCAGACTTTTGGAACACCAGGTAGTTTCAATGTGTTTGTTATAAACAAAACTTATATATAAATATAAAATGAAATCCCTTGCTATCCTATTCAATAATGTAAAACATATATTACTTGTTGCCGACAACATTATCCTGAGGAAAATCTAAAGTGTTGAATTCAATACATAATTGTCGCAGCAGATGAGGATATACACATTTTGAAGCTTTAGTGGTGAAATCTCTAAAATGAATATTTAAATTCAACTTAATCATTTCGTTTTTTACTCAATTTGTGTGGCAGTGTAGTATAAAATTATGTTTAACAATACATAATTGATAAATTATTTAAATTGTTTATTTTTAGTTGATAAGAAATACATATGTATTGTATCAATTTGATTTGACTTATATTAATTTTCATTGTTGAAATATACAGTTTTAAAACAATGAATGATTAGAGTTTTTCCACTTCAAATTACCTTTGTATACAGTTACATCAATAAAACTCAATCATTGTTTATATTCTCATCATATCATTTATTTTTACTTCAATCATTTCACGATGCATTTCCCACCCTTTGATAATAGAGTGTAATGTTTGTTGTATTTATATTTCCCGCTTGTCAGACTGGTTTGTTTTATTTTAACACTGTTTCTTGACTTACGCAGAAATAGAATTACACGTTATCTTCAATGTGTGTTGATGTATTGGTATGAGACTTGAAACTCTCATTTCTGTGTCATAAAAATGAACATTAAAAACTTATGTTGATATAATTCTCGTTATTATATTAAATATTTGTTTCATCATCTTGGCATATAATATACTATATGTCTGGATCCAAATGTTGTGAATGGTTTGCCCTCAAAGCAGATTGTTTAAAACTAGAATAGGTTGCTAAATTTGCTGATAACCAATATGTTTTCTACAGTAACATATATTCTATAATTTTACACAAATCTACTGATTACTTGTATGGAATTGAAAAATGTTGATTGGAATACGAATGTATTATCAAAATGATGAGAAAATTTTCATATATTTCGTTAAGTATTTGTTTTATAAGAAAACGTTTAGCCTATTTAAAAATTTTGAAGATCATCAAATTTTCACAATCTATGAATTTTTTTGATCGTCAAGTAGTGTAATAATATTATCCAAATTTACGCATTCATTTTTATCATATTCCTACGTAACATCTCTAAATGAGGTTTTTTATTCAAAATTAGTTTCATGTTTTGCAAAATATGGTACTAGACATTATAACAGGATACATAAAAAAAAAAATAATAATTCATACTCTTTCATTATAAAATGTCATTTTTTCCAAAGAGGTTTTATTTCCCTAGCTTTAATATCTGTAATTTTTTTTAAATTATCAATAACATGCTATTCAGGAAAAAAAATTAAAAAATAGAGAGAGAGAGAGAGAGAGAGAGAGAGAGAGAGAGAGAGAGAGAGAGAGAGAGAGAGAGAGAGAGAGAGAGAGAGAGAGAGACCCTTTGAATGGTACAATATAATGTAAATATATAAACAAGGTTCCCCCCTTCTCATCATATTAATTAATTCTACTGCTATTAACAAATCATCAAAATAAAGGAGTCTAAAAGATACAATTGATTATCGTTAGGATTTCTTACCAAGTCGTGAATGTAACTTTTAGCTTGATAATATTTTTAGTTGCTTACAAAAATATAAGATTTTAAAAACAAAATGATCTTTGAGAGTTAACACCATGACAATATTTAGATACAAAATTATGAAAATCTGTTATGTTAAATTTATAATTCTAATTACCTATTTTTCAGTAGATAGAAACATATTAAATTTGAAATTTGGATTCCACTCCTATGCTAAAAGTCACTAAAAATTTCCTAATGTTTTCTTGTTACTGCCGTTTATTACGTTGTATATGGTATATTGTTTTGTTTTTTTTAATTGATAGACGGAAAATAATAAACCCACATTTTGTTTTAAATTTTAAACAATAACTTATATAGCAAAGTGCCAGTAATTTGTATTTGCTGATCATACAAATTTAATAATATTATTAATCTACATTTTTAAGTTCCATAAATCAATCCAAATTATCTTAACTTGTTTGCTTTTGGTGCTATTTGTTTAATATTTCTAGAGTCAGTTCATCTTTGTTCTTGCTTTTGTAGTTTTTTATGCTATTCTTACTTATTATTCTTGCTTTCATTAGTCTTACTACCTTTAATGTTGTGAGTACATGCGTTTTTGATCACCTTTCACGCATTTATGCCTATGATATTATAGACTGTATTTTTAAAGCAATATTATGAATGCTACGCATTAAGATAGCAATTAAATAAAAGACGAAGCAAATTATAAATAAAATTCAATGATGAGATAAAACTCCTGAAGATTGGATACAATGTTATTATCTAGGAATAAGTCAGTATTCTAAATAAATGTTCGTGAACAAAAATATTTGTGTTTTGTTATTTTAATGTCTAAATATATTGTTTTATGTCGAAACAAACAAACAAAGAGTTAAGCAGATAATATTATCAATGTTAAAAACTAGTCACTAGAAATATGAACATTGAAAACTATGTAAATTATAATTTTCTCATGAAATCCTTACAATTGTTATCAGGAAAATGAAAATGAAAAATGTTAAATATAAATACAGTTTTTAATTTCAAAACTATTTGAAAAACAAAAGGTATCCTTTATAACATAATGATTAAATTATAATTTTTATTGCAGAAAATTTGGCTTGTAGTAAATTAAAATAAGGAACGCATTTACCGACCTTTTCAGTTGGCTTTTTTCTCCGTGAGTGATGTTTGTGTTGAGCCCTTTTTTAAAACATTGCATTGTAGGCCTACTTTTAATGTTGTGTAGCTGTTGCCTCCAAAAATGTCTGGGCAGTCATCGTCACATAAAACGCCCGCAAATAAGTCTGTAGAAAAGAAAGTGATCCACAGCCAGAGCAGGATGAATATTTATAACGTTTATAGTTTCATGAAGATATAAAATAAAAACTGAATTGAAAATCTTTACAGACCAATGTGGCTGCTACTTGCAGTGTATCTTTTAGTATTGTTTGTATGTAGTGTTTTAGTATAGTTTTGAATAGGAACATTTCTAAATTTAGTTACTTACAAATACAGTAAAACTACAGTATAAATAAACACTGAACTTTCCAGAAGGGTCATCAGGATTACAATAAATCTAAAAATTAAAGGTTTTAATGATAGATAATCAGGAAAGTCGTACATTCAAACTGTATAGTCTCGATAGCAAAGAATTGATGTTTGGAGGATGGCTATAGTGTATACACCTGGTAATTTTTCCTCCACCATATTTGATGTGTCTATGGCAAAACGTAGTGAGGTTAATTTTTAATCAAAAGTAGTACATAGGGGAATATATAGTTCAAACTACAACCATGTTTAACACACTTTAATGTTATAATATATTATAATATCTTCTATTATTTAAAAAAATTCAGGTACTGAAATTGCTCATTTACCACATTGTTTCGAATTTGGTTTTTTTTTTTTTCATAATAAATATAAGGGACAAACGTTGCGTAATAAACTAAGATAAATTGAGGTAATGAATTATTTATTAATGTAAAGAGAATTCCTTCTGATTTCCCTAAGGAGCAGTTGACATTAAAAATTCAACGTTTTATAAGTTTCTTTTATTACCAAGTAATTGTGCCGCAGTCAACCCACAAGTTTAATCCTCTACATGACTAAATTTAGAAACATTTATTAGGGATGCTCGTTTAAACTTTAGCAGTTGATTATCAGTTTTATTACCTCTTTAGTATTGATCAGTACTTAACATATGATATTCTGTGCTGATTAAATTGTATATGTTTCATCAAATAAGATCCACATAAGCCACATAGAATTATTTGGTTTATTGCTAACAATTTCTCAAGATTGATATTAACTACCTCTCTTAGAAAATTTACTGGTGTTTTCCGAAGATAGATATAATTAATTATCATTAAACAAATTTCTCGATAATTTAATACCACTTTCATAGATGCGTTTATAATATTTAAAATATTTAATAAAATCGGCACTCTAATACAACTTACCAATATTTTAAAGATATTTATATAACAACTTCAAAATATTTTTTAACAGATACGTTTTTTCATCAACTTTCTCCTAAAAACCCAGAGAAGGCTTTTCAAACATACAAACCCACTTTCCTTAAATTGAGATCTCGTAAAACATGATACATTTATAAACCTCTTAATAGGGACACCAGGACATTCACCCTCCTACAATCCAATGATGCCTTAAACAAAAAATATCTAACTTATATAAATTAAATAAAACTACAATTTCAATGATTATATTCCTTACACTTTGAATTTTTTGGTTTAAGAGTCTTAGACTTCTCTAATAAAGAGGAGCAGTTGAAACTTCAATCGATCTTTGAATCGATATCTTTAACGGCTGTTTGACGTTTTTTATTTTACGATCGGATACTCGTCTTTTTATACTAATGGATTGGTGCTTGACATAGCAGTCCGATTACTACCCATGGTCATCCAAGTTACATGAATGGTCCCAAAAGTTTCGCTCAAAATCTTTTTGTATTCTTCCACTTCTAGAGCGGTTCTGTCCAGTAATATAATGCAATTAGAAATAACTTTCTTCCCTTTATTATACATATGAATACCATGAATAGTGAATAAGGCTTTAATTAGATTTTACTTAATGTTCCGCCTAAACAAATTTGTAAAACAGAAGTTTCTGTGGTTTCTTAATACCAAATTAGGAATAATAATATAATGAAATGATTTTCATTATATCTATAGGGAATATATGCAATTCAAACGTTGTTTATTGATTGATTTATAATTTCTTTTGTAACATTGTTGTGTGGTTTTTACACGCTAAATGTAAAACGCAGCTACTAATTGTTTACTAATAGTTTGTTTGTAACTTGGTAAAATATGATGTATGGGCAAGACTTTGAAATTAAATTTTCCACTTTGAAATGGCTGTCTTTAAAAAAATTATTGCATGGTTCCAAACCATGGAAATTCGTGATCCTAGGTCTATACCTCTGTAAAATTGGTGATTAGGTTCCTTTTTGACATATGTTTTACATACATCTAGTCGATAACAATACCGTTTAAACGAATTTAATCTCCCCCTCCCTTCTATCTTATCTTGATAATATGTCCCTATCAAACGAAACATATTTAAAAACAATTATGTAGAGATTGTAAGTCTAAATCTATAAATATCAATAAAACAATCTATGATATACTTCCATTGTAGCTAAAATTATAATTTCAGATAATGAGCTCCCAAGGATTAAAAAAATTCAATACAGGGATAAAATTACACACTTGGTACCATAGTAGGTAGGTATAGAGTTGTAAATGGTAGAGGTAGTTGAGGCTCCCCCTATGAATTTAATCAACCCATTGACTGCAAAATTTACCATTCACTCACTAATTAATTGTGTTGTGGACTAGAACATGGAGATAGTCTGGTATTTGGCGACGCTTGGTGTATTTGTATTTAATGTGTTAACATAAGTAGCTCATACTACAAATTATACACATTAAACCTAACCAAAATACAATGCTGATGTATAAATTTGGTTACAGTTGTAGCCACTTTCACAGAATGCAGGAAATGTATGTTTGTAGATAAAGAAGATGTACTACACCAAGCCTAGCAATTACTGTCCATAAATAACGTAGATAAGGTTTGCTACAATCTGCCTCTACTATTGGTGGATACTTTGTTTTTGTGGAAAATGGGATTTGTTACAATAAAGAGAACTTGGAGAATTCCTTTTATCAATTATTCATGTGTAATATTTGGACAAACTTTGAAATGAAAATTGAAGGGAATAAATAAAAAATGACCTTTGAGCGCAGCCTTCCAATGAGTTAGATTATTAACTCTAAAATAAGAGACTTATACAATTGAAATATATATTTTATATAAAACTCCCATTTTTTGTTTTTTATTGTAATTAAGTGATTAAAATTTTTACTTTTAGGAATCGTTTAATTTATTTAAATATATACATCTCATTATGCGATACATAAAATAATTTATGTGGAGTTACTTGAGGAATATCTACTTGAAAATCCACTGAGTTATTATTATTTTTTTTTGTATAATATGTCTGTATAACTTTCGTCTGTGCAGTAACATACAGTCCAGCGAGTGTAACGATTTTAATCAAAATTTAGTTTGTAATAAAGGATTAGCTGTGATTCGAGAAATTAATTTCATTTTCTCTCACTGAAATTAGATATTAGTTGTCATAATGACCAAAACTGATAATTTCGATTTTCTCAAAACAATTTTACAGATTTTTTCCCCGTCATTACAAAGGGTCATTATATATATATATATATATATATATATATATATATATATATATATATATATATATTTTTTTTGCGTTCCTGTACATTTTCTATGTTATTTTTATATAAAAAATAACTCTTACATTGATCTCTATTAAAGAACTAAGTTCCACAACTAGCTGTAACGAGATTATTAAAATTTAGAAAGAAAGTGATGAATAATAGACCGCAACAGTGTGCAAAATCGTAAGTAAATGCATATTACAAATCATAAATGTGTGACGTAAAACTATATGGTATCTGGCAGCTATCATTAAAAACTATAGAATTCAATTAAAATCAAAGTTACGCTCAGTTGTAGGTTGTAGGCTAATTGAAGAAAGTATATGCTTTTTATTAATATAGTGTATGGTCATCTCTTAGAATAAAATAACAAAAATTGCTTAATAAGGTAACTTTCTATAACAATTTATCTCCCATAATATTACACATGGCAAATAATAAAAATAAAATGTTGGAGGACATGACTAACAATAATATATTGTAGTTAGTAAATAATTTTCTGCTAATAAGTTAATGCAATGTTATACGACTTGTACGATTTTTTATATAGTTTATACTTGGAACACATCTCAACTTATTTAGATACAAAGATATTATTAGCAAGAACTCAAGATAATAGTTTTGTTTTCCTTAATACCAAAACGAAATAACCACCAACAACATTATGCCTATCTCATCGCAACCACATGTGACTCTATGCAAAATGTCATTGACGCTGGAATTATACCCAAAGGAACGTGTTTTTCTATAGTTTCATATTTTTGGGACATAAATTTTATTACTGGCAATAAAAGTGAATAGCCTTATTATATATTGATGAAGAACTATAACCATACAGTCGGCAACCTTTTGACTGAAAATATAAGTCAGTCTACAATTGTTACCAGCATTTAAAATTTTGTGATTTTATTGCCTCACATATTTCATGTACAAATATAGTTAGATAGATAGATTTTATGTACAAATATAGTTAGATAGATAGATTTTATATAGGTACTGTCTATATTTACATTTCTATACACATAAAAGAACTTTCTAAATAAAACTACATTTTGTAAAATAAAAATAAAAATAAAATGTTAATCTATATAATCGTAAAATTATATAACTTATTTAGAATTTTACTTATAATTTATCTCTAAGAAATATGGTAATCCTTAGGACAAAAGTAATTAGGTCATGTCAGATTGTCTTTCCTCCGCCATATTTGCTTAAAAAAAATAAAGGAGAGGAAAAGCTCTCTGAGATGTTATTCACAATGAATGAAAACGTTTTAGGGTTGTACAATAAATACTACCTCTAACAATATTGGTTCCGTACAAATACAAAGTGGTTTGTCTTCTGTGTAATCTGTTGTCTGCGCAGTGTTCTACAGCTCAAATAAAGGGTCTAACTGCAAAAGTCACATTCTCCATATTTTTCGGAATATGAGTTATTATTGGGTTAATATTATTCACATTGAAATGTACCTTATTCTGTATGTTGTACCGCACAAAACTAACAGTATCCCATTTAAATTTAATATTGAAAATTTACTTTTGTTGCGAAAGTAACATTCTCCACTGGGCGCTCTAGTGCAAAACTTACACTCTCCAATAAGCCAATAGGAAGCTCACTTTTGGTCACATGTTGTTGTAATGGGACTGTGTACAGATTAGGTTATGTTTGACTGAGAGTGGAGTTCGTATACGGTTCATTGTTATGCCCTTATATTTTATTAATAATAATTTTTAAAATGGATGTAAGTGTTAAACCTGTTGACAAAAAGTATTGGTGAAACTCCAAGGATAGGTGTGAATACACCACAGAATTGGAAGTAAGCACAACCCAAGAAAAACAGGTAAACATCATAACATCTCCTCTAGTTTTATTAAAGCCTAAACTTATGTAGGTATTTTTGATACCAGGCTGTTATCTAGGATTTCCAGATGAGAAAATAGTTAATAGTTTATAAAAACTATTTCTATTTTCTCTGTTCCAGACATGCAGCAAAGGGCTTTCCTGCATTTCCAACATGCAATCATCAGCAAGGTGCATTGCGATGCAAAGCCTTAACCGCTTAAGACATTAGGCGATTCCATTCAGCCTTTAATTCAGAAAAAGCTAAAATCTACCAAGGTAATTTCATTCTAAAGCATTTAACTAGGCAGCCAATCAAGCGAAGACTTCCAAAAAGTAGGAAAACACTCAGAAACAGGCGAGAGCCAAGTACTTCATGCCTAACCTAAAAAAAAGAGATGGTCCCTGTATGCTACAATATTTTTCTCAAAGTATTCGCATGTTTCAAGGTTCCGAGTGAATCGCATTGCTCACAGATATAACAGTAATGGGGAAATGCTTAAAGAAAGAAAAAGTGGAAACACTACTGGCAACAAAATTGTTGCTAAGAAGGAAACTGTAATGAAGTTTTTGAATGAATTAAAATGCAGCGAAACTCATTACTGTGTCAGTCGAACCGGTCGTAAATACCTTCCAGCGGAGCTGAATATAACAAAGCTTTGGAGAATGTATACTGCAGAAACTGAAGATGAATCTCTAAAGGTAAAGCTGAATTATTTTAGATACATATTCAACAGATCATACTAATTGGGGTTTGGGAGTCCTAGGGTAGATGTATGTTTGACATGTTTGTCGCTTGCTGAAAAAATAAAAGCTTGCAAAAATGAAGCCGGGAAAACAAAGCTAATTACTACTAAGCTAGTGCATAGGTTAGGATATAGAAGTTTTTACAAGCTTCTTAAAGAGGATAAAGATTACCTGCTAATATTGTCTTTTGACTGCCAAAAGAACCAGCCTCTCCTACAAGATAATAGGTGAACTACAAGATCAGTTCACCTATTACAGGCGACAACTGTATTTCAATAATATTGTGTAGTTAAAGGATATTCTAAGTCAAAACTTACTAAAAACAATTTTACTTTCTATGTGTGGACAGAAAATGAGTTGGGTAAAAGCTCAAACATTACAACATCTAATTATTGATGTAAATGGGGGCCAAAACAAGAACAGCATTTTACTCAGCATGTCCTGTAGATGGTTTAAGAATGATTCACCAGCTAACATCAAGGAAATTCAAATTGTGTTCCCTATTACCGGCCACAGTTTCGTTAGATCCAATAAATCAAATTTGGTATGTGAACAATTTTTGTACTTATCTTGGGGGCTTTGTTTATATTTTGTAATATTTTAAAATTAAAGTGTTGAGGAGGGAAGATTTTAACAAACCATAATAATTATCTCTACATCGGCTTTCACGAATGTGTAAAATTTTGTTAAACTGCTTCTAAGGACTTAATCAAAATATGTTTGTTGACGTCTCTTTATAAATACCCGTTGATAAATTACGGAAAACACGCTCCTCCTCATAAGCGGCCTTTTGTCTGTTATAAAAATCATACACAACTGACATTTTTGGTGACAAGGTAGTTTTTAATTAGTTTTATAAATCGGGGAGTTGAAAGTTTGACCGATGTTTTTGTTGTCTACGCGAATTTTTTTTTTTTTATTTTTTTATTTTATTTATTTTTTTTTTTTTTTTTTTTAAGTATAACAATTTCTACTCATGCTAATACGACCCCAACATTGAATGAATACAAATTACTAAACAAAGAGGTATTATGATCAACAAATAAAATATTATTTACTTCAGAAAACTGATGTATTTTAAAATTTATAACCTTCATATTTGCGTAAATTGTTTGCTATAACAACATTCATCATATCATTTCAGGTACATCTTTTCAATTATCGAGTTGAAAACCCTTCTGTTAATGAAACAATCAGTGTCACACTTCCTCATTTATTACCAAAATCCTACCCATGATCTGATCTTAAATATATTTGTTTCTTAGAATAATTTTGTAGGATTGAAATTCAAAAATTGGAGGAAATTTTAAGACAAAAAGTTTATTCGATAGATAAACAGAGGACCCGATAATAATTTTTTTTAAATATTTAAATATCAAGAAAAATGTAATGAGCGATTCAATTTTAATTGTTTGCTCGATTGAAAACTTTCTATGGATATTTAAAGAAAAGAGCATGCCAGCATTTTTTTATTTTATTTATTTATATTTTTAATTTACATTTGGTTGTTATAACTCTAATTATGTACATCTCGGCGAACACGTATTATCTTTATTCGAAACACAGGTCTGAAGTCGTGCTATAATAGATTTATTGGCTAGGTACTATTAACGGAAAATAAAATATAAGACCCCTGTGCTAATATCGATATTTCAAGGTGCAAAGAAAGATATTCCAAAACATGATTATTACACTTCCTAACAGACACAGAGACATACAGACAAATTGTCAAGATACAACAGCTTCTCATTTAGTCTATGAGTTTATAGGGCGTTATTTAGTATTAGGGTTAACGTGATCACGTTTCTTGACAATAAGCAGACGGCCCGTCAGGTGGTAGTGTTTCCTTCTATTGTAATATTGTACCTTACAAAGTAACGAATAACACTCAACACAACATTATTACTTTTTGTTTATTTAAACCTTGATGAATAAATATTATCGCTTAATAATCAATTTATTTTTGTCACAGTAATATATGATGGATGCAATAATTATACCTGGTGTTTCAAAATGAATAGCGGGGTTTTAACGCTTTATAACTTTTATTACATTAACCTTACCGCTTTAAATGACACATCAAATGAAAAAGCAACTCAAAGAGTTTTACAGAAATGCCTACAAGTGTTCAATGTGAGCACCATTCGTCACACGGCACACGTCAAGACGATATGTGAGTTCTTCCCAAACTTTGATTAGTGTTTCTTGAGTAATTGTTGTAACTGCTGCTTCAATCCTGTTTCTTAATTAGGGAAGGTCAGTTGGCAGTGAAGGCACATACACACGATTCTTTATGAACCCCCAAAGGTAGAAATCGCAAGGCTTCAGATCGGGTGACCATGGAGGCCATGCGAAACAAACTCTGTCATTGAGCCCTTTGCGGCCAACCCAGCGGTCGGGTACAGTAACGTTCAACCAATCGCGTACCAGTTCGTTGTGCCAAAGAGGCGGCGCACCATCTTGCTGGAAAATGAAGTTCCCTGGTTCATCATCTTTCAACTGAGGGAAGAGCCATAACAGTAGAGTATCAAGATAAGAAGTACCAGTTACAGTTGCTTCGCCAAAAAAGAAAGGCCCATAAACTTTCTGAAGGGATACAGCACAAAAAACATTCAATTTAGGGGAGTCGCGTTGCACTTGTACAATCGCGTGAGTTTTTTCTTGCAAACTGTAAAACACAAAAAGTTTTCTGTTCACTAGTTGCCATCTTTGCCACTAGCGCTTTCTAACGGATAACATTGCGTGGAGTTGCCGTTTCATTTGATGTATCATTTGTAGCTGTAATTGTAGTGTAATAAAATTATAAACGTTAAAACCCCGCTATTCATTTTGAAATACCCGGTATCAGATAAATGAAGGGATGTAATAGAATTAGGGGAATGGTTCGAGTTCACACTAAGACCCAAGAGACTATTTTTTTACACTCTTGTGTTGATTGCAAGTTATCGATTGTTTGATAATAGTGGATCCAGATACTATGGTAAAATGTGTGTAGATTGGAAATGTAAATTTGTGTTTTACGCCACTTTCCTTTCCCCCAAATGTTGAATCTATGTTTTAATAAAATAATCTTGAAATCATAAATGGTTGATCCTGCGGTTGAGCTCCTCCGAATATTTTTTATTGTAATAAAACTGATTTCCTAATTATGTATGTGAATTGGATTTACGACCTTTCTGCTCAAAAAAAGGAAACTTAAAGTTTTATAATGTATAATCCCATCACATAATAATGTATTTTATGTTTCTTGCTTCATAGAATAAACACTAAACAATATAAAAGTCGTTATCTTGTTAAAAATACAAAATAGTTGTCGGTAAAATCACGTATACGTGTTAAATTTATAAAAAAATAACGTTTAATGTAAATTTTGCCTGTTTCATCCCTATGCTATGACAATTTTTAACAGTAAGTCTTTAATAGTAAGTTTTAATAGTAAACTAAATATTTACTTAGTTTACTTAATTTGTTGTATTATTTCATTATAGATAACGGTTCTTGTAATTGAGGGATAAGACTGTTTACAATACTTAAAAGACAGGCATTTATTTACGTAAAATTCATTATTTTCAGATAATATTGACATTGTTTTCAGGAAGTCAGTCTTATTTCCACTGAACAATAATCCATTTTGTGTAGAAGCAAAATATTGACCAGTAGTTTGACTATATTTTTATACACAACAAAAATCGATTATAATTTATTGTCAAAAATTGTAAGTTATGAAAAAAAAATCTCCATTTTGTAATAAGGAAAATATTTACCTCATTACCATCATTTTTTTACACTAAACCGATTTCAATTTTTAATTTTTACTAGTTTAAGTAAGATGTAGCAATTGCGAAATTTTTATAACATAATTTATTATCAGTAAATTTAAAATGTTGTCTCCAAACACTGATGCAATAATTTATGGCAATGGCAAAGCACGATATTTATTCACGTAAAACTAACACAGGAAATTTAAATTAGTACAATACCCTATCTCTTCTAACAAGGCCACCATATATCCTCTGCAATGCACTCGCTATACTTCCTTCACTATAATTAGTTTCCAGCCATGTATGTCAATATATTAAAATATCAACAATGTGTAGAATAATATGCTGCGTTTTTTCAAGTATAAGCTGCAAAATATATGCAGTCTCTCTGTAAACTTCCAGTATTTAATTTTCTCCAAAATTATCCCCTCATAATTGAATCGTTTTACTTTACAATTCATATATGTTTCATTTTGTATTTACTTTAAACACAATACAAATATTCTATATCTATCGCAAAAATATAAAATGTTAGAAAATATTTTCTTTTTCTTGTATAAATATACGTGACCTATGTTTTAATTTAAAACATCAACTATTGTATTTATTCTGAAAAGTAAAATTATTACACTTTTAATTTAAAACATGTTATATAACATCGAAAATGTACATAATACTTTTTACGATATCAGTATTTTAGTGTCTGAGTGAAACACAAGTAATATAACGAAAGAACAACTAATATGATTGACATCAAATCTAGGAGAGTTAATACAAATTTTAAGTGAATTATGTTATGATGTTTTGAAAATGAAAAAGTTTCATTTTAAAATTACAAAATTAGTTATTTGTATATAACTTACCTTGTCTTCAATACGTTGTGTAAAGTCGTTCAATCAATTATTTTATGCAGCATTATAATCAGAATTATAAAAAACTAGCTGACATACCCGTGCTTCGCTACGGAATACTACATTATCTATTTAATTCAATTAAAATCTTAATACAATACCTTTTGTATGTTTACTTTTTTTAATCTTTAAAGTGTATGGCTCTTAGCGTTACCCGAGAAACACCACAGGGAGGTGGCCATACGTCGTTTCTCATGTCAAGTCCGGGTCAGGGAGTTTTCAATATTAGGCAGATCCCCTAGCCTACTGCCGTAAACATTAAGTTGGGAGTTTTAATTATTAGGCAGGCCCCCTTGCCTACTGCCTTCAACATCAAGTTGGGGAGTTTTAATTATTAGACAGGTCCCCTTGCCTACTGCCGTCAACACCAAGTTGGGGAGTTTTAATTATTAGGCAGGTCCCCGTGCCTACTGCCGTCAACATCAAGTTGGGAGGTTTTAATTATTAGGCAGGTCCCCGTGCCTACTGCCATCAACGTAAAGTTGGGGAGTTTGAATTATTAGGCAGGTCCCCTAGCCTACTGCTGTCGACATCAAGTTGGAGAGTTTTAATTGTTAGGCAGGTCCCCATGCCTACTGCCGTCAACGTAAAGTTGGGGAGTTTTAGTTATTAGGCAGGTCCCCGTGCCTACTGCCGTCAGATGGAAATGGTAAACATTATGATCTCATCCTGAATTTGATAACTGGCCTATTCACTGCAGCACTTCACGGTAAACTACATTGGAAGTTTCACCTTCCGGTTGCAAAATAAATAAATTTTCATGTGAGCTGACTCTGGAGCAGGCGACATACAATTGGCCGTGGGAGAAACAATCATTCCGCAAATCAACACCAGCTATATTCAAAGTCTGACCTTGGGATTTACTGATTGTCATAGCAAAACATACTTTGACAGGAAATTGTAGACGTTTGAATTCAAAGTGGTAATCCGATGGAATCAAAGGGATTCGCGGAATGAAGACAGTTTCCCCCTGGCCTACACCAGTGATGATTGTGGCTTCGATCACATGCTTATGGAGAGTCTTAACTTGGAGTCTGGTGCCATTGCACAGTTTTGGAGGATTGATGTTTCGAATCAGCATGATAGGTACTCCCACCTTGAGGCGGAGGCTGTGAGGAGGAATCCCTGGTGGGTTTAGTGTGTGGAGGAACTCTACAGGGTAGTTGACTGTTTCCTCTAACTCAACAACACAATCAACTGATTCATACTTCATCTCCTCTAATGGTAGCAGCTCTAAGAGAAAGTTGTTAATATTTGTTGCTGACTCATTTGTTGGTGTAAGTATTGCCCTTTGTTTTAACCAAGATGGATCAATGATGCTCATACTTTTCAAATTAGGATAAATGTGCTCAGTGAAGGATTCTATTTGGCTATCAATAGTGCAGAGATTGTGTGGAAGTTTGACTTTACCATCGTTTTCCTTTAATTGACCATTTCCTATTTGTAGAAGAAGATTTGAAAATTGTTCAATCTCTGAATGACCCATTAACTGTACCCTCATATTAACATTCAAATATAGAGTTTTTACTCTTGGCCATAAGTACGATGACTTAAGACATGCCTTCACCTCATCGGCGCGAGTTCCTCTTGGAACGATAGGCAAGGTCTGTCTAAAGTCTCCTGCTAAAAGTACAGTCACTCCACCCATCAAGTTGTTGTTATTTCTTAAGTCCTGTAAGGTTCTATGAAGTGCCTCCAACCCTCCCTTGTGTGCCATGGTAATCTCATCCCACACAATCAACTTACAAAGCCTCAAAACATGGGCCATGTCACTCTGTTTAGAAATATTGCAGGTTGGAGTTTCATGGCGGTTGAGGTCCAGAGGTAACTTGAAAGTGGAGTGCGCTGTTTTCCCCCCAGCAAGTAAGGTAGCGGCAATTCCAGAAGAAGCGACAGCTATTGCAACATTTCTGTCTTTTCTTATTCTAGCCAACAATAAGTTAATGAGGAAGGTCTTCCCAGTGCCTCCCGGAGCGTCCAAGAAAAATAGTTGTCCAGTCTCACAGTGAATACTGGTTATCAATGTATCATATACATTCTTTTGTTCACTATTAAGTTTAGGCTCGTTTTTTTGGACCAACTCTGATAATTCAGCTATATCATGGGAAACCTCCCTCAGTAACTCACGGTTGACTGAGTCAACAGTTTCGTTGCGAGAAGGAGTAGGCAGGCCATACTGGAGTAGGTGGTGGCCAGATATAGCAAAAACCATATCCTCCAATAGAACCAAGGTTTTGTTATACACCACAGCCACATCAGGCAGCACTCCCTCTTGAAGCTCCTTCTGAAGGTTCATGGCTACATCCTCCGACATGCTTTCTTTGTAGTTTTCCCAAAGTTTGAGGGCATCAGCAACTTGACAGAACACTAACATCACTGAAAACAATTCTCGAATCTTGTGTGGAAAGTTGGAGATGGCGGCTTCTTCGAGAGTGTGATGCCAGTGATTGTCATCCTCCAGTAATCCCAGTGCTCTGCAGGCTGATTTAAAAGAGGGGTGAACTACTCCATCAACCTTTTTCAGATCACTGAAGCATGTGGGTCCTCGAACCTCATGGAGTAAAATACGGAGATAGTAGCACTCTCCATTCAAAGGGTGCACAGTGTAAACCCTACCTAAAACATCGTCCTGTTTTACTCCAGAGTGTCCGGGAACGCTCTTACCCTGCTTTCTTCTGGAAAACTTGTTATTCTTCCATACATAGAAGGCTGGAACTTCACTGTACAATAGTGTCCGAGCAAAAGAGTCTAATTTACAGAGATTAAAAAATGCCAATAAAGTTGTCTTAGGTGGATTTTTGGCCTTATCTCCAATGTTGTCCGGGCTAAAGTACACTCTTTCGCCGTTTTCTAGGTGGACTGAAAGATGCATGACGGGTGGATACCTTTCATGGATCGGGAAGCAGAATATCCGCCAAACAGCCTCTGAACTACTGATGTAGCGACCCGACTCGTACCGTGTAACCTCATCAAACTCGTTCTGTAGACCAAACGCTGCCTGATCACTACCCTTGTTTACGTACTTACATATATATTTTATAGATTTTATGGAGTTACATATTTCAACGTTGATGTGAGCCTCAAAGGTGCGTGACAGAACAGGGTTGTACGGCACTACCCACCTGTTATCCAAGTCAACGTCTTTCACCTTCACTGTAAATCCCCCGTCAGTGGGAGAGCGCCTGCGATACAGTGGGTAACCGTCTTCAGCAGTCCGCGTTTCCTTGGTGAGAGGGCGAGGGTATCGCTTGCTGCAAGAGCCGTTCACCATACACGGAGAATTTCTGTTGAGGTTTCCACAGGGGCCATGTACCATGGCTGACTTCACTATTTCATGCAGTGTGGGATCTAGAGTAGGGTCCGGTATTTCAGCGCTAATGACATTATCAATTTGGCTGGGTGTAATGTTATTGGTAAGCCACAGTAGGATGTGAACGTGAGGCAGCCCACGCTTCTGCCATTCTACTGTATACATGTAACACCTAGTTGGCCCGAAAATACAGCCTTTTCGAAGTAACTGGACAATTTTTTTTACTTTTATATGAAACACTCGCGCTATTACGTCGTGCCTAGAATGAGGAGCCTGTCCAACGTGTAACTGTTCCTGTATTTCAGACCACTTAGGGTTACATGTAAAGGTGATAAATAAATCAGGTCTTCCGTAATGGCGCACGTAAGTCATAGCGTCTTGTGTCCTCTCGTGCATGTAGCGAGGCCCCCCGGTAAAACTGGAAGGTAAGACCACTAATTTCCCTAGCTCTGACACTTGCCCATCACGTTTATCGACTGCATCTCGCAGATGCACATACTCCTCAACTCGTAATTTACTCTGGTTATGTCTCAAGAAGTTCAATCGTTCAGTTTCAATTTTAGCAAACATATCAGTTAAAAACTGATTTAAGAGACTGCGATAACGTAAAATTAGGTTTTCTTTATCTTCTCTTTCCATAAGTATAAATGCATAGAAAGTGGAAGCCGATACAGTTTTCTTCAAAGCAACTTTGGTGGTCGGATCAAGCTGAGGTATGTTAACGGAGTAACCATCTTCCCCACGGCAGAATATGAGTGGATACTGTAACGCATCGTAAGCACGGTGAGTCTCACTTATGCGCACCAGTCGTGTATCTCGGCTGTGGAGTATGATGTCTCGCTTTTCAAACATTTGACCTACGATCACCAAAGCCACTTCTTTTGTTGCGGGTTTGTTGTACCGACCTCTATGTGCACCTGCGGGTTTTCTGTCAGCTGTTATTACCACCTGAAACCCTTCGTTTTTTGGTGCAATCTCCATCGCCATTTTAAAGTCCCTAATGTATGGATTTGTCTCATGTAATATTTTCTGGAGTTCGCTCACTAACGACGGTTTTACAGAAGGTGCATTATTGCACCGTAGCTGACACTCTTTATCCTCATCACCAACAAAGTATATTTGTAAAAATGCTGGCTCCCGCTCTGAAGAAGGTAAAAGACTCCCGATTAGATGATACACCTGCCCCTGAACTTTAAAGGTTGGCATAAAGTTGCCTTCTTTAATCTCTTTTCCTCCAAAGGAAGTCATTTGAAAGCAGTTATTGTACTGCCTGATGTTTGAGAGAAAGTGTTCAGAAAGAGGGTGATTGTTTGTCAGAAGAGCTTGTAGGAGCTCTGGCATTGGCTGAGAAGAGGGCAGATGGACTTTTCCGTTAGCACAGCACAGACCAGGACTTTCATCTTTCCATTTTCTAGCTTTACACCACTTACATGTTGTCATGCAACCTAAGGCAACAGTCTTATCTTTGTTGTAATCAGTATCGCTATTGTATTTGAATCCCGACATTGATTTAACAGACCATGGCAACAAATTTATTTCACTTCTCTTGACACTGTATTTTTTTACCGCACTTATGTTTACCTCGGGATTTTTCTCACTATATCTTTTTACAGCCGCCTGATTTATTGTAGGATTTTTCTCATTGTATTTTTTTACAGCCGCCTGATGTATTGTAGGATTTTTCTCACTGTATTTTTTTACAGCCGCCTGATGTATTGTAGGATTTTTCTCACTGTATTTTTTTACAGCCGCCTGATGTATTGTAGGATTTTTCTCACTGTATTTTTTTACAGCCGCCTGATGTATTGTAGGATTTTTCTCACTGTATTTTTTTACAGCCGCCTGATGTATTGTAGGATTTTTCTCACTGTATTTTTTTACAGCCGCCTGATGTATTGTAGGATTTTTCTCACTGTATTTTTTTACAGCCGCCTGATGTATTGCAGGATTTTTCTCACTGTATTTTTTTACGGATGCGCGATTGACTTCAGGATTGTTCTCACTATATTTATTTACTGCTTGCCTGTGACGTTTTGTACGATTAATATTGGAAAATCGCTTACGCCTTTTCTTCCCCCGTCTCTTGTTTGTTTTAGAACAATTTACGGAGGGGTGATCTGAGACAGTAGTATTAGATATAGTAAGGGAATTTACTGGAGACGGGGATGAGGAGTGTGGGAGATCAGTGGGTGAGAGGTTGGCAGGGTCCTGGATTTCCCCAAGATTAGCCTCCACATTCACATTGTCAGACGCCAGAGAGGAATCAGGATCTAAGGGAATAAGGACGTCAAAGTGGCCTGCTGTCAGTGGCCCAGTAAACCTTAGTCTTTTTATTCCCTCAACCGGCTGCCCGAAACTGGTTAACAGAGTTTGGTCTGTGTAAACCTGCAGCTCATAGGGGAATATTTCAGAGGCTGCTTTTATTTCACATGTTGTCCCAAAAGTTCCCGGTTTGCTCATATCAGCCATATATTCTGCCTTTGTTCTGTAAATGCCCCCCGTCCGATTTAAGGTGAATGGTTTAAATCGGCACCAATTGTTAGTAACGTGCTGTACAACACTGGTCCGAACTTGGAAACCTTGTGAATCAGTGCCGTATACGAAGTAAGCCAAAGATGAGAATAAGCACTGACCATCAGGATTGATAGGCAATACATGGTGGGGAGTAGGCACCCCATCCACGTTGATGACTTCCATAGTGAGAAAGTAGAGATATATAAATAGAAAGACAATAGAGAGAAATATAAATATTATATGTATCAAGTAAAAGGGAAAACGGAATCAGTCTTGCCTAAAATGATCAAAATATATTGACGTATAGAACAGAACTGAAGTGAACAGAAGTGTGTAGAGGTTCAGGAAAAAACAAAGCAAGTAGCAAAGTCTGTAGCTAGACTGACTGGTAGGGGGCAATGTAGACCCCTTATCAGCTGATACCTGCAGCCTACTGATAAGGCCACTTGCAAACTGTGGCGTGCAGTCCTAGGCCTTGTCATGAGTGTTCACAATGATCAAAAACCGCTGTAGTTGTTCATCTAAATAACAGCCACCGAAAAAATGTATTAATAACAAATATATGCGTTTGACTGAAAATATTGTAATAGGGGTGTTAGCTACCCTTCGAGTAAAAGGTTTTCAAACCCTTTCTTAGTACGCCTCTAAGAACTTACCCGAAACCATGTACTGAATTTCAGAACTCTAGGTTTCGTGTTTAAATACAGTGAGAATAATACATGTTTGCCGAATTTCACGTTTGTACGCTTCATAGTTTACAAAAAATAATGTATTTTACTTTTCGCGGTTTTTTCGCGATTTCCGCGGTTAGACCTGGATTTTTTTTAAAAACGTTTCTTAGCGAGGACCTAGACGCCAGGAGGAACATGTTTGCCTAATTTCACGTTTGTACGCTTCATGGTTTACAACAAATTATGTATTTTACTTTTCGCGGTTTTTCGCGATTTACGCGGTTAGACGCGGTTAGACCTGGATTTTTTTTAAAAACGTTTCTTAGCGAGGACCTAGACGCCAGGAGGAACATGTTTGCCTAATTTCACGTTTGTACGCTTCATGGTTTACAACAAATTATGTATTTTACTTTTCGCGGTTTTTCGCGATTTACGCGGTTAGACATGGATTTTTTTTTTATAACGTTTCTTAGCGAGCACCTAGACACCAGGATGAACATGTTTGCCGAATTTCACGTTTGTACGCTTCATAGTTTACAAAAAATAATGTATTTTACTTTTCGCGGTTTTTTCGCGATTTCCGCGGTTATACATTGAATTTTTCAAAACCGGTTCTTAGTGCGCGTCTAGGACCTATGAGGAAGCTGTGTACCAAGTTTCATTGTAATCCGTTCAGTGGTTCCTGAGATTTCGTGATCAGTGAGTCAGTCAGTCAGTCAGTCAGTCAGTCAGTGAGTGGGTTTTGGCTTTTATTATTATAGATAAAAGTAGGCTATGTATAGCTAAACCATAAAAAAAGTCTATCATAAAAATTTGGGTAAAAAATATTACTTCCCAGGTTGTCATGAAATGTATCACTACCATCAATTATAACTCATACATGGACTGAGATATTTGAAAAATGTAAATATAATCTCTTATAAAATTCTCCTATACTGTACTTGGAGGAATTTGGTGATTCTCTGACGAAACAGCTTCTGACGGTCACATAACAAAACATCATTTCTCACTTATATTTTCAGAAACAATGAATACTCGAAACTACATAAAAAATAAGCTGAACTTATATCTAAGCCAAATTTCATGAATAAAATAAAGAAGCGACATAACTAAGTGTGAGGCATAGACATAATAAAAAAGATCTTATGAATTCTGAATTCTGTGTTCTTTGTTCAAATCTACTTACTCCACCCTGAAAACCCGTCTTAAGTTTGAACTAGCTACACGTGTCTATAAAATGAACTATAATTTAAACTTCTGCAAAAAAAAATTTTAATGTTAAAGAGTGTTTCATAAATATTTGTACAAATATTCTGCTTGCTTACCAATTTTTCAAAATTTTTTGATCTAATACTGTTTTGTCTATTAAAATAGCTAAAGCTTTGTTGTACGTTGAATTGTGTAGGCCTGAAATGATATCAATGGTTTTGTTTCCTTTAAATTTTCTATATTTTTGTTATTGATACAGAAAAAAAAAACTAAAATAACATTAAATAATACTATATCATTTCACTAAAAATATGCTACAAAACCGTTTAAAACTAATTAAAGTACCATATTATGTAAATCCATAAATATCTTCGTAATTTAAAAAAAAATCATAAATAGTGCATAAAGTGCAAATTTTTTAAGAGAAACTTATATAATAGTTTAATGTGTCTACCTAAACACGCATCGTTTAATTCCCTGTATAAACATAAAGGATAATATTATTGCTTGGTTTATTTTTAGCTGTAAACTCCATTTTAAAAATTGAGCAACTTAAAACCTATCCACTGAAAACGAAGAAATACTTTGGTTTTAGAATGAGAAATTAAATTAAAACGCCTAAAGCTTTAATACTTTTACATTTTTTAACAGCACATTTAGTATATCTTTACATATTGGTTAGTAGTATATTAGTAAAATGTTAAATACGAAATGGGATATAAAATCTGAACCTAATTTATCTACGATGTCATTAGATAATAGATGTACAATGCGCACTGTGGTGAATCCCCTACCACAAGTTTGGTACAATAACACAAACACAAATAAAATGAAATGAAATATTAATTTGACTTATGTTATAGATCCCTCCGATGATGGTAACTTGGTTACCGAAATGTACAACAGGAAACCATGTTATTACTCAAAAATATGTGTAGAAAATGAGCTTTAGCTTTACAACATCTAACCTAGTGTTTACTTTAAACGAAAAAAAGAAGATTTTTATATAAACATTTTATAAGTTGATTAATGTATTTATCAACTTTTATTCAAATTTATACTACAAAACTTTTTTATTTATCATGGAAAAAATATAAAAATTTGTTTTATGTTCAATTTTTTTTTCTGTAGAATTTTCACCTATATTTTTTTATTTCTAACATACTTACTCCAAAATCAATACAACTAACATTTTTTTCGTTAAAAAGATGAACAGTAAGCCTATGAACCATTCTGATAAAACTGATAAGAAGTTGTATTTTAGTTCTATTACTATTTTTCATGCATTTTTTATACACTATTAAAAAAGGAAAATGGTTGCCTTGAGGGTTCAAGGGTTGGATCACTCTGTATAAATATCTAAAAAAAAAAGAAAATTAAAAAAAAAAAGAAAATTAAAAAAAAAAAGAAAATTAAAAAAAAAAATCTTTAAGTCTATACTTTACCTATATATAGGCTACGAAATAATAACATCTGCAGTCGTTAAAAAAGAATGTTAACTTCTGGACTTGAATATTGCTCATAATCACTGTATTTTCGGTGTAAACATTCATGTAAAAAATATCCTTAAAACGGTAGGAAATAAATATTTACTGCCAATGTAAATAGTTATGCTGAGAGATGTTATTTGAAAATAAGCTGTAAATGTTTATTGCACATTATGAATTTGGTGATAATTCCAAGCAAACATTGTGTTTATTGGGGCTATTAGACGTTAGTGACGTAAAGCGATGTCGGCATGGAAACTACAGAGTTAAAGATTCAAGCCAATATGCAAACAGCTGTTTATTTTACAATCCCAAAAATAGATGGTTATACTGTGTATGTAAAAATATACCTTTTTTTTAATGTTCACAGTATTACAAAACGTAAAATAGAAAATCTAATAAAAACTAAAAAATAGTGAAATATTTTGTAGAGTGTTGAGGCTTAATAAAATTAAACAAAGAAAATATTAGGAGGAAATTGAAAAAAAATAATTGCAATAATATTGAGCTTTTCATAACAAAAGTGTCATTATACAAGAGACAAGAATTAGTGATATATATATATATATATATATATATATATATATATATATATATACATGTATAAGACCTTTTGAGTGCCTGGCGATTCCTGACCTTGGAGCGGTTATACGATCAGACATAAAGGCCACCTTTTAGGTGCCTGAGTATAAATGTTATACCGTGTATACAATTACCACCTTTCCAGTGCCTGGCTTATATTTTAGATGCATTTGCGTCATTTTGGGGGCTTGATATAAAGATACCACTATTGCGACCTTTCCAGTGCCTGGCTTATACTTTAAACGCATTCGCGGCATTTTGGGTGCTTGATATAAAGATACCACTATTGCGACCTTACAAATGCCTGGTTTATACCTTAGACATATTCACGACTTTTTGAGAGATCGATGTTCGCGCGTTTTTTTTGGAGGTGTTTGTTATTTTGACCTACACTCTTCTAATGACCTATTATTATGAACTAGATCTCGAATTTTACGCGAGTTTTCTAGTTTATTACTGTTTTTAAATTCAAAGAGCCCCTTGAACTTATAAGATGTAAGAAAAACGTTTAAGTTTATCATTAAAAGAATAATATTTCACTTATAATTGCTAGTTATTAAGTTATATTAAGTTAAAGTTCTGATTTGACGGTTTACCGACAAAAAATTTTTTTTCTTCAGCCAAAAAATTCAGGCGACGCTTCCCGTATTAACGCCGAATGCGAGTATGTGTGCGCACGCATCTTCGATTCTCACCATATGGCTAACATATATATAACAATACATAATATTGTCTTCAATTTTGGGATTTCAGTCTTGAGACTGTGAGTCCCGAGGTTCCCCTAATTTCCCGTTACATATTAAGGGTGGGCCCTCCGGGATAGGTCTCCCACCGTAAATTGACATGCTGGTCAAATCAAAATGAAAGAAGGAAATCATAATCTGACCTCGAGCGACGCAGTCTAGGTCAGTAATTTAGTGGGATACCCTAGGAAGAAATAAAAGAGATGCGTAACGTTATAATTTAATTTGGAATTACTATTATAATTTTTGGGGGAAAACAAATTAATTTTGTTCAATATTTAGTAAACGTATTTCGGATTCAGCGTTAATTCGGGTAAGTCGCCGAAGAAAGAAGGTATGCTAATAAAAAAGTGTCGGTTGTAATTAGTCGCGGTATAATTTCTAAATATTGAAAAATAAAAATAATTTCATCAAAATAGTAAGCTCGGTTTCCTGGCCACTCAGGTATTGATGGTAATGAGAGAACAGATGAATTAGCCAGGTCAGGTTCAGAATCCTCTTTCGTGGGCCCGGAACCGGTGTTCGGGATCTCCTATGGACATGCCAGAGCAGCGGTTGATACGTGGATACGGGAGGGGATGAATAGGGCCTGGACGAATTCAACCACTAGTAGACCTGCAAAAAGATTATTTAGACCAAGCAAGAAACATGCTGAACAACTCATCTCTCTCAGAAGGGATAACATGAGGTAGGTGGTTGGGCTCTTAACGAGCCACTGTCACATCAGAAAACATCTACACAGGATAGGGATTACTGCAGACAATACTTGCAGGAAATGTGGTTTGGCTGAAGAGTCCGCAGAACACATTCTTTTAGAGTGTGAGGCGTTAGGACGAGCCAGGCTATACTCTCTAGGCCTGCCGGGGAAAGAGATGGAAACCATCCTAGATAACCCTATTAGTAGTATCTGTTCCTTCATAGGGATGACGGGTATCACTAGTTGGGTGTAGGAAGGAAATTGGGGCGGCAAAAGATCTTTAGGTCGACGCCGGTGAGGCCTCTGAAGGTGGCTTTCACAGCCCAGAACGGGAAAAAAAAGCTCGGTTTTGTTAAAAAGTCGTTTGGTTAAATATTACAAGTTTTTGTCGTAAGGTTATGCCGAAATACCTGTGAATACATATATAGACATACATAATTCAAATATTATACATACATGGCTATAAATATAAAAAATAAATGCAAGTGATTTTAGTTGAATAATCAGAACGTAATCATTACTTTAAATTAGGCAGAAGAAAGGTTAGAATTAGTTGATCGTATTTTCTTTGGCTTAGAGCCAAGAGATATTTATGTCTGTTAGCATCCTGCCATACATCTTATCTGCTGATAAGCGGTTGATTGACAATCTAAAACACTATTCTTATCGAAGGTCAAATCTTTACAAAAATATATTGAAATACTAAACTGACTTTAAATAACTTTACTTTTATACAACTTCCGAAATAATAAATAGTTATTAAATAAATAATAGTCCATCTGTTTCGTCGGGGCTATCTGCGCGCGCATCACCCATTGTCGGTGTAATCACCACACAATGGACCCCACAATTCTACAAATTACTTTTTCTAGCATGTATATACTTCTACAAGAAAACCAGTAGTTTACCTTACTCATCCCCACCCGAGAATAATTTACGTATTTTATCGACAATTTTTTATTTTTTCTTCACAGGTACCTTTTTATAAAGGCGACAGGAAGAAATAATTAACATCGTGGTAGTTTTTGAAATTTTCGGTATTCTATTTAGACTTAACGTAAGTATCAAATTGTATAAAAGTATAAAATTATGAAATTTTATATAAGTATCATTAAATAGAAAAAATATATATTGCACAAAAAGAAATAAGAATTTATTCGAAATTTACTTATTATACTATACTTACGAAAAGAAATATTATTTTTGTGAAAGAAAAAAAAAAAGTAAACAAGACTACAGAAATTTTTAGCATGGCTTTTGATTTTGGTGACGAAGATTTTGAACGTAATTATTAATTAACAAAGATGCATATTTAGGTGTAGAACATATACAGCGCTTCAGCGATTTAATAAAAGAATGTTTTAATGTTGATTTCTTAGGAATGGAAGAATAACAAATTTATGATATGATTACTCCCGCTTCTCCTGATAGATCTAGAATTCAAATTTTATTTCGGCCTTTAACAGATGATGACATGCTCAGAGGTCACTTTGTGTGCAGTTTTTTTGACACTGAAACTATTTATATTTATGACTCATTAAATGAAAAGAAAGATCATAATCACTTATAGATTAGTTTTGCTAAAATTATACCCATTTTATTTTCAATCTGGAAAGACTATAAAGTGGCCTGAAGTTCAACTTCAGAGTGAGTGTGATTGTGGTATATTCGCAATTGCTTTTGAGACATCTCTTGTACATGGTATTAGACCAGATTATGTGCGATATAACTGTTATAATAATTATTATATGCGACAATTTCTCTTGCGTATATTTAGAGAGCGTTCTATAAAAAACTTTCCTTTTCATTTTATTCAAATTCCTTCTTGGCATCTTCAATATTCAATGATCAATTGTGATTATGATATCATAAAAAATGGAGGACGTCTAAATGATTATCATATTGAAAGATTTCATAACCTACTTTTACGGTTTACCATTTACAAGCCTCAACATACCGGAAGACTTCAAGTTCTTTCAAAAATCAAACCAATGGCTGAGTGTGAAAAAAATATTCAAATTTTGTTTTCTAATTCTGAACATTGGTTATGTAGCTATTACGATGGTAAGTTATTATATATTTATGATATATAATAAATATATCATAATATAATGTAATAATGTAATATTGTAATATTTCTTCAAAATCTGATACATTAGATGCAGATTTTAAAAAAATTTTGAAAAAGCTTTATCCATTTTATTTTAACAAAAATGAAAAAGATTATATTTCCTTCTGTAGCCCAGCAACTTAATGGAGTTGATTGAGGCGTTTTCGCGGTAGCATTTTTGCCACTTCATTAGTATTTGGCCATGATCCGCAAAATATTACTTATACATATTCCTTAATGCGTAATCATGTATTTAAACTTTTAAGTGGAAATATCTTAACTTTGTAACTTTCTAAATACTTTGCCATCAAATACTGTTTGCTAATTACCTACCAATCAAATGTGCGATACCTTAAAGATGCTATGTTAAAAAAAAATAATGCCGAGGAAATTGAGCTTGTTGCCGAAGATACAATTCGAGCGAAGAATATGCACAAAAAAATAATAAAGTCTTTAATGAATGATGAAGCGGGTAGTTCACGAACTGCAGGATTAGCTAGAGTAATTAAAATAAAAGCTGGATCAAAAATTATGATAAGACGAAATATTGATGTTTCTATCGGCTTGGCTAATGGTACAATAGGTACTATTATTTCTGTAACAAGAGATAATAATAATGTTGTCGACACTATTAAAATTGAACTTACCAATAAAAAACAATATTCTATAGAACGTATAGAATCTAAATTTCAATTAATGAATAATGCTTTTATAATAAGAAAACAATTTCCAACTTTCAATAGTTATGGTCATAAAAGTCAAGGTCTAAACTTAGAAAATGCAGTAGTTGAAACTTGTAAATAAAATATAAAGTAATAATGCTCATGTTATCTTCTTTAGAAATATTTTTAGTTTTAAATTGAATTTTCGATTTTTAACTGCTCACTTACGTTTTAAAAAAATCTAAATACTATTTTATGGTTGTTGAAGGTATTATGCAAGTTATATTCAAGTCTTTGTATAATACAACTTCGAAATGATTATTAATATAATATATGCTCAATAAATTTTATATTATTGGTTTATTAATAAAAATTGCTTTTCCAAGATGGTAGTATTTAGGAATTTATTAATAAATCAAATGTGGGGTGATATGTCGCCCACTGGAATAGTGTTCAGAGACAACCCCCACCCCAGTATGATTTCTCATGCTTTCGCTGCCTTATTTATTAAATTACTTCAGATACAAGGAAAAGGAAAATGTAACAATGTGTTGAGTAAGTTAAAGGGAATAAAACGCAAGGTCATAGTTACGAAAGTTTTATCTTTTTGAAAGGTTTTTTGTTGAGTACTATCTAAATTTATTCTAAATTCTGGACAAGCAGGGTGATTATCACCAGATCAATTATCATGGTTGATGAAGTGAATGTTAAGCTTACATGTCTTGAGTTGCCTAAATCATTTATTTATTGAACTACTGCACGGTGAAGTGCAATTTTCTCTCCATGTAATACTTAGGAAACAACAGTTTATATAAAACAATAAAATTTATCCACGGTGTTCTTCCCGACTGATTTGTTGAATTAATTTCGTTAAGAAAGGTAAATTAAATGGATAACACTTTTTTTTTTCTTGGGGATCCTCGGCATCTAAGGGTTCTTGTCTCTGAAAAACAACATAACTTATCAAAGGCGTACTTACACCTCTATTCATTTCTAGAAATAAAAATGTCTGACTTTTACGTGGCATAGTATGACTTTATAATTTGAGTGGCCCTCAAAAATAAGGTAAACAATAAATAAACGTTTGTCCTTCATATTCCAGACCTAATAATAGTATTTTTTTAATCAATTAAAAACATTATTAAATATTTAAAATATAGTTGTAAAGTTCCTGAATACAAATGTAGTCAAATTTGCGACCGGGCAAATATTAATATTGTGTCCAACTGTAAAATAAACAGTGAATTGGCGCAGGTAGAAAAAACACACCATGTGACAACGTTGCATTACTCCCTCCTTACTAAGCATAAATGGGTCATAACTAGATATCCACAGCCTATTTCTACTATTTTTTTAAAATTTGCTACTACCTACTATTGTTTGTTCGAATTTCTATAACTAACTATAAATGTTTATCTAGACAATCTCAAAACCAACCCCTCACTTCTCCAACCATCAAATGTCAACCGATTCTTACTTCATAGAGCACAAGTTTATTTGTTGTTAAAATTATATAATATTTGTGATGCAATTTTCCCTTTTCTGTTCAAATATATATTCTTTTACTGCTACAGTAAAAATATAAATACCATGTTGTTCGTCATTAACAAATAAAAGTTTCACTCTCTTGTAATTGTTTTATAAGGTTAACAAGTTTTCAATATATACGACTTTAACATTTTAAAATGGAAATTATTTTCAAATCTCGTGTAAAACGTTACATGAAAAATGCGTTTATCAAATCTGAACTCAATATCATATATATTTCTAAAGTTTTAATGTTATTTTATTTTTTTTTAAATGCGGATATTCGAAAACTAAGCACGATAGGATTATTCTACATGTTATATAGCATTTAATGTATATATTGTCGTACTTAATCTGTTCTATTGAACTGTACTATTGAAGTTTTGATTGTTCTGAAGTTTGATTGAGTAATTTCAACTTATTTGTCACAAACATTTCTTTTGGATGAGTTCGATACAGTTGTCAAAGAATTCTGATGATATTTAACCGTTTTTTAAATTCAATGTTTAATATAAATTACTAAATCCATAATAAATCGAGAAATCGGAAAAGCTTGGAACCGATTTTTGGGGTTTCAAAACTCTGGCAAATTGAGTAGCTCGCGTAATTTTTGTTCAGTTTTCTTCAAATTGTTTAACATATCTTAAAACGAAGTTAGATAAAATATATTTCGTTTTTGACTGTTGGTCTCTTTAACTTCGATAAATAAAGAAATTTGTCAAAAAAATCAACTATTTTAAGGCAAAATGTTTTTACGTGTTTCACAAATTGCTGAACAGTATTTTTTGTAAAGATAAATGTGTAAATATTTGATTAAACAATTCCTTGTAGACATCTTAGTTTAGTTCAGTTGAAGCTCGATGTGTTTTTTTCAGTAACACTCCTAACAAGCACAGTGTGTTCCAATGAAGGAAGAACTACTTCCTGACACAATTCTTCAAATATGTTGATGAGTAACCTATAGGCTTACATGTGAACAAACCAACTGTGTGAACGGAAATATAGTTTATTCTCTGATGAGATGATAATTGTGAATAACATGCGTCCGTGATTCTGTTTTGGATGTGGGCTGGGGGGGGGGGGTTCTGTTCTTGTAAAACTGCAACCTCTATTATTTTCACGGTGTCTCATTATTGTATTTTCAACATTGTTCTATTTAACACGAATCTTAAAAACAACAAACGTACTTTCTTTGTAGAATCGTAATTAATTTAGTATTATAAATAGCCTTTCCTAAATAAATTGAAATCTTTAGGCTTATTAAAAAAAATAACGAGATTTAGATTCGAACCACCTACCTAAGATTTAGAAAAACAAAGATTAATATAGTTCCTCTATATAATAAAAATAAAGTCCTCTTTAGACTTCACTCTGGCTGTCTATCTTTCCGTTTTCAGGATAATATTGTGAACTAGGGAAATTACCAAATTTGTGCTTTAACTAATAACTACAGTACTGTAATTGATTTATTGCTAAAATTAAATATAAATATAAGACACCCCAATTAAAGATCCTTTACGAAAGTGCTATCCTTCTGCGCCAAAGAAGCCTATAACTTTGACCATACATAGGTTATTGAAATAAGTTATTGGAAATTTTGAGTTCTCCAATATTCTGCTCGAGTTGTTGAATAGCTATAGTACGATTTATTGTTTAACATCAACATCGATTTTTTTGCGATCACTATATTTATACTTTCTCTATACTATAGTAGGATAGTGAGAAAGTAAAATGATCTACTTTAAGTAAAATAAAGGATTATATCCAATCTTGCGTTTCGTAATGGCGACCGTTTGGAAAGTTCTAACCTAATATACCCAAAAACAGTACATTTTAACAAAAAAAATTCAAGACACCTTTTTGTAGCACTTTTAATTCCCTATCGGATGTTGTAACTTCAAAAGAATCGGATGAAGGATAACAGTTAAGTTAAAGATAATAACAGCGTACGTAATCACAATATTGGGATGTTTTGCATAATTTTAATAAGATTTTTAAGTATATGCAGGATGTTTTGTAATTACTCTGCAATATTCTACGATATGATTCAGCACATAAGAATGAGAAAAAAAATCAATTAGACATGGATCAGGACAAGCTTTGTTTCCCCATGGCCACCAATTTGTTTTTTCACTAAATAATTTTTATCCAGAGAATTATATTACTGATTGAGCACAACCTTTGCACAAAGTTTAATCTAACAATGATCTATTTAAACAAGATAACCGATTATATACAATAAGGTGTTTGAAAATTTCAAACCTGAATTGCCCAAAAACCGTAGGCCTACATTTTAACAAAAATTTCAAGAAATTATTTTTGTAGCCCTTTTCATTTCGTATCGGATGGTGTAACCGCCAAAACAATCGGATGAAGGATAATAGTTAAGTTATGTGTAATAATCGGTTTGTTCAACCCGGCATCTTATACCAACACAGTAAACACAACAATATATTGTGTGTACATATTATGCTGTTATAATCCTTAACTTAACAATTATCCTTCATCCAATTGTTTTGATAATTACACTTTCCGATAGGAAATTGAAAAGGGCAACAACAAAGATGTATTGAAATTTTTTGACAAAATAAAAGGTTTTTTAGTTTGTTAGGTATGACATTTTTAACAGTCGCCATTTTTAAACGCATCATTGGATATAATCGTTTATTTTATTTATAATAGATCATTATTAGGTATAACTTCAAGTCTAGTTCGAACTCAATTGGTGAAACCGTTCTATAGATATGAATTATTTTGTGAAAAAACATATAGACAGACGAAAAAGTAAGCACCGTTGACCTATGTTTATATTGTGAAATTTGTTTGTCTCGATTCCAGGAACAAATCCACAAAAGGGGACCAGAGATTTCGAGGGCATCCTGTATATTTGCAATTTATAATATAGCAGTTGTATGTATTAATAGTAATATCTAAAGCACAAATAACAAGATAGGTTAATAAGGTCGATTCCACTGAAGGGCCTAGGGAAAATTTGTATTATCTGTTTCCCTAAACGTGACGATCCTAAGGTGGCCATTAGCAAACTTTTTTTTACATGTAGTAAGGGCGTGTAATTTCGGGAGTGTTTGTGAAAAAAGCATATTTACTTATATTTATAGGTATGTCATTAACGCATGCTTTTAACAGAACCAATTAGTGAAAACCCGGTGGTCCTTTATGGCCGTTCGGGTTCAAAACCTTTCTATAAGTTAGGTGGTTTATGATATTTGTTAAGTGTGAGGATTTCCCATTGTATTTTGCCGAATATCTCAATTTCTTGTCTTTCAATGCCCAGACAATAAATGCCCTAAGGCTGGGAAAAGTACTATGACATGTGTTTTGTTGTTAAACACTACCAAAAGTAACTGTTTAGGCTGCTGAATTAATTTAAGACACTTTTCTGCTTAATCGCATAACTACAATTAGGACTGTACAGTATAACATACATTTTAGGGCTGGGAAAAGTACTATGAATAGAATATAGAATAGAATAGAATAGAAAAAGTACTTTATTTTGACATGTATTCCATACAAAATATAAAATAAATTCACAATTAATTAATTATAAAAGATAAAATAAAATGAAATAAACTTAATAATATTCTTTCTTTACAGAGTATTTTACAGCAATGGTCTTTTTGACCGTCAGCTGGGTTGGCATAAACAAAACAATATAGTTAAAAATTATACTATGAGTCACATATATTTACACATATAGACCTGTGTGTATATAACTTTCCTTCCTTCAGTGCACCCATATATAATCAAATAATCATACAAAATATTCAATATAAATTACTACAGAACTAATTAATTTGGCACCAGCTATACAATTAAAATTACTTACATATATAAATAGATTTACAGTAATCCTTCCAAGAACTTAGGTTTAACCTCCCTTCCCAACCAAAATTTTGTGTACTGTTACAGTTAAAAATTAAATTCATTTATTAATTCCCATCTAAATTTCCATGCAATCTTCATGAATTTACCCAATCTCCACCAATTTCTCCCATTTATTAAAAGTTCAAATTCCCCCCTATTTAAACTGCGTTTGAAAAAGCACAAATTTCTTATATCGGCTAGGATAGGGCAGCGAGCAATAAAATGGTAAACCGTCTCGTTTTCATTTATGTTGCATAAGGAACATAACCATATTTTATCTTTACACCACGGTTTATAGTTTAAGTCAACAAGTTCCGCCCTTGCTTTGATGATTCAACTTATTGTTTGTATATCATTTTATCAAATAAAACAAGTCTACTGCAGAGTTGAAAGTCAAGGTCCCGGTACTGTTTGTGATATGTCGCATTTCTTGCCCCCTGTAAACATTCTCCCTCCCAAGTAACTCTGACCGCTTCAATAACACTAAGCATCTGTTCCCGTAGCCTATCAATATTGCTCATATCCACATCAATCCCGTATTTATATCCTAACACTTTCCACTCCTGGTACCAGTAAATGCCACTTTTTATTATTTGTTTAGCAAGAATGTTTGGCAATCTATTCTTTGGTAAAGCTACAACCCTTAAAAGAAAATTCAGGTGGATTCTCAATGTATACAAATAAACCTTTTCAAACCCTGTTTCTAAAAACAAGACATAATTTGGGGTGTTATTTGGCAACTTAAATATTCTTTTTATAAATAATCTAAATACCCCTTCCAATTTATCGCTTTCCTTGTAGCCCCAGACCTGGGAACTGTAGCATAAAATCGCCTTCACAATAGAATTAAAACATGTAAACCCTCTCGTTACCTAAAAGGTTGTGCCATACCGCGTTTATAGCATATTTTGCAGCCATAGATTTGTCCTTAAATTGAGTTTCCCATGACAATGATGGAGTAAGTATAACACCTAAGTATTTATATTTATTGACAACCTCTACCCGTTGCCTTTTGTACCACCACTTCTCATTTCTACACAACTGACCCCCTTTCCTAAAAACCATTATTTTAAATTTACTTAAATTAACCCGAAGATTCCACTTGTTACAATAATTTTCGAGTTTATTGATCATACTCTGCAAACTACCAGGAGTAGGGGACAGAATAACAATATCATCTGCATACAATAAAACACTGACCTTAAACCCTTCAAAATCGCATCCTCCATCTAAAATATCAACCAAATCATTCACAAATAAAGAGAATAGCAATGGACTTAAAATACAGCCTTGTTTCAAACCCATATTAGTTTCAAAACATTTCGTTACGCCCGCATTACACCACACTCCCGATGTTGTACCTTTGTAAAGCTCTTTTATAATATTCAGCATATGAGAAGAAACACCCAA
>OY740768.1:85383386-85419726 GCA_963513935.1 Aphrophora alni
TTTTTTGAGTATATTGATGTGTTATGATTATTTAATGAAGTTGAGCATATTTATTAGATTTTCCACTAACAAAATAGAGAAAAAAAGAAGGTATAATCTTTTATTTTTATTTATTGTGAAAGTTCTTGACAACGTCTGCCATATAGGCCCTAATACCTTTTATGACAATTATAATGCGCAAAGAAGATTGATTTTACTTTAACGATGCAACAAAAAATTGGTTTAACACTAAGGAACGAGTAATATGATTAACTAAAAAATAAGGACGTTTAACAAAAATGTTAAGAAAATGATGAAATGGTGGTTGAAGAACGGTGAGGCTTAAGGTTTTTTGTAGAAGACTTGAGTTCAATATAGCCTATTATATAAAGTCGTGCAATAACTTATTTTGTGCAACTTTAAAATCATCATTCTACGAAATAAACATACTCAAATCAAAACAATAATAAAATGTCAACTTAAAAATTTGGGGGAAATGTATTAATTGGCTATCACGATATTTATCATCGCCTTCAGCTATAAGTCATACATAGGCCGATATGTTTGGAACATGTAATCTAAATAATATCCCTTAAAACATTCTACTAATACCGTACCATACGAAATTTATATTAAATCACCAGCGAAAGAGCTTTTTGACGGATCACATATCAAAACAACATTCCTCACAAATATTTTCAAAAATTAATACTAGAAACAGAATAACAAATAAGGTGACCACACCTGTAAGGTATAAAATAAAGCATGGCAATCATTTTGTGAGGATAGAGTCATATACAAGATATTATGAATTCTGAAACTGAGTTAACAAATTGAGTTGTTTCCAAACTACTGTCTCCTTTACTTCAATATTTTGTCTGTTAAATATAACTGAAGCTTTATTCTATGATGAATTGTGTAGGGCCATAAATTTTCGAGCTGAATTGCTATAAAATATATAGTTACGATTATATAGTGTACGTCTTTTTTAATTAAACAAAATTTTACAATATACTTAAGCCACATTAAAAAAATATTATGTCACGTCGCCCATACTATATGGATTGATTCCAATTTACAATTTTGTAGTAATTGTCTTATCAAATTACTTTACATCAATAGTATCATAATTTGTATTATGAAATATATACAAAGACTGTTGTATGTTGCATTTATTTTGTGGGAAGATTTTCTTTCTATATAATAATTGGCTTTAACAATTGTTTATATTCAAGAAAATGAGCGTAGACAAAATTGTAATAAGAATAATTATCCGACGACAACTAATTTAAAAATACCCCCTCCCTCCAAGCAACAGTTTGCTTTGTTTAGGTTTCCGCGCCACGAAGCATTGCTGTAAAAGGAAAGAATAGAAACAATTTCAGAGGTCCCTTTGTCTCCTTGTTTCTATTCCGACTTTCTAGAAATTTACAGAGTAAAACACTTTATAGGTTTTTACATAATGATAACCTAATTTGTGTTTTTACAAATTTCAATTCTACAACTTTATATTTCTTAAGAAATATATTTTAATTCACGTAAACTGTCAATATCTTTATAATTATTATTCAAATAGCTTTGGTTTGGTTATTACTCATTCATACCGATCCAACCTATAGAAAAAACTCTGCTTAAGATGAATATTTCAATTATATGGTTATTAGTCTATGGTTTGTTTAGGCAAAAAATCCAACCGACCACAAAATTGCATATCATGTATAAAAGTGTTGTACATAAACTTGACCTAGACAATGTAGACGTAACTGGTATGATAAAGTTCATTTTTGAAGAAAAAAATATGAAAATACCTCCGTATATTAGATTAGGTTTGTAGATATGTATTTGCATTCATCCCTATCTATACTATAGTATAGATCTAACTGAGACCTCTCTTCGTGCTTCATATAAAACGTAATGGTATACTTTCAGATGACATAGAAGCATGGCAGTTTTAAATTAGGATTCTTGATCCCTAAAGTAGAACAATGAAATTTACAAAATTTTAATATTTAAAAATGTCTCCTATTTGTGGATTGTCAATCTTACAATGTTAGAAAATATGAGGATACATTTACCATATTAACTGTTGTATAAAGTAGATATTCATCAGTCAATGTTCTGATATTAATATTATACCTTTTAATTGTTCTACTTTAAATTTTTTTAAATTTCATGCATTTAGTGTTAGTAAGTTTTTCAGCAGAAATAAGTACAGAGTATAAGAATAAATGCTTAATTTACGTGTTTTATTTATTTATTTTGAATTATTGATATTTATTATTTTATTTATATATCTATTCAATAGATTTGTTATTTTTCTTAACAAAGAAGCCATTATAGTGCAGAGAATGTGTTAACTTGGAGTCACATGAAGACTTTTCTAAATATCTTGGAAATCTATATTAAATATTGTAAAAAACCGTATTAGGACCATTGAAGTACTATTCTATGTAAATTGATCAATCACTATTACTGAAATTATTATTTTTTTATTCTCAAATTAGGAGCCTTATATTGCAAATGTTTTAGAACTAGGCTTTATTAATAGTCTATGTGTTTACCTAAACACGCAACTTATATTCGCCTATATCAACATGTAGGGTTCTATTACTACTTGCTTTATTAAAAGCGATTAATTAGACTGAAAAAAACTGCTAACTTAACCTGTCCAATGAAGAACGAGAATATATATTGGTTTCTTAATGAATCGTAGATACTAAAACTTAATAAAATTTGATATTTTTTACATAGAGTTTCCAAGAGTTAACATTAAAAAAATGTTCCCTTTTAGTATATTCGTAAATGGTTGAATAGAGAGTGGTTAATATCAGCTATTCCAAACATCAAAAATTTTGAATAAATTCATAAATTTAGAAAATACGCAAATAGATCCGAGGGATCTAGCCGACGGAAAAAGAAGTTTTTCGAACATAAAACAATTTTCCTTTTTTAATGCCAATAAACCCAACACTAACATATTGCATCCCAATAATGGTGCACTCAGAATAGCATCTAATTTTTATTTTTTTAAACTTTTCTACTTATATTTTTTCTGTAGAGGTGAAATAATATCTTATACAACTGCAGTCGTTAAAAAAACAATAGAACAAAAGGTGGACATAAATATTCGCCATCATATCATTTCTGGGTTTAATCATTCATAGAAATTAGGTCGTTAAAAAGTTTATATAGTGGTTTTTTACATTTGTGAAAGAGGAAGTCAACAATAGAGGTGTTTTGTTTTGTTTTCTTGTGAGATATTATAAATTATTTTCTCAGGTTTATGTAATGTTATGATAAAAACATCCTACTAACATTAATTTATCCATAACCCTAAATTATATCTTTATAATAATTTATAATGTTATTCATATTATAAAACGTGACTTTGTATAGTGAATCCATTTAAAAACGCAGTGAAATGGCATTTTCTAGATTTATTAATCAGAAAATGTTCATGATTTAAGAAACACGTGGTAAGAAGCCAATTAATTTGTTAATATATTTTTGCCCTTAGAGAGAGTATATAATTAATTGTTAATATCCGCCGTTTATCAGAATACACATTTATTTAAAAAAAATTCAATTTGTAATGTTCTATTATGTATAAGTAATAGTATACCTGAATAGTCCGTTGTATACTTGTTGTAAACCTCTCTGAGGGCTATGATAGCATGTATAATAAATATTAAAAAGTCTTCTAAAAACATAAGTAGGATAGATTAGGACCACATAATTATTTTATAGTTTATAAAGGTTGAAGTTACTAGAAAAAAAGTAATTTTCTGCACACCGTAAATTAAGGTTCACATATATCCTAAATTTTGAAGAAGCTATTAGAAAAGTATTTATTTACTAAAAGAAAATAAATAAAAAATAAATATTTAAAAATATGTATTAGTTTTTATTTTTTGGAATACATCACACACAAAAAAAGTTAAGTAAATATAAATACAGTATATAAAATTTTCCATATCCCGGAGCATATGTTACTTTCTTTTTCTTTTTAAAATGTATTCCTATGGACTGTAATGGAGGTTGTTATATATTTGTTGGCCAACCATAATTTATAAAATAAAACAAAATAAATATCGGCGCCTTCAATGATTTTTAAAATTTAATAAATATGATAACCTCACATTTGCATTAAGTCAAACTGAATAAACAAGTATAATTTTAATAACATATAATTATGCAATAGGTGAATTTTGATCATTTTAGCGGTCCAGTACTTGTTCAGTATTTTCTTCTTTTTTTATATAGTTTTTTCGTTTCACATTATACTTCAAGTTATATTGTCAATCTAATTTAGTCAGCCCTTCTGGTTGATGAAATTGTATTGTTACATCATATCTCGAAGGCGGTCTAACAATGAACACATGGTACAGTTGAAAGGTTTTAATGTCATAAAAGTAAAATAACAACAAAACAAAATAGTAAAGAGGGGATTTAATATATGGTGTAGACGTGATTCAGAGACAGGCTAACTTTATTAGTTTGATTTGTATACAGGTAAACAAACCATTCCAAGAAGGGCCTTGGTGAAGGTGTTATCTTTCAAATGACAGAAATAAATCATTCAAACTTGGGCTTAAATTTATTTTGATAAATATTTTATCTCACATCTAATTCAAATGTTAGTTCAAAGACCCTCCGATGATGATAACCATGTTATCGAAATGTACATCAGGGCATTTAGTGGAAATAAATAATAAAGAACAATTAATCAGATAATTGTGTTTTATTTTTAAGTTTCTAGTGATTGTGGTTAGGGGCAAATTCGAATCATTATTGTGAATTTCACCACAGTGCTCAACAAAATTGTATCAAGTTTATATAAAAATAAGAGTTAATAGAATTTCGAAGAAGTTATTGTTATGGGTCAAAACATGGATGTGAAGTATTTTTGATGAATCTGTTTTTCATAACGTTAAAATGATAGGATTTTGGCAATCGATTTATACCCGTCGTTAATTTTTCATACGCACAGTGCTCTAGACCGAAAAAAGTGGGCGAGTTATAATATACTTTTATATGTAAGCAAGAAATCGAACATTCACATGTCGTGTTATTTATCTTCATTATAAACTCATAACTTGGGGATGAGACCAATAATCAAAATTCCGATTTCGTCACAATCGAGATTAACGATTTAGATAAAATATTCATAAACTCTAGCGATTAAAATCTCATGTATTCATGAGTATTCATGTACTCATGTAAACATGTATTCATAGGTAAAAAGTACAGAAAATCGCACAAGGAGACTTTCCTACAATAAGTTCGTCAAATAATCATGTTAAAAGAACCCTCAACAGATTAGGATATTCATTACGAATAATAAAATTCACCCTAGGAAATGAGTATTTTGATCTATCTAGCTCAAATAACATGCCAATTTGCATATAGCAACTAATATTACTTTATATTTCTGTAAAAACTATGTCTAAACATAAAACAATTTAGATTTATTTTCTTCATAATTTATTTCTCTCTCTCTCGCCTCTGATTGATCACTGATTGGCTGAGAAACTATTTCTGTTTTAATATTTCAATTAAAAATTTGATATTGTGTAGAGGGAATGATTTAGAAAAGAAAAGACCTTCTATTTACTACTAAGTTTCGCGTACCTATAAGTCCTCTCTGAATTCCCCACGTATTTCTCCGAGTAATTTATCTCGTGTTCAGTAATAGTTACAGTAATTAATTAGGTTTCCGTCGTTTCGAATATTAATCACGGCACAGTCAGCAGTTATTTGACACTTCCTATTTTCGACATCAGTAAATTTAGCTTTAGATGCAGTTTACAGAATACATAAAGTGACAGATCATACAGATAAATTGTAATACTCAATCTTTAGGAGAGTATTACTATAACTAGGAACTATTACTATAAATGATCTGAATATATTTTTGAACAAAATGCAAGAATGTCAGATATCCTTGTATTACTACATGTTGACATAATTTCCTTGTTTTTATTAATTTTTTAATTCATTTTGATATCTCATGTCAGGAAAATGTCGTTAGCTAAATTCAAGTTCTCCAATAGTATAAATATGTTCCATTGCAGGACTGTCTTTCCTTAGGGTGATATCATTACGACCCAGGAAATTAATTAACGACGATGTACTGCTCTATTTAAGAAAAGCTGTCACCTGTATTGGTAAACGCAACAAGACACCAACATGCTGGAGATTCAAATAAAGATAGTACTACTGAAAAATAACGCATTAAACTCATAAAATAATATATTAGAAGAAATGGTGTTAGATAAAAAAAGAAAAGTTACTCAACCTTGCAAGCAGGGAGAGGTGAAAAAGTCTTAAACTTAATATTGTGAGAAAAGAGCAGCTTTTTTGAAACGTTGAAAAGTGTATGATCTACAAAACATTACTCAATGTAATTTAAAATTTAATATGTAAATGCAGTGTGAAGATTCTTTTACTCTACTTACCAGAAACGGGAAATACAACAAAAAGTACTATTCAACACAAGACAAAAGCGGAATAGGTCATGTATATTTAACCTGCAGATTAGTAAATTAGCAGTTTAGGCTAGATAATCAATAATGGCGTCACATCCCTTTTGATCAATAATTTCCGATTAGTTAATCAGCACGATTACTACTATGATTAACTTACACCGTGCCGAAAACTACTTAATTAATTGAAACTTTTATAGCCCTCGCCCCCTGCCGTTTCAATATTATAGTAATATTAAAAAACTTTAGGGTCCAAATACGTTTAACATGTCAGTCATTTTTAGAAACTATTTACCCCTAAATTTCTCAAAAGCAAATTTCATAAATTTTAGGTTAAACAATGGAAATGTTTAAATGTTAATACTGTTATGTTACTTGATAACATTACAAGAGGTGCAAAAAAATAAATCTGAGATTTTTACACTTAGAAATCCCAAGAATTACTCTAGCCTTTACACACCTTTAACAGCTTACTATGGTCTTATTTACGCCCACCTGATATATGGAATCTTTGTCTGGGGTTTCATTTATTCAACAGATTAACAGCTTTGTTCCTGGATTGACTCGTACTGAACATTGTATATATTGCGATTTGGGGTTTAGGTATTGTGAGACTACGCTTTATTAGCCGTTTTAAAGTAGTATTAAATATAAATTCAAGAGTTGCGTCATTCTCAAAAAGAGGTATCATAACTATGGTATACGATTCAGTATTGGTTTACTAATACAGAGTGAGCAAATGCAGAAAGTAAAAAATCCTAAGCTGTGGTGGTATTCTATAACAAATATATTAAACCTTTTAAGTCTTTCGGGAATAGTCTAAGACGACTTTTGTGTGTCTAAAGCAATTCTCTCTTTGAGTGGGTTATTGACCATGGTGTGATATAATCTTTGTTCGCGTGTAGCATCGCTACTGAATGTTTTTGAATGTAAATTGTACTAAATGTAAGTTGATTATTTATGTTTTTTTTTGTTTCATATATCTACATCACTGTTTAAACAAAAATTATTTATGGGTCTTTTCATTGTTCTCGTGTGATTTTATAATTTTTAATTATTGTGGTGTGTGGATGTTAATGGTACCATTGCATTATATCTGACTGATACGTACATCGGCTGAATAATATGAAATTGATAGTAACCCGTTCACAAGAGGGAATTCCGAGAAGCTGTTGTTCTGAGTTGTAAATTTATCAAGAACATGGTAATATAATTGTTTTAAAACGTTCTTATGAAAGGATATGTCAACGTATAACAAGTCGCAATTTGTGCAGTCAACAGCAGCAAATTGATTTACCGCTTGAAAGTCCTATTAGTTAGTCCTCTCCTTTCTCTAATACATTTAGAAAAACATAATTATTTATTATGTTTTATGAATTTGTATTATTCCCGCTATTGTTATATATTCTATTCAATTTTGTTATTATAATTTCGCTGAGAACCTTCAGTTATAGGACAATATATCAACACATTATAAGGGCAGTGGCCTCACGTTGTTATAGACTTGAGATAATGTGAGGGTTTGGAATAGTCAAAGTTTTGTAATAAAGACAAAACCTATTTTTAAATAAAAACTTGTAGAATTAACATTTCTTACTAAAATTTGTGAATGAGTATAGAAGTAAACAAGTGTGTTTTAAAGTCTCGCTTTAGACTATAAAAATAATAAAAAATAAAAATAAATCTTTTCTTAGTTGAAATTGTCCATTATGATTATTTTGTCATATTGTCTTATCTTTTTGACGTTTAATAATAGCTCTGGATAATAAATCATTAGTCTCGTAATGGAGTTCTTCTCAATATTGATATTTGTTTCAGTTTCATTCAGTTGCTTCTAAAAAGGCTAGTAGGCTATGTCTCTTCGAGAATTATTAGTAAAAATAAAATCATTTCTGCTGAAATAAAATATTTAACTCCTCAAAATCTATTGCACCGATATCACCAAAATGTTAATTATATATAAATGATTAATGCTCTTAACTAGCGTTTAATTGCATGAAAATTAAAATTAATAATAGTACATAACTTGTAGGAAACTACATACTTATGAACCTTTAATATATATATATATATATATATATATATATATATATATTTGTTTTCGTTCTTTGTTTACATACTAACTATGTATGCAACTAACTCGTTGGTACTATTGTTTAAACTATAGCCATGTATATATTAATTATATCTTCGTTATATTTTTAATTATACAATTTTTACAAAACGTCTTGGACGAAATTTAGACATTTACTAATTGTATACGGCCATATACAAGTTTTGAACGATTACTTTCGACATGGAATTTTCAAAGAATAGTTGACCAATTTCCTTGGGGCTTTCATTTATTTACCTGGAGGTGTCAAAGAAAGTTACTGCATCTTGAAAAGAAAACAAGATTTAAAAGTTTTTACTTAATAAACAAGTCAATCATGTAATTAAGTGGTTTAGACGTGTCTACCAATTAGAAAATGCTTGAAAAAATAATTTCCTGGCAAATAATTTAATTATATATAATGAGCTACACACACATATATTATTAATAATATTATTTATTATTTATTATGAGTTATTGCTTCCACTTTAGAAGTGGAATATATCCTATTAAATTTATTTTCACGGGTTTATTCCCATTGGAATATATTTCTAGAATGCACTGTATGATGTTTATATTCCATAAAATGTATTTATACTCTTCATTTGTTCATCTGTAAATTTTAATAAATACTGCTTCCATCTTCCATCTATGTGAATCCTTAATAACTGCTTCCGGAGGTAGATTCTAACAATTGATATATTACGAATATATTTTTATATATATTACGTAGGTCGAATTATGTGGTTGCTTCCAGTACAATTTAACTACTTCTGTCATACATGTATATACTGTACTATGATTTTGACAAATGCCAAGACATGAAAGTTATTAATTGAACCTGTGCAATGCAAGTACGCCCCTGTGACCCTGTGACCAAAATAATCAAGCAAAATTTAGAAAATGTTAAGAGAAGACAAAATCGTTCTACTCCATCTGTTTTACTGTTTTGGTTAATGTTTGTTATTGAATTTAGTATGGTGTTTATGAACGCAGATTTCATTAATACAAGATCATGAAAATAAATAAATTAGTGTACTTTGTGAATACTTTCTTTAGCTGTTGTCAATAGTAAAGTGTGTCTGTGTTAAGGTGATATTTAAGGTTATCTAACTGCCAGGCTTACATTTTCAAATAACAGCTGGCATAACCTTAATTACAATAATCTAATAAATTCTTTTACCCAGTCCTATAGGCCTGTTATTTTAATGTGGAATTCTAATATTGATAACTTAGGCTAAACCTACAAATCTTCTGATAAGTTCATAACAGGACTATTTTTTCAACAAAATGTGTAAAATCCATATTGATCAAATTTGGTTAAGTATGTAGTCTTACTGTCCTTACGATTTACCAGCAAAATTTATGCAATTCATATTCTACACACCTTTTGTTGGAACAGTTAGATAATCCTTTATTACGCCCTACACTTTTAATGTTTCACAATACATTAGGCCTATTTCACTTAAAAATAAGCAACATTCGAAATTTCATGACTCTAAAGAACGTAATTGCTTTCCTCTAGGTTTCATAGATTATGCATAGTGAAATGACTTTATAGGGTGAATGTGCATTACAATACATTTCACAGGTTAATATTATTAAGCTATATGATTTAAGAATCATGAAAACTAGGTTTTGGAAGGTGAATATATATATAGGCTATATCATTGGTAATTGTTTACTTTGCCAGACCTAGTAAAGGATAAATATTGACCTTCCTAGACCTGTAGTTCTTTAACTAGGTCTGGTTAGGTAGTTTCACAAATCTCTAAACAGACCAACTTACACGGATGAACTTAAATATCGAGGGATGAGACATACAATAGATTCACAAGTTGTCATAAGTAGTAACATCAATATCCTGATCTAACCTCAAAATCCCATGATATTGTCCTTTTAAATATCTTGCGTTCGACAGAAATAATGGACTTTGGTAAATCAAAAGTGAATTGAATAATAAAGGATGATCTAATTGTTGCAAAAGGAGGTAGGTAGAACACAAATTACATAAATTTTGCTATTAAATCACAACAACAGGAACACTACATATTTACCAAAACTTGTAACATGTTCTCAGCAAATTATATGTATTGCAAAGTTGTTGGTCTAAATAGTTTTGTAAAATCTAAATACAATTAGTGGTGGTCATTAATTCATTACCAAAAAAGTGAAAAACTAAAAATGATCTTGCACAAAAAACAATAATAAATGCTATGAAAAGACACAATAAAAACTCAACTTGATTAACGTTGCCAAGTTAAATGTAACATCATTGTGAAATAATAAATTTATTGGTCTCAAATAAATAAGCCATATTGGCGTTTTGCTAAAGTATTTTATTCTATACATAAAACATATGCGATCACAGTATATTTTTAGTTTTAGTTGTTAAATATATATATAGCACTTCTTATTTCCAGATAGAAATAATCTGGCGATGTTGTATTACAGTTGTTAGTCTATCTGGCGATTGCCTGAAAATTATGGCTAAAGTTTTCAAGGTTAATTATTCTTATAAACATTTTTGGTTTGGTAATTTCTTAAGTTGTAGGCTACTTGTATATTGTTTATAATTGATTTCCGCCAACAGTAAAGTATATAGATCCCTTATATATAAAGGGATAAGTGAAGTATTGTGTCTTTTACACAATAAGGTGGGGTCAAGCTTAACTGTCCTATTACCAATAAAATTAGGATCGATAGCTACAAAACTAGCATTTGACTTTAAAATATACTGTGGTATGTTAGGTCAGATTAGCTTTGGATATATATTAATACTGTATATGTTTTCTATAAAAAAAGGAATTTTATGCAACTGTTTATACATAATAGTCAACAAAGGTTGTTGTGTTCTAATTGAACGGTTTACTTTTATCTGTAATCATTAGATAGAAATAAGTATAATAAAAAGCTAACCTGAACCAACTTGTCAAAGTATGTTTTTTTCAAATTAAACTATAGAAGATACAAGTAATTTTATTCTATTTAGTTACTTTCAGCGTGACCATGGAAAGACACTTTTTGATATTTCTGTATATGTAGGCCTATGGTAAAATGTATTTTAATATAATATTTATACAGTTTCTAAACTGTGATGTTTTACAGTCTAAACATTTAATGCATTTTGACTGGTATAAAATTATATTATGACAACTATGGCTAATTAAACTTATTTTCATGGATTTATTAAATAGAACTAGGCCCTAAATACATATCAAAATTTGTATAAAGTCATACAATGTTTCAAAATTCAATAAATGTTATTAACTTAAATAGCCATTTCTTATTTAAAAAACTACAGTATTTGATATAAGTTTGTATTAATTGCCAAGATTTAAACAAATTTTAACCACCTATATCTAATAATAATATGGAATTATTTTGTGTGTGCAACCAACCCTTGATGAATGATGAATTGTCACTCTGTACATTAAGTTGTCTAGGCGGAATAAACTGCGACTATACCGACATACTAAATGTTGACATACATACACATACATGGAGTATTAAATACTACATATATAGGCTAGAACTTTATGAACTGGATCTCATTGTGTCCAGTTCTGGGACTTCTATACAAGTTTCATATTAAGATCATGAATGTGTCCAGAGTATGCTAGACATCTTCTATATACAAGAATAAAATAAAGCGAAAAAGCTAGTTTCAAAAATTATTTAATAATATAAATGAGCTACAATTGTTTCGCTTTGCGGCATCATCAGACAACTGATAATATACAAGTATTGACAACTATTTATACACACACAAGTAACAGGAAACTATATACAATACTAATAGAGAAATCGGGAAGGGTAGGGAGAATGACCTAGCAGGTAGATAAAGGTTGATGAACTATGTTAGGATGTGTTTTAGAAGGGGTGAAGAATTTAATACAATTTGGTCATTTAAGTTGAAAATAGGCCTACGTGAAATAGATCTATTTATTTCTAAACATTCTAAATTACTTAATCTATTGCTTTTATTTTTTGTATGTAAGAGTTTAACATTCAATTTCGGATCAAAACTATGACCTGAGTCCAAAAGGTGGTTAGCAAAGTTAGAGTTTCTATAGGCATTTTCTATACAAGTGTAGCATATGCCCAGCATGTGTGTAGAATGTGTGTGTAGCTCATCATATTAAGATAGTCAAATGTGCCCAGCATGTGTGTATAATGTGTAAAAATCATATTGACTTGAATGTGCCCAAAATATGCTAGGCATGTCCTCTAGAAGTGTAGCATGTGCATAGTTCATATTGTGATCATAAAACGTGCCCAGGTTATGATGAGGAAAAAATAATACGATTATTTTTGAGAAAAGGCGGAATGTGCCAAGTACGTTCTGAGAATATTCATGCATGTCCCAGGCACCTTGTGAGCGCTGTCGTTCACTTTTCCTGAGTATATACCAGGAATATGCCAGGCATATTCTGGAATATTCCAGGATGTGCTTTTCACATTCTGCATTTTCTTAAAGAATGTACTGAGCATGTGCTGTCTGCATGAAAGTATGTTTGTGCTGTCTGGTATGGTGATTTTTTTAATATCAATGTTTTTAAAACCAAAATCTTTTTAGCAACTAAATAACAGTCAATGAGTTATTGAATGAGTTGTGCTCACGACCATAAGATTCAGTTCGGTTGATTAATTAAAAAAATTACAACGCTTTACTGGATATGATATGTAGAACACAGTATTAATTCTTTGTATCCTTGTATTTTTGGTGATCTGTCCAAGGCATTTGATTGTGTGGATCATTCTCTATTGCTTCAGAAAATAAAGAAATGTGGTATTAATGAAAATCTTGTATCTTTGATAAAATCTAATTTACGGAATAGAAGACAAAGGACTATTTTATACAGTGCTAGTGAAAGATATCTATCTAAATTGGATTATGTCAAATTTGGGGTACCACAGGGATCCATACTGGGACCATTGTTCTTAGTTTATATAAATAATCTTTCACCGGCAACAAATTTAGAATTAATATTATTTGCAGATGACACCACAGCAGTTATCAAGCAAAATTTTTTGAAACTTTGAACAATGTAGTAGTTGAATCACTAGAAGAGTTAGATTCTTGGTTTACAGAAAATGGGCTTCTTCTGAATCCAGACTAAACCGAAATAATACATTTTAAAACAAACAGTAATGGAAAAAAAATTCAAAATTCTGTAAATTGTCGTAAGTTTTTGGTTATATATATATATATATATATAATTAGATATATTAATAAGACTTACCGTCACAATAGTCTATATTTTTCTGTAGTTATATCACTAAGGCCATTTCGGCTATTCAGCCATTTTCAAGTGTTATGCTGGGTTTTCCCGTTGTCTTAGTTTAAAATCACAAATTACGAACACACGACACAACAAACACACAAGTTCTTTAAACATTTAAAACATGATGCAGTAGGCCCACTGTCACAACGAGTACTCCAGTACTGAGTACGCGTTGTGACAGTGGGCCTACTGCATCATGTTTTAAATGTTTAAAGAACTTGTGTGTTTGTTATGTGTCGTGTGGTCGTAATTTGTGATTTTAAACTAAGACAACGGGAAAACCCAGCATAACACTTGAAAATGGCTGATAAAATATAGATATTAACAACCCAAAACAGTCTGCCAGATTGCAAGTAACAAATAATTGCAGTTCAGGAATAATTAGCAAAAAAACAAAATTGAAGCTTGTTTTATTATTAAAGACTATTTATTATCAAAGACTTAATTTCAAAAAATATGATTTTACTCTTACAAGTTTATGGCACAAGTGAAGCAAACTTAGGCTTTATTTAAATATATCTCATTTGTTGCGTGAAGAAACCTGAAGGAAGAGTAGGTAGCTGAGCAAGTGGTGAATTAGGCTAGTGGCAGAGAAGTAAACAAAGAGGGTGCCAAAGACAGAACGGCAAAAACACACATTCCTTGTACAGTAGTTGTGATTCTATTTTGTTTTTGTGGAACTTTAATCCAGTGGCGTAAAAAAATATATATAAAGGAATTAAAAAAATTAAATGTAGTAAACACACTACTGTACCATCAAAATAAATTTTACAATGAACAACATTTTGTTAAGATATCTTAATAAAACTGTTCCATAAATAATATAACCATGGATCATAAGTCTGAAACCGTAATCATTACGATTGAGCAATCTGTTTACTAGCAGTTAACAATAGTGCTACCCCGCCCAAACTTATCAAGACTTATTTGAGGAATACAATGTCGAACTCCAGACTGAGTTCGAGCTTGTGCTATCGATCTTAACACATTAGCAGACAAATATTTTCACATGAAGAAAAGAAAAGGTTATAATAATTAATTATAATTATAACAAGTTACAAGGTTTTTAAAAATAATAAACCTAGATGTTTAATGTTGCAGTTTTTCATTCCCTTTTATAGATGATAATTTTTTTTTAAACTTAAAGCTTGCATGTTCTTTTGAATATGATACTTCATAGCATTGGCATATTTAACTACAATGCTACCAACAGATAGTTTGGTTATATAAAGAATGTCCTATACTTAAATTAATTTACTTTCATTTCAATTTAGAGTAAAAATAATGTCTAATTACTACCAAATAGTAGTTGCTTATAAGACCATGGGGTGGGATTGCTTACGGTTGAAGAGGGGTCATCAAAAGCTGACAAGTTGCGACTTCGTTTTTTGGGGGTGCCATTCTTGTAGCTGCGGGGGTGGCAATCAATAAAGTTATGTCACTGCTTCAATCTTTATTCTTTCAGCAAGTAAAACATTAGTAAACCACCATTTCAATTACTATATTTAAATTGTCTAAACATAACATGCAATGAATAATTATATAAAGCAAACAAAAGACTATTTGTTGCCTTCACTACCGGGTAAAATATAAAATTCTTTTCCCTGATAACTAACATTTAAGTATAATTTAACTTATCTAGTAATAGGTAAGTGCTTGGGTGTTTGATTATAGAAATACAAGCAGTGATGAAAAAACAAGCTACTTTTTGTGGATTGCATTGGGACTTAGAATAAAGACTAAATTTTTATATTATCTCATAATTCCTAACACTATCTTCACTATCACTACTACTGCATCTTCTGTCCTCAGCTAAATTGACAATTATTCTTTCAATAACAGATTCCAACTTTTAAATATTCATCCTCATTCTTTTCAGCATGATTACACCTTTTTAGCCAATCATCTGGTTTATCATATACATTTTATCCTTAGCCCAATTAATGTAGTTCTCCACTTTAAATGTATTGTCTTTAGAAACATGATTTTCATCTAATGGGGTTCAAATCGGGATGGTGAATGGTCTGCTTACACTAACTACATTCTTCAAGTAACAAGTCAATTTCATATGTTTTGTTCTGTTTTTACTTAAGTTAATAAGTGAATACGATTCTGGTTTGAACGTTTTATCATGGTAAGATACTGTATATTGTTTTTGAAGCTATGTGATTATATCAGATTTTTTGAAGTTAGAATTTCGAGATGGGTTTAACTGTGTGTTTTGATATGACACATTGTCAATGACAAAAACTGAGTTGGATGGAAGATTAGGAATTAACTTACCCTTTAACCAATTTTTATAATTCAAGGAGTTGTGATGCTCACGACATTTTTCTCTATACCGGTACTTAAACATTAATAATGCTTCTTTGATTAATTCTTGTTCCTTGCCAGCATGCACATTGATGGTATATTGTCCCTGAGAATGGGAGTATGAGGGTCTACATTTGAGTCGTTTGTTCACGAGTGCGATTTAATGTATGATGAATGTAAATAAGTTTCATCTTTTTATACAATTGTTCTTTTCTCATCCCTAAATTTTTCGGTGGTCTGCTTTTCCAATTAAAATTTTTCTATTATTACAAAACTTCAACCGTTTTAAACCAAACTTTTTATAATATTCTAGAGACCACAAACCTTTCCTAAAACAAATATTTCCTTCAATACAGGAAGCACATTTTTTTACTGTAGGTCATTTTTTATGCATGTCATGAAATTCATGTATGCATCTACGAACACTTGTCAAATCCATCTATTTCGGATTTCTGTTTTTTTAGCTGTTGTTTATGAAGAATTGATGAGTATTCTCAGTGGATTTATTTCCTTTAGTATATGCTGTATACTACTATGAAATACACCCCATTATGTATGATAACCTACTATGAAGGGTTCAGTGACTATTTTTGTGCATGCTGTGAAATTTATTTATGCATCTATGATCACTTCAAATCCATCTATTTCGGATTTCTGTTTTTTTAGCTGTTGTTTATGAAGAATTGATGAGTATTCTCAGTGGATTTATTTTCTTTAGTATATGCTGTATAGCCTACTACTATGAAATACACTCCATTGTGTATGATAACCTACTATAAAGGAGTCAGCTACTATTTTTGAAGTGGTAACATTATCAGACCTTCTTGTATCTTCCTTTTCATAAAATTATAAATAATACATTACTTCACTTGACTGACTATGAATTACTCTTTCCCATTTTTTTCACGTGTCTACTTCCATAATATTACTATGGTATTAAGTGTCCCACATACCTCACTAAAATAAAACACACAAAACAATAACTACTCATACCTATGTTTTACTAACAACACTATATCCACTCTATAATCCGCTATCCCATGGTTTGGCATGTTTTATAATCCACCACACCTCGGTCCTGCTCGGTAAATATTGCAACAGGTGTGTCTCAGCTTTGGTCACTAGCCGCCATTTTCTCAGTATGATGTCATTCTAGAAACGCATTGCATCATCATAACTCTGTTGTAATTGTTGTTTTCTGTTATATTATTTGTTATTAAGTTTTGTGTATATTAGTTTACCATTATTAAATCTAGTTATACTTCACCGTGAAAACTATACGTTAAGATGTTCTCTAAGCCAATTTGTTCCACCGGTACAAGTAATAAGCATAAACCAGCGACTCTTATGATCGAGCAAAAACTGGACAGAGTCAAACTTCTTGAAAAAGGTGAAAAGAGAAACTGCATTATATGTGATTATACTATAGGGTCATCAACGATTTATATATAAAAAAACAAAAAGTTGAACTAAACAAATTTGCTGTTCAGGCTGTAACGGAAAAACTATTGAGTCTAGACATACGTTTAAAAATCCTAAACTGAAACAGACTATTTTATTAACTCGGCTCAGTTCACTAAGATTACAAAGTAAACCTGTGACCAGCCTTATGGTAATTGACAAGACAAAACAATTTCATCGTAAGATGGATTTGCAGATAAAGAATCCTTATTTTTGGACGGTTGGTTCAAAAATTTAAAGTTTGCCATTGAATCCGTAGGCTAGATGTGAGTAGTGAAACTAGATCGTCTGATGAAAATGCAGTTGAAGAATACATTGGAACTTTTAACACCATTGTTTTAGAGCATAATTTAACCCCAAGTCAAATTTACAATGTGGATAAGATCTGCCTACTGTAGTGTTGGCCACTTCAGCCCTACCAGGCTAGACGAAAAATGTGCTAAGGGTTTTAAGAAAAACAAAGAGATTGATGGCTTTACTTTGTGCAAATGCTTCTGGTGACCATCAGTTAACTCCTTTCGTCATTGGAAAATACAAAAGGCCGAGAGCTTTTAAAAGTGTTTTAAACACATGGTTAAACAATCATGGATGACAGCAAAACTTTTTAAGAACTAGTTTTTTTCATAATTGCATGCCTAAAGTGAAAAACAATTTTAAGAAAACTGGAATATCTGAAAAATACTGGTAGTTCTCCTGGTTCGATAGCAGAAGACTCTTCGGAACCTGTGCCAGTGCCTTGGGGCAGATCTGCTGCCAAGGAGCTGAAACTTCTAGTCAGCCTAGTTCCACTCCACAAAGCAAGGATATGACGGCTGTCGCTGTATCGCAAGCCGAAGTTCCCTCCAAAGGTATAGTGGCAGGCTTTCACAGTATGCTTGGCTTCTGGCAGATTTGTCCGAGAAATGGGAATGGTTGGGGTACTGCATCTGGCAGTTCCTTCCTTCTAAAGTTACAAAACCTAAATAGCCATCACCAGCCACAAAGATAAATTCTGGCAGGTATAACTTGTTAGAAGGAAACCAAAGGAGTGGTCTAATACAGACTAAACTGAAGATGGATACTCCTATATCAGGGGCAAACCAAGTCCCTGATAAGAATAATTAAAATGCCAACAAATCTGAATGTCATTCAGATAAATCTCAACAATGCCAGGACAGCTTCCTCGGCAAGTGATTTACTGAATGCACAGAAGACATACCTCTAACCCAAGAGCCATGGGTCGAAGTAGAAAACATCAGAGAGTCCTTTATATTGTCTAACCCAAAAAATGTAAGTTAATTGACAAGAACATGGTAGAAATACAGGGGGCAGCTATATTATTAAACAGTAATGACATATTTCTTCCTATTCCAGAGTTTCTAACACAAGACTTGGTAACTATGGTGAGACAAGAGATAAGTAATAGGGGGGAGGGGGGACAATCTTACTTTCAACAAAGCAGGACATAAAGGTTGAATAGACTTGACTTAAGGGGGACAATATCCTTATTTGGCATGAATCAGATATACCAACACTGTCTAATGACATGTACATTAAATTCAAAATTAATTCAACTAGGACCCAGACAGTAAAAAACCAAATCCAAAGAGAACCAATTGGGATAAATATAAAACAATCTAAGTTAGTACAAATTAAAAGCCTTCTAGAAACGGAAACAGAGCTAGAGAAAACTGCTGAAACCTTACAAGCAATAATTATCAATCCCTATGAAAGTAGGTGCCCTGTTAACAAAAGAAGAGTGTAGGCACAGATACCTTGGTGGCAGTGGCGGCGACAGCGGTGTAGGCGCTAGAATAGGTGAAATACGAAATTCTATTAAGTGATGTCTACATCAGTAGTTAAAACTAATAAAACTTAGTATGTTGTGAGGCAGTAGTGGAATATTCGCAGAAAGGTTTTGTCTTAGACAACCCACCCCCCGCCAACACTGCCGCGCCAAGCCCAAGTGCAAGCTTATGTGGAAATACCCATAATAATGTTTTTGAAGATTATTGGGAGAGGGGGGCCGGATGAACAAACTTGAGGGGGGGCGCTGGTTCTTATCGCCGCCACTGCTTGGTGGAACATAAATCTTTCCAAATTGAGAGCTGTTGTACATAAATTCTTTAACAGGGCAAAGCTTAATGGGAACTGGGAGACAGCCATCACAGAATATAATAAGGAATTGAGAAAGTCTAAAAGAAAGGACATGGAAGGGGTTCTGTGAAGGAATAAACAATGTCCCAACAGTGGGTCACTACACAAGACCTTAAGTAAAGATCACTCACTCCGTATAGGCTTCTTAAAGATATAAAATAGATCCTAGAGGGAGAGTGCAGAGGAAACTATGAGTCAATTGTTAAAGACACATTTCCCCGGCTCTATCACGTTTAATTCCACACAAACCACTACAGTATTGAAGATTATCTTGTGCCTTGTTTCCTTAACTGGAGGAAAATAACATCTAATCTGAAAACAAGGTTAGATGGGCAATGGGGAACCATAAACCATATGAATCACTAGGTAGAGATTGGGTTTTTTCGGCCCTATTGCAGCAGGGCTTGGAGTAGCTACTGCAACTATTGGAATCACTGTTTAGGGCTAATTTTTCCCTGTCATATATTCCAAAGAGATGGATGGAAGTAAGGTGATTTTTATACCAAAAACCTGGAGAAGAGACACTGTGGAGCCTAGGTCATACAGATCAATCAGCCCAACATCCTACTTTCTTAAAACAATGGAGAAATACTAGACAAGCACATACGGAGTGAAACCCTTGACTAGGCTTCACTCCATAATGCTCAGTACGCTTATCAAATGGGCAATTGACCTCTAATGCACTACAATAGGTTGCGGAGGTTGACAAGTCAATAGCTTTATGCGCCTTTTGAGATATTGGAGGAGCTTTCAGTACTACCTCCTAACCTCTAGAGATATGAAATTGAACACAATATAATTAAATAGATCAGATCTATGTTAATGAGTTAATGTTAGGATGACAGCCAATTTGAGTGGGGAGTCCAAAACAGTGTTAGCAGTCATGTGGTGCCCACAGGGACGGGCACTCTCCCGTCTCATGTGGACCCTGGTGATGGATGAACTGCTTGGGTTGCTGAATGCTAAAGGCTTTAAAGTAATAGCAAATGCTGACAATCTGGTAATCATCGTTAAAGTATCTGACCTCATCCAGATTGCTCTTCTATTGGTCCAAAGGTGGTGTCAAAAGAGGGCATTACCTTAGCAATAGCCCTAATAAGACAACCATTATTCCTTTCAAAAGGAAATTGTTCATTCTTCAGACTTTAATGATAGATGGTGTAGAATTTGCTGCTTCTAAAGAAGTAAAATCTGGGTGTAGTTAGTTCTACATGAGACTCACCTGGAATAACACATTGATAAAACCAATAAAAGAGAAATAATGGCTATATGAGCATGCCTAAATATGAGAGCCTAAATGGTAAAACTTGGGGACTAAACCCAGATGGCCTACTGGTCATATCCTGGCTATAATTAGACCCATGGTCACCTATGCTTCAGAAATATGATGGCCAAAAATGAAACAAAAATCTACGACAAAGCTTCAAAGGCAGGCTTGCCTAGGTATGATAGGTGTATGGGTACCTGTCCAACCGCTGCCATGGAAGTGGCTCTGGATGTGCGACCAATGAACCTACTGGTGAAAAGGTGTACATACACTGTTGCTCTTTGGCAGTAGGGGACTAATGCCAAAAATACTGGCTGTAAAACCTGCAAGAACAAGATACCACTCAGTTAACCACAACAGAATCGTACTTAATGTTCAAGACAATAACTTTTGAAAAGAATTTTAAAATCTTTTTCCCAGAACAACAAGTTTGGAAAGAAAATGAACCAAAACTAATGGAGCGATCCCTCCAATGGTACAATGATAGATTCAGAATGAATGGTGGGGATAAAAGACCCAAATTTTAGCCTTAGCAGATCTCTAGGAAAAATTCCATCCATATTTCAAGCTGAGATACATGCAATAGAGCTCTGCACTAGAGAGAATATAAAAAAAAGGTCTCAAATTTATATAATATCAGACAGTCAGACAGCTCTTAAGGCTCTCAGTTCATACACTTTTGATTCCAGATGGGTCTGGGGATGTCTACAAAAATCAATCAACTGAAAACAAACAATATCTCCTTACTTTGGATGCCAGGACATGAATAAGCAGATCATCGATCTTGTCAAGGAGGATGCATAGGCTGATTTTGTTGGGGCCGAAACATTCTTTGGGGTACCTAAAACATATGTTCATGTAATGAAAACCTGAGAACAATATCAAAAGATCAAGTATTAGACCATCGACCCTGGTCCAAGACAAGCCAAAAAGTTTATAGTCTACTCAAGGACAAAGGCTAAAAAATTACTGGATCTCACCAGACTGGATTACTGGATTACCGGATATTGTCCTTCTATCCCGACACTGTCCAGTGAATTACCATATAAACCGCATGGGGAAGGCTGCAGTGGATACAAGCCACTTCTGCCTGACACATAAAGAAACAGCTAAACACTGCTTGTGTGTGTGTGAATCTCTAACATGCAAAAGGCTACTTTACCTCAGCATTCCATTCCCCACCATTGCAGAGGTAACAATCATGTCCCCTAGAACCATTTTAAGTTTCTTAGAAAGCTTAAATCTTGGCAGGGTCAAAACAAAATTAATTAGGTAGTTACAAAAGATCCATTTGGATCGCAGTGATAAGTGATAAAATGAGTCCAAACACGGTACAATTGTGACAACTCTAAGCGGTTTTAGTGAGTTTAAAAACGAGAAAATAAATAAAACCGGTCCTTTATCACGTATTTTATATTGTAATAATCAGACGTCTTTAATGTAATAGTAATCAGATCAATAACATGGAAACTGTTTACAATTATTCTAGGGGTGACTTACATTGTTTGCAAAATTAGCCGTAGTTCTAACTTTTAATAAATTAATAATTAAGGAAAAATTTGAAATATTAATTTACTAGATAAGGAAGAAACTATGAAAAAAATAAATTAAGTAACATCAAACAAATTTTACTAATTACACTACAAACTAGTTTGTTGTTACTCGTAAATAGTTGTAAAACACAAAGTGCTAAATTCCGGCCGTGACTCACACTTAATTCTGATTATATATATATATATATATATATATATATATTTTTTTTTTTTTTTTTTTTTTTGCGTACGTTGGAAATTTTAGAAGAGGCCTTCTTAACATAGGATGGTTATGTAAATATGCTTGTATTAGTTTTATGTTTTATAATATTATTCTATTGGTTTATTAGTTATGGTACAGTAACATTACAAAATTAATTTGTAATTATTTTTATTTAACTCTTAGTATACGTTCACTGTTATAATGATTCTAATTTAGTTTATTTTTTTTGCATACGTTTGAAATCACTACTAGAATTACTGTAATTATGTATGTTATTGTGATCGTGCTAATTCAAATAAAATGTTTATAATCATTTTTAAGTAGTCAAATTTATGATTTTGTAACCTACTGACCATAAAACCGCTTAGAGTTGTCACAATTGTACCGTGTTTGGACTCATTTTTGCGAAAAATAATATTTAGAGTTCAGTAATTAGAGTAAAAATTAAGTAAAGTTAAAATCTAGAAAAATTTTATTTTGTAGCACAAGGGCTAGTTGGTGATTCATAGAACCATTAGCGGCAGGTAGGCCAAGCCGCTCGTGTGAGTATGTCTGCGCGTTGGGGAGCTAGGGTCGCCCTAATCCTCCAGGGCTCACGGCTGTTTGGACAAACTGTAGTTTGTAAATAGATTTTGTATTTTATAAAACACAGGTTATATCAGAATCGGGAATGTTTTTTGAGTTTTTCCTATGGCAAAAGAAAAAATCCAATGTTCTCTAAGCTGCCTGCATCAGCTGTGACGGTCGAAAGAATACATCACTGCCCGCCGCTTGGTGCGCACACGGAGGGGTGACCTGTGTAGTATTCGCTTACCATTTTAACCCTGGAATGGTATTCTATCGTGATTTTTACGAAGGCGAAATTAATTTTGGCTGGTACTGTTTCGTTTGCGTTAGGACTGTACCGGCCCTTTGTATAAGCTCTCCCCATCCTCCACCAAGGTCAGTAATAACCACCTTGTTTCACATTCAAATAACATTTTTTTACTTTAATAAAAATTTATTAATTGTAACCAAATTTGTGTGTTTTTAACACTTTTAACAGTATTAATCAATAATTGGTATGCAAATTGTTGTTGTTTTATTTGCATGGCAACTACAAATGTTTACAATTACAAACGTAAAAAATACGATACTATACCAATACCGGTAACGTATCTCTGGGTATTTATGTCTATGGGAGAGTAGTTGTCACTAAGGTGGCTACCGTTATCGCTGGGGCCGAATCTATGGCAACGAATTAACAGTAAATTATTTGACTATGGTTGTCCGAGTTTAAGAGCGTGAATTGGCCACGGGACGTCCGTTATTGTTAGTAAGAACCGTCCACGGATCATTGTATTTTTTTCTTTTGCCATAGGAAAAACTCTAAAATTCTTGTGTAGCCTATGTCTTGTATTATAAAAGAGAAATTCTATTTAAAAGAAAGAAGGCACTTTTATTTAAGCAAGGAGGCCACAGGGGGGGGGGGCGGTGCCCCTAGTATAAATCCTTTAAACCTCCTTCCGCATCTTTATGCAAAAAGGATTTACAGAGGAGATGAAAATCTTACCAATTTGTTGTACCGTTATTGATTCGATAAAATGATATTGATTACGTATATTGATTATTAGACTACAATATATGGTTAACCTACCTATATTAAAAAAAAAACAAAAAACTATTGTCTTTTTTCCCCAATTTGTCCGATTTATTCAAAGAAAATCGGCCCAGACAAGTTTTTTTTTTTTTTTTTTTTTTTTTAATAAAAGGGGCTAAATTTGCAAAAATTTAACCAAATCGTTCAAGGTAGTTATGTGAAAACATTATTTTATGGACCCCAAAACCTTAAATTTTTTTTTAATTTGGAAAAATACACCTTAATCCCAAAGTAAAGGCCAACAATATCATTGGCAACAGAGTTACTCAGCTGGCGTAACGTCCATAGGCTACACACTTTTGAAATTTTTGGACTCTTTAGTGATAATAGAGTCGATATTGATTATAATATCCCGTTTGAATTTTATATAATAACAATATTTCCTCAATCATCGCAGGAACCAAAAATACGATTTATTTACATACATAGGTAAATTAGCTTTACTCATCCGATAATTGAGAAGGAAGAGATGTTTTTTTTTATAAATATACGAAAGTTAGACAATGAACAGACTAAGAAATATAAGTATTATTACTTAACAGAACATTTGTCATCATTTACGTATAGCTAATAATACACAACATTTCGAAATTAATTATGGATCTACTCTCGTTATAAAACACTACGAATCGTTTTAAACAGTTAAACAATAACTGTAGGCTATTTAATTTCGGTTAATAAATTCGTTTTCCCCAGCATTTAAGAAGATTTGTTTATAATGTATTAATCAACATAAGTATACAAAGAACAAATACTCTTAACAAACTTTAATAAGCAATTGAATGTATATGTATACGGTACATTGTACTGTAATCTCTAAACTGTGGCAGGGCTAATGTGTTGTGTATGCGGAATATAATAGACTAAAAATAGAACTGGTGGGGGATAATCCAAACACCTGCGTAAAGCAATGTTGCGCGCGCACTACTCCTTATTCATTTATATCCATTCTGCATCTCACAGCGGCAAAGAAATATTTACCATGTTTTGAATTATGAGTTATTGCATCCATGGAAGCAGTAACTATAAGGCCGGCCGCACACTACATCGAACGCGACACGACACGACAAGACATTTTGACGGAAGGCGTCTTATACTACTCAATTAGTATGAGTTCAAATGGAGCTGGCGCATACTACATCGAACAAAACGCGACAAGACGATAAAACGCCTTAAGACGTTTTATCCATGTCTGGCGAAGGTACGGAAAATTTCGTCTTACGACAAAACGCGATCAAACAATATCAGAAAAACTGTTGTGCGCATGCGCTTTGGATCATGTGACATCCTGCTCCAATCCTTCAGAGAGCACGTGGGCACGTGGGAACATTTTACATCGTCTGTAATCTACGGCCTAATTTGTTGCTTGGCTACTGTTTTAGTGCATTAACATTTAAGCATTTTAAGCAACTTTAAGCAAGTGAAAAATGAGTGTAGATGACAGTGCAGTTGCGGCCGTAGATGTTGATAAAATGTTATTTTTAGTGCAAAACAACCCAGCAATTTTCAACTCTACATTAAAAGAACATCACAACGTCGATGTTATCTCCAAAATTTGGACTGACATAGGAAAAGAACTGAATGTACCAGGTAATATAATCATTCTCATAAATAAGTTTCATAACAAATAACTCCATTAGTACATTTTTGTGTAACAATGTAATTATTATAAATTAAGGCTATAGGACTATTTATTTGATTCTATACACAGCAGAGCCAAAACATCCTCAGTGAGGGAGTATTTTCATGTTTTTGCAGATATAACTTGTATAGTGATTTACCGGTTTATGTCATATGATAAATATACGGAATGTCCTGTACGAAATTGAAATTTTGCATAAGTAGGCTATTTTATGACAATGATGTTTAGCTATGAACACATTATCACAATTTTTCAGATTAAAAACAACATAGCGGCTATTTTCAATTTTAAAAGCTTAGTTCTCAAAAACGGTAAATTTTACAACAGATTTACAAGATACAGAAAAGTTGTCAGCTGTACATAGTTGTCATAAATACTTGTGCAAAATTTCAATTTTCTATGTTCAATCGTGTCGTAGAAAAAACACGAGTTTTCTAAACGAATACAAACTTGTAACATGTTTATTTAAACAAACTCAGTTATGCACTATGCACACGGTTATGCATACTATCTACACCAATGCCATTTTCTCTTGCCAAGGTACGGAACCTTCTGTAGAGTTAAAATACTTCAGAAAGTTGTCCCTTACTACATAAGCAGCTTTTGCTGCTCTTGCTCTGACAGTCTCTTGATCTTTATCACAGTCTTCATCTACACTCATTAATTCATCATAAATTTCAAAAATTTGCCCTTCTTTAACTCTAATTACATTGTGAAGAACACAGCACGCTAAAACAATACTTTTTGAAACGTCTGGGTGAGTTAACATTGCTGTTTCAAATACACGGAATTTTTTTGCCATCATGCCAAATGCGCACTCAACAATTCTACGAGCTCGAGAGTGTCTGTAGTTATAGATTCTACGTTCCCGTGTCAATGAGGCCTTGGCATACGGCTTCATCATGTGTTTGTGAAGAGCGTAAGCTTCGTCTCCCACAAACACGTAAGGAAATTCAATTTGGTTTTCTGTACATAGTGTTCTCGGTTTAGGTAGGTTTAACTGTTTATCACGAAACATACAACCAAAGGTTGAAGAAAGAAATACACCCCCGTCACTGTTTTTACCAGCTTCTCCTACATCCACAATTAAAAATTTACCCTCTGCGTCCACAACAGCTTGAAGTATTATAGAATGATGTGACTTGTAATTAAAAAACATTGAACCGCTGTTCCATGGAGCCTCGATTCTGACGTGTTTCCCGTCAATTGCTCCACAACAATTCGGGAAATTCCATAGTTCTTCGAATCTTTCTGCTATACGTCTCCACTGGTCAGTTGATGGGACAGTCATCAAATATATTGGAGACAGCTCCTCCCAAATTGCAGCACATGTTTCGGAAACAATTTTCCCAGCAGTTGTTGCACCAATTCTGTGGTTAAAGTGCATGTATTGGAAGCGTTCGCCTGTTGCAAGAAACCTGGAAATAAAAATTATACGTTTATAAATTACATTGTAAATTTATAATTTCAGTTGACTACTTGCCTGGTTGTTATGGCCAGGTGTGTTACTTTTTATATTGTTTAACGCTTAATAACAGTAGTTTTTCTTTCTAGGTAACATCTGTAAGACCAAATGGCATAACCTTAGAAACTCCTATGTTAGGTACCTTAGGGACCTAAAAAAAATGCCCAGTGGCTCTGGGCAAAAGAAAAAAAAATGGCATTTAGCAGATGCTATGGAATTTATCCTACCGTGGGCTGGACCTTCCCGGAAAATGACAGGCAATCTCAACAAACCTGTTGATCCCGAAACTCCTTCACCATCTACATCTACCCAAGAATCTATCTATATCAACGACGACTTACGCGATGAAGATGAGTTAAATGATGAAGCAAGTGGAGAAATTGGTAACTACAACCCCAAGAAAAAACAAAGACAAACACCTGCTGAACTCGTGGCAAACCCAATGGCTGAATACTTGAAAACTGTCACTCAAAAACATAAAATTCAAGAAGTCAAAGGCGAAAATGAATTTTTGTCATTTTTTAAAAGTTTGATCCCAGATGCTGAAAAATTAACCTCAAGAAGGAAGCGTAACTTTAAAACATCTGTGATGACCAAATTGCATCAACTACTGGACGAACAAGAAGATGAGCAAGCATCTGATCGGAATATTAATATTTCCTCTCGAGCTCCGTCCTCTTCCTCTTACAGCGGATCTAATGCTCCTGAAGTTGTGGAACAGTATGACGGCGATTACAATTACTCACACTATGAGGATCAGCATTCTTCGCAGTATCAATTACATGAACTGTTGGTACTTCCTAAAAATAACCATGTTTAAAAACTCAACTTGATTTTCATATCATACCTGTATTTTATTTGAGTGTTAAATAAAAACATATTCTTCTTGTAAACAAAACTTGCCTATTTATTGCCCTTAACATAATAGATTCTTCATAAATTGTTGTATAAACGAAACGTGCACAATAGGAAGGTAGGATTACATGACAGGTCCCCACACTGACACTCCCACACACTACCAAAAATACTGACCTAACCTAACCTAACCTAACCTAACCTAACCTAACCTAATTTAAGATAACCTAACCTAACTTAATCTTACCTAACTTAACCTGACCTAACTTAACCTAACCCTCACTTAATCTGCCCTAAACTAACCTAACCTAACATTGGCGGTCCATCAAACGCTTTGTCGAGCTGGTACACCCCCGTGTGTGGAAGTGTCAGTCGAGATGTGAATCGTTAGTCAGGAAGCCGCATCCAAGAGGTGTGGGGAAGTGTCGGTATTTTTTCAATGTTTGGGGAACTGTCCGGACACCAGGATTAAGTGGCCTGCATTACAAAATAATTTAAATAAATAAATACACTGACTTACCTCAACGTAACCAAGAGTCTTTCCTCTGGAGTTATGGATTTTCTAAATTTAGTGTTTTGTTTCTGTATCTTAGGACTTATTAATTGCAAGATGTAGTCAAAGGTCGAAACTTTCATTCTGCAATAGTTGTAGAACTTTGATTGATCAGCCCTCAGTTCACCAATAAACCCAATAATATTTCTTTTTTGGTTTATAGGGTGCACCCAAATATTCCTTTTGACACCAGAATCTAATAGCTGTAAAAAACTCCATAACAGTATAACTGTCTCTTCTTCTTCTTCTTCACCACGATCCATTATTTCTCACTACCTATTATTTATTTAAATATTTCAAAAATTTGAGTATACAAAACGAAATAACTACACTACACTGAACTTAAGACAATCGATCTGGCACTAAGAGGTTGTCGGAAGCCGTCGTGTTTTGTCGTGTCGGACGGTGTATGAGGCGCATCCGACAGAACGAAACAGAACAGAACAAAACAAAAGATAAACTGTCTTGTCTTGTCGTGTCGCGTTCGATGTAGTGTGCGGCCGGCCTAACTGGAAGCAATAACTCGACCCGGATGCACTTACATTCAAATGACATATAAAATGACGCAGTAACTAATAATTAGTATATGTATATATATATATATATATATATATATATATATATATATATATATATATTTCCCAATATATAATAATTCCAGGATATTGGTAACCAAACTGAATCATTATTAAGTCTTCGATGTATTTAGTTAATAAGGTTCGTATTTGATTGAAATGTGGCAGCGTTACATCTTACAAATTTTTATTTGAAGACAACAGAAGTGGTCCCGGGGAAAGAATGTTTGCAGACGAGTGTTTATTTCCTGCCTTTTTTCAAGTTATGTTATGTCCGGGTTATTATTTAATACATAGCTTTTAAGATCATTTTAATAGAATTTTTGTAAAACGACATTTAATTTATTATGTAAAAACATCTATTATGATAACATGTTGTCCATATAAATGTAAACTATTACAAATATAAGAATCTGTAAGAATAGTTTATCAGAAGTAAAACTATTTCGATATCAACTTACCCTATTTTCTAGGCAATACAAATTTGTCTGTGGTAGATGTAATTATGAATTTTCTTACAGTGAGACAAGAAGTTTACCAAACAACCTCATAATAACTGTAATACGAGTACTTCATTTTTATATTTTCATAAAGTATTATATGCCTTTATTTTGATTGAATTTTAACTGTGTTGGATAATATAACTTTTTTTTCTTTCGTTTATCGATTAGATAATCGAATTATATTTTGGTACTATGTTTCTATCATTAGTTTATTTGAGCCGACTTTATTTTACATGTTTGAAATGTATCAACATCAAAAAGTAAAATAACATACTTCAATAATTTTAAAAACATTATGCTATTAAGTTAATTTGTCTTTTTACAGTTTGATGCAATAATTATTTTGATCAATCTTTCATATTATCATTCATTGATACATGCGTACTTAAAACAGAGTTTCATGCTTTGAAATATATAATATAAGAAAGATATAAGTATAAGATAGTATTAAGAAAGAACCCATACATCACTTTAACTAAGGTTTATTGCATCTCAGAGACAGCTTGAGGTCCATCTGAAGTATCTGTTTACAGGGCACAGTGATTTATTTGTGTAATTTTGTCTCAAAGAGTTACAAACAAAGAGAGATTGTCATAAATAACAAACTATCACATGTATAGACTTGGATGGAGTTTAAGACCGAAAGAAGGATATTTATTACACAAATTAGTGAAAATAACAATAAAATAAAAATTATAGAAATAAAATTTGAAAAAACTGTTTATATTATTTATCAATTAATTGTTTCATATTTCAGTTGAATTATGTTTTCACGTAGTCTCTTAAAACTGTCACAAACATCTTTGAATGGAGATGGCATATTATTCTTCAATTGCATTCCTAATTACGTAGCAAAGTCACTAACGAATTTGTTTCTGCAAACTCTATAACGCAGAACACTATAATTGTGGCCAGAGATCAACGCGCCTACAGCGCTCCAAACGATTTTCTCCATCTGTTCTTTTATGCTTAGCAATCTACTCTTCGAAATTGATGTTACTCATCGCTTGACGGCTCTGTTGAACGGATAAATTCAGTTATGAAATCGGTTCTAGTTTTGAAATAATTCAGTCCAATAAATTGGAATATGTTTATGTTCAAAGTTTTGCAGATATTTGGAGTTAATATTTTGTTTTATTAAGAGTGTTTAGCTTGCTTTGTGGATTAAATATTATTTATGGCGTCTACATTTCTTGCCTACATTTCTAAGTGTTGAGTTTTACTAAAATTAATCTATCTTGCTTTATATTTTATATTTGAAATATCTCTAAGTTCCTTTATAAGCTAATTTGCCCTTTTATGATGTATTTATTGCCGCTTAATGTGCAAAAATTGACGTGTTGTTAATGAGTGAGAGCTTGAATTAGTACTCCTAGGCACCTAATACATCTATATTAAAACAAATAACACTTCGACACATTTAAGAATTTAACTTTCTCTTTAATTGTAAAATTAAGTTTAAAATCATTTACAATAAAAACCAATTATTGTCCAAATCTGATGCACCTAATACTTATACAATTAACTTTAATGTAATAGCAAATATTTCTTGTTGAAACTCCATATTCAAGGATAAATAAAGCAAAAGCTTAAAGTTTTAAATATTTTAATAGTATGAATTAGCTACAATTGTTTCGCCTTGCGGCATCATCGGGCAACTGCTCAATAGGTTTTTGCTGTCGTCTGAATTTAAAGTGGACAACTTCATTTACTTAATCCAGTTTCTCTGATTCCTTAAAAATGTGATTTGAATTTTTACGATCACTTTTACTAAAATTATCGTAACTTTGCCACTTTCCGTTATCTGTGATGTGATTTCATTTTCGGTATCTATGTTTGTTTAGTGTATTAGTTTGTTTTCTTAATTGCTTTTCTTCATTTTAACGTTAGATACAATTTAATTTGGTCTTTACTTTGTCTTAAATTTAATCACTCTACCATTTAATTAAGTTACAAAAGTAAAGAATAAAATTATGCATTTGCAAAATACTCCTAGTTCTACCACTTGCATCAGGAACATGACTTCAATTTCTATATTTTCTCGTAGTATCTGATGAAGTCCAAAACATTTGTATTTATGGTATAATAAAGATCTAATTATACTGTATGGTGAGTCAAAGAATAGGTTTGAGATTCAGTAAATGAAGATTTATCATTTATTGCGCTTTGTACTGTTATTTTTGACAGGATAAGTAAACAATTTATTTTCCTTTTTCTCCTGTTTTCTCTTGTTTAATTACACTTTAATATTACGCAACTAAAACGTCCCATGCAGACCTAATTTCTTCTTTTTTTCATCTATGTCCTTTGCTGTCTCAATAAACCTTAGCATAGGGTTCTTTATTTTATTTTTATGTAAATAAAAAACTCAGAATTAATATTAATATATTAGAGCCTAGCTATCTGCCAACTCGATATTTAAATTATTTAAATTCTAGCTTAACATTTATCTAATTTAATTTTTTTTTAAATATTGTTCGTTGTTTTATTGGAATGTTTTTAATTTTCAATGAACAATTTGGTTGCAGATTTTTGACTTTTTTGAAGTTATATTGTAGTAAAATAAATTGTTATCATTCAATGCATTATTCTTTTAATATAATGGATAGAAACAAGAGTCCATTACTATACGAGTGACAATGAGGAAAAGTGTATGAATGACCCAACCTAACCAACCTCCTATGTTTTCAAGTATATAGAATCACTCGAAACACAACCGGGAGTGTAGTTCAGGCTCAAACAGCCTAGACCTAATTTTTATGCACCTTGAGCCTGTATCAGTATAGCTTCCGTTTTCATTCATTACCCTTCCGGACTTGTCTCAGAGAAGGACTGATCCCTTGACAATAAATTGCCAGCTACGTCATAGCCATGTTGATATCTCAGTGATACCATTTTACGACTTTGGCGCTCTAAGGCCTGGAACACTCAAAGGCGTTGAATCAAAGGCATTCTGAGTAATTTGTAACTACCCATTGGAAACTACCTCGTCTTGTCACAGTAGCACGCATACCCTTTATTTACTACCGCGGAGGAATATTGAGCACTATAGGACAAAAGTATTTTATTAAGGTAACGACAATCCGTTCCCAGCCACCGCTGAACCAATTTCAGCTCTCGATGACCTCGCGTGTCGTAGAGGTGTACTAGTCCTGCAGTTGACTCGTATAAACTCCAAGAAGACATCAAATTTACCATCTACCATTCTCTTTTGATTATAGATATTCTATAATACTGGATCGGTAACAATGACATAACGAACTAGAGGGGGTATTTCAATAGTTTACTCACAAATTCAAATGAATAAAGACTGTAAATAAACAGGTTACACATTGTATTTTTTTACGTCAACGGGGAAAACAAGGATACTCTACAAATGTTGAATGAAACCAATATATATTTATAAAATTTGTTAGGTGTCATAATGGTATTTACCCAGACCCATCATATATGTGCTATATAGTGCAAGCTATCCTCTAAATGTATTTTCCAGAATTATGTATATTTGGTCTTGTAGGATATTATAATTGTTTTGGTATTTTTAGGCGTCTTACTAACAAAAGGTAAAATTGATTAAAACAGTTTTTATAGAATTTGTCTAATCATCTAGTTTTACGTCACCTAGGACCTAACGGACCACTTATATGTCTTTATAATAAAAGTTTTCACTCGCTTATCAGAGTTTCGATCCTTGTTGTCTATATGTAAAGGATTCTGTATCGCTACGCTGTGTCGGAACACGGCCCTCCCGCATTTCGTAACAATAAGAATATCACATTTTCTAGGAAGGTCAGTGTCTTTTGTTCATTTGGTCTTTTGATCAGTGAGGTATTACATTTGTTTATACACTTAATTTGCTATTATTATCGTAGGGAGTTGGTGTTTTATAATTATATGCTAAATTAAAATAAGTAATTTTATATATAATAATTTAGTGCGTTATAAGTAGAATAACACACGAAATAATAACACCAAACTAATTAAAATAGCAGCCATTTTCATTTGGATTTTCTAAATTTCAATTGAGTTCTACAGGAGCATACTATAATCTCATAAATGTAAAAAAGTTTATGGCCCAATGTTAGTTTGTGACCGATGTTGTACTTACGCACATACAACGACGAAAACGACGACGGAAGGACTGCGTAACTAAAATATTATGTTCTTTGTCTTCTAATACTATGAAATGTCAATATTAGTAAGAAATCGGAGATAAAAATAATTGCAATTATTAAAATTTGCCTACAATCTGTATTACTGGGTAAGTAAACCTCATTATCATTGGAATTGAAACAACAATTTTAAGAGTTAGAAATACATTTTAAAGACTGTTTATAAAAAGGTTTGGCCATAACATTTACCTTACAAAAACAAAGATGAAAGAGATATCTTAAAACACCTCTGTAAAAATTACATATTTACAAATACAACACATAAGCTACTGTGCAAAGTTCAAATGACTTATGATCCACTACAAAGCTTTGTAGTTTTTTTAATATAAGGCAGGTAACGTGAAAGTAATCTCCACTAGTGGGTCTGACATTCAAGTAAGATATTTCCACTTGTCTTTTTCGAACTGGTAAAAAAACCTACAGATGAGATAAGTATTAAAAGTCATATTTTCTTCACATTTGTCTTGTATTGATTGCGTGCAGTAATGAAAAATATGTCCTTCTTTATTCTTACCCTTTATGGTGTAAAGACGTACATTGAAATACCTAAATTTAAAAACGTTGACGAATTGATTGCATGATCCTGAATAGGATTGTTTTGTCTTTTTGACAAATAGGATGTTTAAGTTTGCCGTACGTGTGCAAGTCATATTAAAGACTATTATTTATGGTTGAGTGAAATCGTTTCCTTAAATGGGCGTACACCAACAATTGTCTACGTTCAAAAACCAATGAGCATGACACATCACAAGCGAACCATGACAGTCAGGCACAAATAAAACTCTAAATTATTATAGTATAAAAATATTTAATTAAAAATTAAAGTCTTAAGAGTCGGAAGTAATCCAGTTTTATTGTATTTATTTAAAATGTTCTAAATTTTGTTGAATAAAATATCCCATTTTTCAATATCTTTGCAATTATTTAAGTAAGCATTTGAATCACCAAGCAAGTTATGTGATAGGTAAAAGTCAGATCCCTTCTATGATTTCTCTATTGGACTCTCAGTGATTGAATCACCAAGCAAGTTATGTGATAGGTAAAAGTAAGATCCCTCCGTGAATACTCTATTGGACTCTCAGTGATTGAATCACCAAGCAAGTTATGTGATAGGTAAAAGTAAGATCCCTCTATGAATACTCTATTGGACTCTCAGTGATTGAATCACCAAGCAAGTTATGTGATAGGTAAAAGTAAGATCCCTCTATGAATACTCTATTGGACTCTCAGTGATTGAATCACCAAGCAAGTTATGTGATAGGTAAAAGTAAGATCCCTCTATGAATACTCTATTGGACTCTCAGTGATTGAATCACCAAGCAAGTTATGTGATAGGTAAAAGTAAGATCCCTCCGTGAATACTCTATTGGACTCTCAGTGATTGAATCACCAAGTAAGTTATGTGATAGGAAAAAGTAAGATCCCTCTATGAATACTCTATTGGACTCTCAGTGATTGAATCACCAAACAAGTTATGTGATAGGTAAAAGTAAGATCCCTCTGTGAATACTCTATTGGACTCTCAGTGATTGAATCACCAAGCAAGTTATGTGATAGGTAAAAGTAAGATCCCTCTATGAATACTCATTGGACTCTCAGTGATTAAATCACCAAGTAATTTATGTGATAGGTAAAAGTAAGATCCCTCTATGAATACTCTATTGGACTCTCAGTGATTGAATCACCAAGCAAGTTATGTGATAGGTAAAAGTAAGATCCCTCTATGAATACTCATTGGACTCTCAGTGATTAAATCACCAAGCAAGTTATGTGATAGGTAAAAGTCAGATCCCTTCTATGAATACTCTATTGGACTCTCAGTGATTGAATCACCAAGTAATTTATGTGATAGGTAAAAGTAAGATCCCTCTATGAATACTCTATTAGACTCTCAGTGATTGAATCACCAAACAAGTTATGTGATAGGTAAAAGTAAGATCCCTCTATGAATACTCTATTGGACTCTCAGTGATTAAATCACCAAGCAAGTTATGTAATATGTAAAAGTCAGATCCCTTCTATGAATACTCTATTGGACTCTCAGTGATTGAATCACCAAGCAAGTTATGTGATAGGTAAAAGTAAGATCCCTCTATGAATACTCTAGTTTCACTTCTTGTTATCAAACAATAATCTCACGGATTACACTTTACAGACAAT
>OY740768.1:85419926-85514637 GCA_963513935.1 Aphrophora alni
GAATTAAGTATTTGTTACTTTCTTTAGCTTTTATGTAGTATTAATAGGATTTTAATTATGTGGTGTCTTTTTTAAATTGTTATTAAGTATGAATGTGCTTTTGTGTATGTGTGATTGAATTTATCTGTATCTACAAGTAAGTGTAAGCTACAGTATTTTATTTTATTTATATTTTTGTTACTAAATTCTAAATTTTATTACGTTGTTTAAATTTAAATTTTGTTTATTTTTAGTTTATTTTAAGTTATAACTTTCATTTTGTCACTTTAAATTTAAGATGGTAACTTTTTATTTTATTTTAAATTATTAATTTCATTTTGTAGCTAATTTTAAGTTTGTTAATTTTTTATATTATCTTAGTTATTTTTAATCGATTTAAATTTTTTGTTATTACAAGTTATATTTTATATTTTTATATAATATGTTGTTATGTTGTATGGGGTTAGGTGGTAGAGAGGACTATACAGTCCTAACCTCGCCCCTAAATAAAGGCAAATCAATTCAATTCAATTCAACTCTCTCTCTCTCTCTCTCTCTCTCTCTCTCTCTCTCTCTCTCTCTCTCTCTCTCTCTCTCTCTCTCTCTCTCTCTCTCTCTCCTCTCTCTCTCTCTCTCTCTCTCTCTCTCTCTCTCTCTCTCTCTCTCTCTCTCTCTCTCTCTCTCTCTCTCTCTCTCTCTCTCTCCTCTCTCTCTCTCTCTCTCTCTCTCTCTCTCTCTCTCTCTCTCTCTCTCTCTCTCTCTCTCTCTCTCTCTCTCTCTCTCTCTCTCTCTCTCTCTCTCTCTCTCTCTCTCTCTCTCTCTCTCTCTCTCTCTCTCTCTCTCTCTCTCTCTCTCTCTCTCTCTCTCTCTCCTCTCTCTCTGATAACTGAAAACTCTGATAACTGGATTTATTGCATTATATATATTATATTTAGGCATAACTAAATTAGTTACAGACTTAGATTTTTTTTCCTTTTTTTTCAATTTGGGAAATCCATGTTTTCCTTATTGTGAACATCTCCACAGTTTACCTTGGGCATTTGATATATTGCTTGTTGGCGACAATGATATCCTTAGGGAAATTTAAAGTGTTGAATTAAATATATTGTAGCGAGTTGTACTAAATACGTGGGACGGAGTTCAATTTAAAACTTTATTAAAATCTCAGCACTAGTACTGCTTCGTGTAATGTAATTTACTATCTATTATACATTTATAAGGAGTGTTGTTAAATAGGATATTAAAGCGTATATTAAACTACATATATGTATTTTACAATTATTTATAACTAGAGATGTGTTGTTATGAAACCAATGTGTATAGGTTTATTTTGTGGCGTATAAAATAAGAACCATTTTTAGTTTAGGTAGAACCTAAAACAGCTACATAAGTGTTAAATTCTGATAATGTTTTAAAATGTTCTACACATTTCAGTTTATGTTCAATTTTAGGGAGTCCTGACTAAGGTGTTGTCAAATTTAATTGGGACACTTTGATTTTAAATCCTTGAAACATGTAGTCTACTGCCAAAAGAAAGGTTAGAATCACGACAAAAATATATTGATAAATAATAATATATAATAGTAAATGTAAATTTTGCTGACAAAATATTGATCATATAATAAATAACAAAACAAAATCTACTTTCAGCTACCGATTATTTAATAAACCTTGTTATTTAATATCAGTAAACCTCATTTACGTGTAAACAAATGTCATTAATTCTAAGTCACAATATATGACTGAACTACCAAAGTGAAATATCCGTTAAATGGATAATTTGTGTCATATGATTTCATTTATTTTATTGTAATTTAACCCTTTACAGTAGAAAGTAAATTCCTGGTTGATATCGTACAGCACTCTTATTTCATGGACAACGCGGTTTATTCAAATATATCTCTACTCTTAACCTTATTCTTTTTCTTATGTTGGTTACTCTGAATATTTCTTTATAACTTTACAAATTACAATTTATTTTAGACCGTATCACTTTCCCTGAATTATTAACCAATTTTAAAATAATGTGTATATCTAAAACATAAATAAATAGCCTATATGATTTCTACAATGTAATTTATAATAAAAATTTAAAAATACTATTAAAGTCCTAATAAAACAAAACACTATTAGTAATAAATAATCAAAATTCACAAAATTATGTGTTGCATAGATATAAACATGTCCTCCAAAATAAAAAATATATATTTTATTTTCTAATTTTTAAAGTGTTCAATATTTATTTGTTTAACTATCTCTAGAATACAATGGAGATAGCAATGCACATTGTGATGGATGCAAGGTTGTTATATTATTTTACTATTAAAACTTATTATAATCGACATTTATTTTATAGTTTTAAAATGACGGCTATATAGGTCTCAGCTTCATTAGTTTTAATAAACTCGTTTATGAGGTGGGTATTTTTAAGAGAGTTTTTGTTCGTCAATGTAATTTTGATATGGGGGGATTAACCTTACACGTAACCTCGAATACTCAATTCTACAGCTCAGACAGTTCGCTCTATGACCGATTAAAACGATGTTTCTAAATAAATATGAAAACTAAGATAGATATGCATAATATTAGGGAAGGACTCTATTTAAAACTAATGGTCTAGGAAACTGTATTTAGCTAAAATGACCGTTTATTGCTTAACAAAAATGTAATTTTATACGGAATTTAAGACTCAGCGATAAAAATCCTGTTACGTCTGATCCAACCCAATAAAAGGTAATCAAATATTATTTGGTGGGTAAACAGTTTGGGGGCTTTTTGAAAGATTGGTTGTTATAAAGAAAAGAAAATATACACTCCCTTGAACTGATCCGTCTCTTGTACGGCAGGTGCGCGACTCGATGTTTAAGCTTAATGCATGACAAGAATTTGCATTGACGAGAGAGGGGGTCGAATTACCAAATGCAAAACTATTTCCCCTGCATTTACTATTAGGGCAACCCACTAGTGAGGTTGTTAGATTGGAAGTATAGCCGGAGGAAATGGGAGATAGTGAAAGGAGTTCACCTCAAGGTAAAGATATAAAAACATATTTTTACTTGTCATTTTATAAAAAGTATTCAAAATAAGATAAATCTTTATGAATATATATATATATATATATATATATATATATATATATATATAACTTACTGAATAATTAAAATATACAACATATTAGTTTATTTACACTTTTTTTTGCAAACATTAATAAAAATCTAGAATTTTTGGTTATTTTAATAAATCATTTTCAATGTTTAAAATTATTGAACACATTCATTTGGAATTGATCGCAAAGGAAACGCTCGATCGAGCTTTATTATTATATTGTAACAGTAAAAATAATGTTTGTTACTCGTTCCTGCCACAGTATGGGTATAAAGAAAAGCTCTTACTGAATTAAAACGTGGCACTATATTCTTCATTCAATACATGAGATATTAACCAAAAGTTATTTACTTGAGAGAATTTGCTTTTGAATTGTTGCAAGACAAGTCATATGTTCAATGACACCAAGTGGAGAGAAAATTAAGGGAATTCATATTTGTTTTCTGTACTAAAAGAAAGCGTACTAAACAAAGCAGACTCACCACATCAATCGTACAAATTTCAATATTTGTGTTCTTATATATTTTACATGAATGTGCCCAGATTTGTAATGACACAAATCCTTCTTCGTTTGGAACTAACAATGGTTTGATCCAACAAAGATTAGTTGTTGGTAACGTCCTTTAATTTCTCTTTACCTTCAACCATTCTCTCCATATTTACTGATGATGGAATATTCCAGTTGAAATATCAATTATGATTTAAACACATTTAAAAATCAACTAAACGTCATGTCACTTAGACTATAAAAATGTTTTGTGGTTACCAACGCAGAAATAGTTGCGACACTTGAGGAAACTCCCATTAGGAGCCTCCATATGGCCAAGGCGCCAGTTCCATAGTTCCATAACATAACCTATCCTAACCGCAATCTCAATCTTGCCATTGACCCTCCACATACCCACCCTACCCAAATCCATCTGTAACCTAACACTTACGGATTACCCTACAGTTTTATATTAACCTGAGATCGTATAACTCTGTTATATTATATAGTCTATTAAAGTATTGTATAATCAGTGACTGTAAATAACCTGAGAAGTAATCGTTCCTTTAACCTAACTATGGTATGTTGTGTTATTATATAGTGTATTTACTATCGCATAATTCAGTTCTCCTCCCATGTTTGTAAGTGTATTTTAATGTTTATAAGTTTATATGAATTACATTTTCAGCGTTCATAGAGTACCACCATCGCCTCAGCAGAGCGCGCCACAATGTTTTTATAATGTGTAATATATTGAGATACTTGTCTCAAACATAGGGAATTTTACCACTCCCTTATCACGTAGTATTAGCCAATTATACTAAAGTAACTGTAATAATCAAAAGTGTCGTTAATATATAAGATAGGGCATTATAATTTTTGTGTCAAATCTACGGTGTAAATCTAGAGGTTGCTTAAAATGGAATGAGATATTTACTTACTGCATAGATAGTAACGTCTATGTAATCAGTAGGAAAGGTTTCCTATTTTACGTAATATAAAATATATTCCGTAAACTAATTCATGTTTATGGCTGAAAAAATAAGGAATACTAGTTTTTATAAGTTAAACTAAATGTTTTGTTCTCCCTTCTCTTTATATATAAGTTTCATGAATATTCCCCTTGTTTACGTTCCTGGTACAATTATTTCTACTACCGTAACTTTTATTTTAGTTAATTGCATACCTAATTTAACAGACTAATTTATGTTTATATAAAATTTTATTTAAATAATTTGTTCGTCCTAAGTTCTGTACTTTCTACAGATAACCTCTAAAGATAAGCCTCAGGAAACAAAATAGTTGTCCCTTCCCTCTCCCCCTGTGAAGCTCTTAAAATACACATATAACTAATCATAAAATCTTTTTCAACATATACCATAATTTATGCAGATATATCTTATTGTCATTATTGTTATAATTTATAACAATTAGTTATTATTATATTTATGGTAATTATTGTTACTATTACCTTTAATATTTGTTAACCTGAAGGAAAAATAATAATAAAAAACACTTATTTCTTCAGGAATGTGAGTTATTAATAAAACACGAAACATATATTGTTATCTTCCTCTATCGTAAATAACCTCTTCATACACTGTCAATGACCTTTTTAGAAATTATTTTATTTAGTAATGAAAAGATAGTGATTGCTTATTTCCAGTTTTTTCTATTGTTGTCTTATTAATTTTCATTTGATAACATGCTTTTGTATCTTCAATTGTACAAAGTTACATTATTTGTGTGTATATTTTAAGAAATTTTTATAAATATTTTTACATTAATCGTCATCTTTAAAAAATAAAATCTTTTCTTGAATTAATTATACCATTGATATTACACATATCAAATGAATTGGCATTATAGGTAATGATTTTGTTTTGAAACACACCATTAGATGTTTAAGTGGTGCTGTCTAACGGCCCTATTCTGGTAACATATTATAAAGCTCCAAGCGGGATGATATTAACAATTTTCACTCACTCTTCTCCCCAATAATATATCGTCATGTCTAGTCTGATATAAGATCTCAAAGTTTTTTGTTTAAAATATTTATTATAACGTCATAACCTATAAATTTCTTTTTTAACAATAAATTAACTATTTTCTATCAAGCTGTGTGTCTACTGACCCAAGAAAATTACGTATTTTTTTTACCAATACTTTTTATTATGTCATTATAAACATTACTTGAGAGAAATATATTCAAAATCGTAATTGCTTTTTTTTTACTGTGACCGTTACCCTAAAATATTATTAAATGTGACTACAAAAATTATCTAAATTATGAATGTCTTTAAAAATGGACGACAAAATGTTCCTTTCAGACGATTTTTGTAATGAGACAACTGTTTTACTCAGGGCCCCTCATAAAGGGTATATCCGCAAAATAAAAAACTTGACACTCTAAATTACTTACTTTAATTATAAAGAGATATGAAAAAGAGCAGTCACGGGTGTATTGGTTCGATTTATTTTATAGAACAGAATATATTTTATTCAATTACGATGCTTTCTTACACAATATTTGTTTAAAATGTGTAAAATTGGATACATTTCTTATTTTGTACACTTCACGTGTGATTTCTTTGGCGGATGTATAAAATTCGTTTCATTAAAGTCATGTTTTAAAGGTCGAAGAGAGACCGTGACAGATTTATATGAATTCAACAGGTATTATTTTTAATGTTTTTTTATACTGATGACCGACGGTCCTTGATAGAATTACATGCATGTTATTCAAATAAAACACAATCAAATTCTTATGTAAATTATATTTTATATATATGTTTAATGCAAAAAAAAAACCTTTCGTTAATCATTCATTACCTTATAAAAAAAGGAAGTAAAGAAAGAAACACAAAAAGATAAGCTTGTTCTAAACAATATACAGTGATAAATGTATCCTTTGTAACTAAAAAAGAGGGCCGGCAAAGAAAATGTGGGAAGGTCATGCTACTATTTATGACCAGGGCTTATTTATAACTGGAAATCCGCACGTCGTATTACATTTCATCCATATCTCTGGAATGACCTAGCTTCTAAAGAATGATACAAAATCATTAATTCAAGATATAGGCGTTGACGTTCGATCTGTACAGTGCGAAGTAATTCGACGAAATCCTTTGCTGGTAGTAGGCTAAACTAGAGACATTTGTTAAATGTTATAGTTTGTTTTAAAACTGTGAAGGGTTATACATCCCGTAAAACTTCTAAAATTTAATTAAAAGTGTACTCAAAGAAGTTAACAAAAGAAATAAATAATCCTCTCGAAAATGTTGGCGAAATTACAATTCCTGACGGTATGTAGAATAATTGTTACGATTTGATTTAACTCTATGATTCGGATAGCTGGTCAGAAGAAGCAAGATGCTTCCCAAATCCAACAGAGTAAAACACTCATCCCATACATTTACCAAATTGAGAGTGAAATTTGATTTTATATTTTTAGTCATTTCGTGGCAGCCGCACCATAATGAGCAACATAACAGGCATTTACTTGTTTACAGTTTTGTTACAAAACTAAACATTTAAATCTTTCTATGAACTCTAGTCAGCTGTTCAAAACAATCACACATAGCTGTTATTTAATTTATTCATAATAATTTGTTTTTGTTAATTGGATCTCTTAATATTTGAAAAGAAAATGACTCGGATTTTTTATTGTTTTCTTAATAACAACAAATGAAGTCTTAACTAAGGAAGTTTATGAATAAGATCATGTTAACAATATTCTAAGAAAAAGTTATAAAATTGTTGTACGTTACTAAAATAAACAAATGTTTTTACATCATATGTAGATTATCACAATAAATTTAATTATTTATTTTAAAATTTTTCCTCTATTATTTATATAATAATTTTATTGTGATTGCAGAGTCTCACTTTGCGTACGAGTTTTATTATGGTATTATACATGCTGAAGATATACTTATAATTAAAATATTTAACTTTACCATTTATTTTTCTAATAAGAAAGAGTCATGTAATAAATTTAAAACAAGAATTTTTTTTCAGTTAACGAGTAATTTGAAACAATGTTCTCTAATATTCCTCTACCCCAATATCATTTCCTTAAAATTTCACAGGTAGGGCAAAGGATGAATATTACATAATTTAAAAGTATTTTTTTACCAGTCTCTTTTATTCATTTCTTGGTATTACAAAGTAATTCACATTTAATTTTTAAAACAAAGCCGATAATTGATTCTTAAAAAATTATATTAGTTCGTTTTAAAAACAACTTTTAACTTCGTCTGAATTATTTTTAATATTATGTTTCATGGAATTCATTTCTAAAAATTAAACTGATAAAATTATTGGTAACAGTTTAGTTAAAAGAACGAATGTCTCGAATCGTTTATGTAAAGAATTTGTATAAATACAAATAGTTTGGAGGGGTTTTATTTTGATCAATGTTTTATTTAAACATGTAGCAACCACGAAATATTACTTTACTCCACGGTGCTATAGTCCCTACATAATTATAGCCACGGGAACAAAAGCAGTTCGCCGTCGTCTTTCTTCTGTTTGCTGTCTCCACCTTCTATAACATATTCAGTGTTTCGAGATCGCCATCCATATCATCAATCCACCTCCTCTCAATTTTCGTCCTTAATGTTATTCCACGAGAACTCTAAAATATCACATTCTATGTACTATCCAAGCCATTTCAGATTCAAAATATTTACACTATGCAACCAATCCGCCTCAGTATAAATATCACACTGCTCCATGTTTTTTAACCCTTCAGTTATTTCCCGCTTTCACATATTTATAAATTCTCCCCAACATCTTGCATTCATAGACATTTAATTGTATTACGTTACATAAAAATGGTTTCAGGAATGTCGTGTAAAAAGTTTTCTTGAATTTTCTTGAGATACGCTAGCTTTCTAAAGTGAGTTCTAAATTATGATAGCCCATATTATACACAGTATTATCACTGCTATATCATCTTATATTTGATTCTGTAAATTTATTATAAATCCTCGATATTTGAATCATTGGCTCTCTCACAATTCATGCTACCCAAATCCCAGTCCAGCAGTGTGAGTTCTGTTCTACTGTACCATAAATATTGTATGTTGTGTTATGGTAGTTTATTAAATTTCAAGTTTTATTTCTTCTATCTCTGTTTCACTTCCGGTAAAACCTCTGAATATCTTAAGGATACCATCATATCGTAATTGTATGCTATCATTTGCACTATTATATTATCAATTGTATTATTTTGATTAATAATCACATTGCTAATCGCAGTTTCCAATAGAATGTGAAGTGTACCGTAGGCGTAGGGCAGCTTCCCTGAGCATTGATGTAACTCTGAAGCCCTGTACAAGCCCATTCTGAACGCCAATCCTATATTGACTATTTTTAGACAGATTTTAACAAGTCTTTTTTAAATTGCTAATTACATAAATTAAGATAAAAAGTGTTTAGATATGATTATAGCAAAGTTAACTAACAAGCATATCGTAAAAACTAATTTCTGAAGCACATACTTTAAAGGTGTTTTTTTCAATCTGCCTACACACAGTTACAATTAGAGATGAATTATGGTGTTAATGGCTCTCTGTCCCTGGAGGTCAACTGTAAGAAACCACAATGAGCGAAGACATGAGACTTGAAAAACGTCTGTTTAAAAAAATGTGTCTATTGAAGAACATACTTTCCAACTGGAATTGGGTTTCGGTGTGGTGGTTAATACAAAAAAGATGTTTAACAAAGCTACCAAGTATACATACCGGGAACAATGATGCTACATGATTGCAGAGATTCAAGTGATTGAACAAATCCGAGGTAGTGTGTGTTTTAACCAATTCTCAAATATTATCAATTTTGTTTAAAAAAAGGTGTTGTATAAGAGTGTCAGAAAAAAATACACCATGAATTTATTCCAGTAGGGTATCCACATATGGCTTACACTAATACAAATTTCAAGCAGCGTATGAATTTTAACCTTGCGACGGATATAACCTGTACTGCAGATGGTTTTTAGATTTTACTCACCATTAAGTTGATGACACACTTTAGACATCACATCTTTCAAAAACTATTCTATTTGTTGGAGTACATCAACAGTAAAATCGAAATTGTTAGGTGGCAACATAGTACTCATGTGATAGATGTGTAACAGTCACAACTTTTTAATGAGAAGATTGGTTTTTTTTTTAGATTATCAAGTAGACGCACTGCCAGGAATTTTTCTTTCTTTAAGACTGTAAAAACCTAGGAGATTGTGAAAATACGTTTTATAATATCATTGCACAGTAGGCAGAAGACGAAATTGTCGACCCTATTTTCAAGCATATGTTGCTAAATTTCTTATACAAGTCTTAATTTAAGGCTCTATTGGAAAAAAAAATTGATAATATAATGATTTGTAACAACATTATACAGATTTCTATGATCTTCTTATCTTTCTCCTGACGATTTCTCTCTGGATTGCTATATAATTCCTAACTTCTTAATTTATGATATGAAAATAATCATCGCTGAATTTATTTAGAATGTGTTGTGCTATCATGGACACAGTCGTAGATTAAACAAATATCTGGAAACTAGCCAGGGGCAGTATTAAAATATTGTACACTATTTTCATGTTTTTTTTTGTGTACTATAGCCATCACATTAATAGAACTTTATAATGACTCTGTATTTCTAGAAGAAACCTCAAATATAATTTAAACATTTATTGTAATAACATCTTAATTCAAGGTAATTGTTGTATTTGTATAAATGGTTTATTTGATATTATGCTATTATTTACGATACTCTTTCTAATATAAATGAATGTATTACTTATCTAAATAAATTTCTTATCAATATGGCAATGCAATAATTACACGAATTTTTACAATTTCTAACTAAGAGAGACAGTTACACATCGGTAATATAGTGTGCTTCTTTCAATAGCTTTAATAATTCAAAAAACCGGTTATTTCTCGATTGCAAGTTGTACAGTAAAACTGATTCCGCAATGCAGTGATAATAATCCCATTACATATAATACAGACGTGACATCACATCTCTAGGGAATTGCACTAAAATATTAAACATTTGTTGCTGAATACAATGCAATGTACAAATATATATTAATACAGGGTTTAAGAAGTAAGTGAAGTGTTTCAAATTATTTAACTGTTTAACAATCGTAATAGATATAGCCTGTAGCTGTTGAAATGTGGTCAACTCTCAACTGTTATTTTTTGACCTTCTATGCAACTAGCAATATCATTACTCTATAGACATAAACACGTAGAAAATATAATCCATTTTTTTAGCGAGGTTTTCACCAGGATTAAAAAGGTGTTTGATGGTTATGAGGAAATAATAATTATAGCGTGTGTTATAAATAACAAAATTGACAACTGCGATCAGAAAAGTAAATAGTGTTTTAAGTTCTAACAACATTTATTTTTCTATTATGACTCTTTCAATAGTAAATGTGAAGTTATTTATTAGTATTAGACAGGAAGTAAATAGCAATTATTATTTTTTTTAAATAAAAAACCAATGAATGTATTATACTGGCAATGATTTATAATATATTAAAATATTATTTAAATTATATTAACCTAAACCTTCCCATTCAAGTCTGCTTATCAAAAAAAACTATTACAAACATAGTAAATTGATTTATCATTACTTTGCTATTATAATATAGTTTGTATTGAATTTAAAATAATAAAAATAAATCCTAATAGTAAACATAAGCAAAATAGGAAATATAAACAGTAATTGTTTCATAACCACAGTTTAAAATTATAGTTGACTTCATCCTTCTATAATTGTTGATTAAGCAGTTCGATCACTGTGAAATATAAAACATGAATATTGATATACGACAAAAAAAATTCTTTGTTAATATATTTTTAATTAAAACACAAATACACACACATACAACAATGCGACATAATAGCCAGAGAATATTGTATTAAGAAGAAAAACAAAAACTTCGTGTGTTCATGGGAGACAAACTTTATGGTGGTGGACGTTTCAACCACTCGGAACGCCTAAAAATGGTCAACTGTGAATGGTTGGAGGTTCGGAGGTTGAACCTCAACTACACTTCTGTTTTCTCTTGAAAGTTTGACAAAAGTGTAATTACTAACTAATTAACAGTAAATGCATCGTACTTATTATAGAAGTAGGCAGTGAGATACATTTTTTTAAATACACAATTGCACTCTCTATCAAAAACAGTTTTCTTCAATTTGTTTATTTAGTAAAGTAGACCTTTTGTCCCAGTGAATGGCGTGGTTGTTTCATATTACCTGTTCAGCGATAATGGAGCGGTTCACTTTCCCAGATGATATAATTCTTTTTCGTTCTGAAACACGTTTATTGTGAGATGTCTATTCCACATACGACACTACACACTGTGTAGGCAAATTACACACACTATTTTTGCAATCGAAATATTTATTTTTTGGGTCAAACTTTACTAATACAATTCATAAGAGTTTTTGAATTTTTAATAAATTTGTATTTAAAAATTGAGAGTTAATATGTATCATTTTTTTTCTGTGTCTCGTACTTATGGTATTACCAAATGATTTTCCTCGACATGTTCTCGTTAGACTTTTTGTTGCATTCAATAGCCAAATTTGGAAAATCGTTATTAAATAAATCTATTTTAATATTACTAAAATCAAGTTTTTAATCAGTTTCATTGGTATTGGTATAACTCTTATCATCACACAAGAATCTAAAACAATCTTGATTTTTATGGAATGGATAGAAATATAACTTCAATATTATCCAGTTTAGTGGTTTTCTGTATAGAGTCGTCTCCATGTAAGAGTTATTTTTGCTACCAAAACCTCCAATAAAGTTAAGGAAATATTTTCCTAATTAGATATATTGAATATATACTCTCTGACAAACTTTCAAATAAATTAAACAATTGTTTAGATCTTATGGGTCATGCTTCAACACCAACAAAAACCTTTTATATACGTTTCATAATCATAACTTGGGGATAAAAACTGATTTATTAAACAAAGTTCTATCAAAATAATCCATGAAAATATTACGATGAAAAGGTCTTAGTACACTCCTTATTTGTAAACTAGTCGGTATGCATTTTGGTACTGAAAATAATAAGCGCTAGCACATTCTATCAACAACATTAATAATATATCAACAGGGTTGTTTGTTCTGTTTCTTTAAGTTCCCATCTTCTTTTATTATTCTTCGATAGCATACATGGCATCATTAAAAAAGAATATGAGAGAACAATTTAATACATCGAAACTTACAATAAGGTCAATGACAAGCTTATATGCGAAATTCTTCTTTTTTTTTTTAAACAAAGTTATCAGATTAACCAAACAAGAGAAATATAACGGGCCGTAGAAATTTATAATAGGATGGAGGTTTACAAGAGGCTTACACACTTTAAATTATGTACACATTAAATCAACATGTATAGTTAAAAAATAATATTGTAACAAAGTTTTTTTTCGGGACTTCTACCTAATTACACTTGTTAGTTACTGTATACGTTACTGATACACCGACCTGCAACATTTAACAAAATACCAATCAACTAATCGGTACTATTCCAACATGTCGCATGCGATTGTCTTTAACAAAGTTTTTTTCGATTAAAGGTCGTAGACAGAATCTGTAAAAGGTTGATGGTTATGCCATTCTCAAAATAGATTCACATACATGTCAAGATTGTAAATTCGGTATGAATAATATAATCTGTTACTATTTAAACATAGTATTGTATAATTTATTGCAATGCAAAACTGAATTTAATATTTAACACAAGAAGAGAAAATAACTCCAAATTCATTAGAAACTCATTTTGCAATGTGTATCCTTCCTCATTTATCCTCATATAACTGTTTATGAAGTTTTGTAATCACTAAAATGTATGCGTATATAACTTATAAGTAACATTGTTTAAACTTCCCTTTATATATTTTTTAAATAAAATTTGATATCAAAAATTACATGTATTAGTATTTAAAATAGTAATGAACTAATCGCAGAGTTGCCTAACAATGAATACATCAGAGAACTGATTAGATAGATCTAGACAATGTTTTGCATATATAGTTAGATGTTACAGCAATGTATCAAGTGTTTGTAATTTAGCGCTGACGTCACAACGTGCTTTACATCCTTAGGGAGTTTACACATTCGCAGATTGTTAGGTCCTAATATGATCACGACATACAATAGCGAGGATATTTGTCAATTACGGAAGTATTTAAGATGTAAACAATAATTTATAATATGAGGTTTGTTTAAAAATTAATAAGTCTAATTTCATAAAACTACTTAGAGTCAAATATATGAAAACGATTATCTTGTTCCAAATACTTCCCTTGGTTACACGGATATTTTCATCCCTTCCATTGTAAGATTACTCGAAGCCTTTAATTGTCAACACTCTTGAACTTCAATAATTTTTTGTTATCCGCGCTTTTAAAATGGCGAATTCAAAGTTACTCTTATTTAATTTTCGAACAAAATACTCGTTTAATCAAACGAACTACTATTAATTAAGTGTATAGGCTACCACATGGAACCCCTAGTAGTCAATTATTTATTCCCAGTGCGACACAACCATGAAATTTAAAGTGAAGTCAATAGTTAGGACATAAACAACACTTTTAATAACCTTACAGAAAACCCAAAGTAGTAAGATTAATTTAACAGCTATCCTAGAAGAACAAATTTGTAATGAACAATAAGTACCTCTAATATCGATATATTCAAGATAGTGTGTATTAAATTTGGGAATTTTCTTCTTGAGTTATTTCAGTCAAAGAATAAATTACTGTAGATCTGCAATATATAGATTACAATACAGTCAAGAAGGACGAAATATAAGGTTCTTGATCATATTCTATATTTTTCCTTCTGAGAAAAATAGTTTGAAGAAATATTTAAACTGTTTTTCAACCGCTCAAATTTTGCTTCTAAATAATATTAAATACTTTTTAATTCAAATTGAATTCTTAAGCAATCAATTTTATAGTAAGAATCGACCAGAATTTAAAATTTTGTGTTAACTCTTAATGTACTTGGTTGTCCAGAAAATTATTAGTTTTTCTCTTCCTCACTTTCATCCAACAGCTATTTGCGCTACTTAAATCATGTGCCCAGGATATGGCTCTATATAATTAATATTATTAACTTCCAAGACTTTTAGTTTACCTGTTCAAAATGAATTTATTAATTTTTCTGGCTTGCAAAAAAATCAGCAGTTTAAAAATCCATGTCACAGTTTAATCTATTAGGTTAAAAATTATTAAAGGAACATAAAGGTAATAACAATCAGATGTTGTATTAATAGTCTCACTATTCTTCCATTTATAAGAAAGAGCTAATAAATCTTTAAGATATGCTCAGAAACAATATTTAATAAAAACCTTTCCATTCATGTGGGTTATTTAGCATTAGAAAAACTGATAGATAAGTTCGAAAACCCTTTTTTTTTATTCTTATGACATAAAAACTGTTTTGAACATTTATTTGTCACGTATTACAGAACATTATATGTGCTAGGTGTATGTGTGAGTAAAAGTAAATAAGTCTAATTTTAATGTTTAAAAAAAATACACTTAACATAGACACCTTCAAATTAATATCTAAAATTTATATTATTCCAGATATTTGTTGGAATTTAAATTAAAGACGATTAACATGATAAATAAATCACATTATTATAACTACAGCGCCTTCTTCAGTGATAGAACTACAAATTTATAATAAACTTAAAATAATTATTTAAATAGCATTTGAACGAGGAGGCATAATTTCTGTATTCGACACAAAAAGTGGTTATACTTTGCTTAATAAGTGTTTATCACTAAGTCTTGCAAATTAAATTCTGAATATAAATATTCTTTTAACTAATACGAATAATAATACAAAAACTTTCATCTTTGATTTACAAAATTGGTGTGTGTGTGTGTGTGTGTGTGTGTGTGTGTGTGTGTGTGTGTGTGTGTGTGTGTGTGTGTGTGTGTGTGTGTGTGTGTGTGTGTGTGTGTGTGTGTGTGTGTGTGTGTGTGTGTGTGTGTGTGTGTGTGTGTGTGTGTGTGTGTGTGTGTGTGTGTGTGTGTGTGTGTGTGTGTGTGTGTGTGTGTGTGTGTGTGTGTGTGTGTGTGTGTTGTGTGTGTGTGTGTGTGTGTGTGTGTGTGTGTGTGTGTGTGTGTGTGTGTGTGTGTGTGTGTGTGTGTGTGTGTGTGTGTGTGTGTGTGTGTGAAGAGTAACAGATTTTTCTGGGCGATATGCAGAACTCGGAAGCATTGTTGAATGATAAGAAACAGTTTGCTGAACCCCACCTTCAAGCTAATAAACAGATTGACTACCATGAGTACGGTAACCAATGCACATTATACTATACAGCGCCGGCGCGGAGACATTAATGTAAAATAAAATATTGTGTTTCGTTGTGTGTAAATGTTATGTGGATACTTTTATTTTATGTTGAATGTTTTAAATAAGTATTTATCATCCGACGATGGACGATAATGACCGAAACACGTGTAGTTAAATTCGTTACATGAACATATAAACTGAAAAAGAAGAAAAATTCAATCATTGTTGGCGGTAAGTCACAGATAACAAATAGATGTAATGTAATTACTCTAAGCGTTTTGCAAACATTTAAGTCCCTGTAAATCACGAAAACCAACCGCATAATGTAAACGATGTTTCATACAAACCCGCATCATAACAGTATTCTCTAATGTTTCATCCACATCCACATAACTGCTGTTCTATGTAAATGCAAAGCGCAGTTAAAAGTGTAGTTTTATGTTTCGTAAATATTACGTGATATTAAATATGCCATACAATAAATTAATATTGTGCCATAAATGTGAATTATACCGTGTAATAAAACGCCGCATTGTAGTAATGTAATGGTCACATTCTTTGTCGTTGATGTGTACGTAGACATTACAGCACATGTAATCATTGGTCCTCTGCACTCTTCCAGTTAGTTCATATTAACTGTGTCACCGTATTAATGAGCTCTTTGTCTTAGACTGTGGGCGTGATATTACAGCACATGCAATTTTTGGTCCTCTCTACTGTTCCAGTTAGTTCATATTAAGTACGCCAATGTATTAAGCATTGAAAGAATTTAGTGAGCTCTTTTTCGTTGATTGAGGATATAGACATTACAGCACATGTAATCATTGGTCCTCTCTACACTTCCAGTCAGATCATATTAACTCTGTTAATGTATTAACCATTTCGGGAGTTCAATAAAATTATCTCTTTGTCTTTGACTGTTACGTGACATTACAGCACATGTAATTGTTGCTCCCCTCTACTGTTCCGGTCAGTTCATATAACTGTGTTAAGGCTAAATATCCCTGAAAAAGTTGTGTTTCTGGCCCGGTAAATAACAGCACCTCTGCGGCAAAATTGCATTACTGATAATTTGCGTAATTATTGTCCGATTTTTGTTTTGTAAGTTATTTTGTAAATAATATCAATAAAATATGTACGCTACGGAGGTAAAACTTTTTTAGATTTTTTTATAAAAAAGTTGTTGAGCAAAAATATTATTATTATTATTATTATCATTATTTTTAATCGCAGGTAGCCATTTTTTAAATAATAATTTTAAATGAATTTTGCCGTTTTCAGATATGAAATCGGTTAAATGGTCCTATCGGAATCGTGTTTTAAAGATACTATCATTATTTCTCTCACGCCCCGCGCCCCCCTCCGCGTGGCGCATTGCCATACTGCCCAGCCGCTCTGATACGCGGCCCCTCCTGTAGTGATGTGGTGCTAATTAGCAAAGCAGCTAATTCCAAGCAGCTAACGAACGTTAGCAGTTGCAGAGCACTCCTAACAACTAGAAATAGCTGCTTTACAATTAGCAGAACTTATACTAGCTGATAGTAGTATTTTCAACGGTTTTGACAGCTGATTCTGATAACATTTAAAAGAAGCAGGAATACGGATTTAACAGTTAAATACAATGATGAATGGAAACTAATTTAACAGACACTTGGCTTTGTGTCTTAATGTTTGAGTATTGTAATTTAATTTTGTATATTGTTGACATTGGCTACACAATTGTATTTTTCAACAACTAAGGCATAGATTTAGGTTGTGGGTTGTAAATTGAGATATGTAAATTTTGGTTTAAATAGAGCTTATTTTGTGGATTGATTATACATTTTACAAGAATGATTTTAATTTGTTGTTGCTGTTTATTTGTTTAACTGCTTTGACTTGTATATTTATAATTTATCTGTCTTATACAAAAGAAATTTGTCTAAAGGACTAATAAAAAATTTAAAATGGTTGATGTTAATCTAATACACAAAATTATTTTTAAAAAACAGAATAAATTTTTAACCAAAACTATAACAAACTAAAAAACCTATTTGCTACAAAAAAGTACAAACGAAACGATAGAAAGATATTTTTGGGTTACACAAATATTAATTTAAGAGAGAGAGGGTTACACAAATATATATATATATATATATATATATATATATATATATATATATATATATATATATATATAGAGAGAGAGAGAGAGAGAGAGAGAGAGAGAGAGAGAGAGAAATTGTGGTTTCTTTTCAACTTTATCTCCTTGGATGAGTTATCGGGTGCCAAACAAAAACTCTTGATCTGCTTAACTGCTTCAGGTATAGTCAACAGTTCTGCAGACTTAGGACACTTGACTTCTATAATGTCTTGTTCACCCACCACACCGTCTGGAGAAGCTTCTTCCTCTTCGTTGAAAGCCGAATTTGATTTTTAGATTTGGTTGTTCCTCGGCAATCCATGGAGACATAAAAGTTTAACAAAATAACGTTCCCAATAAAAATTATAAACAGACGACGAAACAAATCCCTAAGAAGAATCACGGTAACTAATAACCGAGAGCACATGGGTGGAAGGGCGGGAAAGCAGTCATCCAGCACAAGGATTGTAAGACTGTTACCAGGCGACTGAAAATTAATGATTGCGGAACCAACTGGTAACTATGTTTAAAAAAAAAGAAAACAAATTTGATTAACAAGTGCTAAAATTTATTTAGCTTAAATTTTGATGTTAAATTTGACCATTTATAAATATTTTGTTATGACAAAAATTTGCTAGTTTTGCAAAGAAAAGAAAATTACAATAGGTTTTAAGTTTTACAAAAGGAAATTATATAAAGAGTTTAAATTTTGAACATATACACATATATATATATATATATATATATATATAATAAAAAAAAAGGTCAAAATAGTATATTACCATTAATAAGCCTTTGCAACATCAATTACTTAATTTATACATACATACATATATATATATATATATATATATATATATATATATATATATAAATACATTTTTAAAAAAAGACAAATTTATGATATACGAAATTTAATTTTATCTTTAAGCAAAAAAAATATTGACGTCATAATATGTTTTTATTATTTTATTTTATTTTTTAAATTTTGAAAAATAACCCCTTTGGGGTCGTTAAAGCCGAAAGATTTTGCATGCAACACCACCCATATTTTAATTGATTATAAATTAGTACACATTATTACACACATATATATATATATATATATATATATATATATATATATATATAAAATATATTAAAAGACATATTATCGTACAGAGTTCTGTTCCAAAAATTATTTTACATTGAAGAATAAATTCACAATTCAAGTTCCTTTTTCTTTTTAAACAACTGTTATTATTTTTTTGGTGCACTTAGTGAAAGTTGAAAATAAGTTTTTCTTTTTTAAACATGTCTGCAATTGCGAAGATAGAGCAATCACGAAACGATCTCCAACAATCTCGGACAATCTCCGACCAGATTTTTGCTAAGCAAAAAAAAAGCAAGTCGAATAGAGATTTATACAAACTCATACAGGTTATTCCACAAGTCTTTATAATGAAAAATGTTTCTCTAAGTTTAATTAAAAATGAAAAGAAAATTATCAGAATTACAAAAGTCCAGAAAAGATTATAAATAAGTTTTTCTTTGATATTAATAAAGAATTATATATATATATATATATATATATATCGATCTTTGTTTGAGATAAAGAATTGTAACAACAGTTAGAAATTTTTTAAAAGCAAAGATTCTAGTTAAGAAAAATATTCTGCCTAGATGAAAACATAATTTTTCTTTTACTTTGAGACTACATTATGAAGCTTATGTGTAACAACGTGAGCTAGGTACTGCCTGACTTTAGCGTGCTTAACTGGGGGGAGAACAAGTTTGATGATCATACGATGTTGAATTTTTATATTCCCCACCAGGTTTCAGCACTTGCTTGTATGGCCCTGAGAAAGGGGTTTGGAACGGCGAGTGGAATTATCGGTAAATGAAGTACAGATTGATATTTAAGTTAGTATGACGTTACAAGACGAGCGACGTGGTGGGGGTGTGCCACAGTGAGTCACCTCGGCCCTGCAAGTGTTTCGTGTCTACCGCTCCCTCATACCCCTAAGAGGAATTATTTTAAATGTATAAAACATGATACCGATTGAACCACTAGGGCGATTTTAAATATTAAAAGTGTAAAATTAATTAAAAATTATTGTCTACAAAATGACTACCTGCGATTTGCATATTTCTTTTTTTAACATGAAGATCTTATTATTATTTTTTTAACTAACAACTTAATTAAAATTAGGCTTATGTAGCGTAAATTATAATATTATTTTGTTTACAAATCAGTTTTTCAAATAAAAATCGGACGAAAATTCCACCAACAAACATTATTACAAAATGACTCCATTTTGGTGCTGCGCCGTGGTGGCAGAATTTGTAACTAATCCTGGGATGTTTAGCCTTCATGTATTAACCATTCGGAGTTTCATGACTTCTATGTCTTTGACTGTGGAGGTGACTTACAGCATTTGTAATTTTTGGTCGTCTCTACTCTTCCAGTCAGTTCATATTAACTATGTCAATGTATTATTCTTTGAATGAATGTAGTGAGCTCTTTTTCATTGAATGAGGATATAGACATTGCAACAAAAGGAATTATTGGTACTCTCTACTGTGCTAGTTGATATATATTATTTGTGTTAATGTATTACCCATTACAGAATGGTTTTTTGTCCGTGATATGTTATGCAGAAGATAAATAGTATAAAAAAGTTTAGTATAAATGAATACTTTCCAAATATTTTTGTTCTACACCGTCGAAGAGGGTAGGATATGCAAATTTTAAATACTTGCTCGGTAGCAAGTGAACAAAAGCAGTATAAATCAGAAAAAAATTCTTTGTTATCTTTGTTACAACGGTAAACGTTCGTTTTATTTTTTGTAAAGTGACATTTAAACGGTAATTTATTTTAATTGAAATTTGGCTGTTTTAATTATTAATCCTTACATTGAACAAAATGTTTACTCTAATCACTTATTTGCAAAAGTTTGGTCACGTTCAGTTTGTCATCCAAATAAATTCTTTTCGATTTGTTCCTCTGGTAGTGACTTTATTTTCCTCGGAGTTTCATGCTGAACTCTCTAAGAAACCTTTCTTTTTGACAGCCGATTTCTGAGATCAGTGATCGCCGCTTCTTTCTCAGTTACATATTCGCCCGTATAATCGCTAAAGAAATATGTCTAAGTCTTATATACTTCACTAACATTACAGATATAAAACATTTTTGCAGATATGAATGACATACATATTTGTTCTGACCAAAGTGTACTAGGCACAAACTCATTGGCACTAATTAGGGAAATTAATTTGGCTACATAATTACCTTGAGCAGTTTTGTTTTCGAAATAACGAACAATCATTAGGTGAAAACCTTTTATAATTGAACCTACCACTGTAAGTACGTGGGTAAAAAAGTCTCTAATAGGTTGACTGTATCTTTTCCCTTAAGCCAGTTTTTATTTCTTTCAGGGATTAAAAGTTCTTTTTATTGCAACTTTATTAGCTATTCAAACACTAACAAAATTGTCGTCCTCTACTTGCCTCATTATTGACGTAATAAACTTCACTCGTCCTTGAAATATTAGTAATCATTATGAGAGGAAGCAAACAAATATGAAATCAACTAGTTGATGTTTACATGAAGAGGTTAAAAAAACAACAGAAGAACGGCATGCTGGTACTGCTGAGATGCCATTGTAATTGCTCTGTGATTGGTGCATTGGACAAGATACTGTTTGTATAAAAACATTTGTTTGGAAAAGTTCTGTATTTAATATTCTCCATACTATAAAGATGGGACACAACTGGTTTCGGTTGATATCATGTTTTTCTATGTCAGAATGAATAAGCTCTACACAAAAATACCCAAAACTATAGTTTTTAATATGTGTGGACAAAATTTTTTTTTACGCCGTCTCTACATTTACTGAAGTTTCAAATAAAATTCAAACACAAGTGTAGGCCACTGGCGAATCAAAACTTAATATACTGCTATTTTACATTCAAAACTGTTAATAAATATTATTACGTTTAAATACAGTTGACTACTTAATTATGATTAGACACGAGATTTACTTTTCTCATTAGCTAAATTTTATTATTATGCTATATTCACCAATAATAAATAATACTACACAGAGAATTTATGGTTGCGTTGTAGGATTATTATTGAATATAGGTAAGCTTTCCATTCTGTACTCTAGGCCTATATGTACTGATAGTTGAAAAGCGATAAACTACAACCCTATAGACTACCACATGTAGCGGCAGTCAAACATCGTAGTTGAAAATGTAATAAATCCCACTACAATTAAATGGCAACTTTCGTATTTAATATTTATTGGGATGTATGCTTATATCCTTAGTACAAATATATTGTTCATTAGTAGACGAAAAATTGCACAATAACATTGAATTGTAATAGATCAAAATTATATTTATTAAACGACCAATTTTAATTTGTCGAAAAAAAATACTTTTGTGTGAATACATTAAATTATAGTTATATTAGTTAAAATCTCTTTAGTTTTTACATTTTTTAATGACAAGTTTCTGATTATAGCTGTTATTACTAATTTGAGGTTACTTCAATGCCAATAATTATGTTTGTTTCAGTGTATTAAAATTTTCTTTTTCTTAATTTATTGTTATTTTTGTAATGAAACTTTAAATATTACTGTGTTAACTTTTATTTCAACAACCAATTAGCTTTACCTTCCAAAAGAGATAAATAAATAATTTAAACATTTTTTTCAATTAAGCTTATCTCTTTGTCCTGTGTACTAGGAATATAGATTCAGTATCCATCGTGTCTTTTTATATCAGATGAACACTAAACACAATATGTCATTGATTTATAATTACGGACTAATTATAGCTAGTTAGAGGGTTGAAATCATTATGTTTTGTGCTGATATTTTTTGAAAAGATAACTAAACATATTGTTTTTTTCACTGCTTTACAATTAACTAATTACTTTCAAATTACTGTTATGGAGATGAAGTAAAATATTTTCTTAATTTTTTCATGTTTGTACTTAGATGTATTTTTATATCATAGCCCAAGGGTTGTTTTATATTATTTGGAACTACAGTGGCTCAATTTAGTAATTTCAACATCGTTTCATAAATTCTTGGTTTATATCTCCATATTTCATCTTTTCTATCACGTTTTATGACCAAATCCTGTTCTTTTTCAACCCTGAAAGTATTACAGTATTCATGAGCGATGGGTCATTATTTTAAGTTTACCTTTTGTTAATAGTACAATGAGGTTTATGCTTATAAACAACAAGAATATATATATATATATATATATGTGTGTGTCTGTGTGTGTGTGTGTGTGTGTGTGTGTGTGTGTGTGTGTGTGTGTGTGTGTGTCTTGCAACGTTGCGTCTCGCTTCGGTAGTGGGTTCGAGTAGGGTTCTTCTTGCCCCACGTTGGGCGCCACTTGCCGCGCTGCGAGTCTGTCTGACTTGACGAATTTAAGATTCTTGTTCCCTTTTTTGGAACACTATTATCACGAACTCTTAAACTCGCTGTACGATCACCACCGACTGGGCGAACCACCTTTCTTTTCAGAGCAAGCGCGGGCAAGGCCAAGGTGCTCACTTTCACTTTTTTAAATCAAAGATTTTGCAACTCTTGGCTCTAATAAGTATGAGCTTGTCCTCATAAACTTACTAAATTTTAATTAACGCAAAATTCCCTGAATTTTATCTCAATGCTCGATTATTTAACTCTTTTAAGATAAACTCTCTCTCTCTCCAAGGTCGTGCCTTTTGGGAGAAATCGGCTCTTAAGTTCTGATGATAACTTTTAAAATTTTCAAATTATATTACCAGAGCACATATATAAAATTTATGTTAAAACAAGGTTAATAGCATACACAGAATGGATATATATTAAAAACACAACAAAATTTAGAAATGAATTATTTGTATATTATTTTCTCTTTTGCACAGAAAAATTTTATATTCAAAACTTTTTTAATCACACCAAACAATTTAATTGAACAATAACACAACTATTTATTTATTTGACAAAATTAATTAATGAAATATTATCTATATATTAAACAAAATAAAAGCGCTTGACTTTCCAGACAGAACCACAAACAGTTTTTCCTGTACTGAAAAAGTCGTATTTAAATTATTAATAATTTTCAACACCAAAGCAGAGATTTAAAATGAATTTAATTTTTAATAATTCCCCTAATGACGTTATATTTGACAAGAAGTTAATATTTGCGAATTATTCCTTAAGTATAAGATACCTTCACACTTTAATAGAAGTTCTAGTTGGATTTGGAATTTGTTGTATTATTAGGATGATGGTGATGTGATGTTTTCTATCCAGAGTCTGTAAGCTGCTATGTAGTTGAATGCTGGTATCGAATTCTTCTAAGTCGCCTTGAAGATCGATTAAAGTTGAAATTATTCTAAGTCCAATTAGTAGAGTGACAGTTGAATCTTCCTCTCAGCTCAGAGTCGGTTGCAGAAGAAACGTCCTTTCAGCGTCGATTCCAAATCAAAAGTAACCGTCTTTCGACTGTTAAATCTCGGTCTCCCTGTCAGTGGGAATTAATCCACTTTTCTGGAGCCAATTTTCCTCCCTTTTTGGGAAAAAGGTATTTTCCATATATTATGTGTTTTCAGGCCCTTTTGGTCTGAAATAATTACACTATATATTTTATTAGTCCTATTTTTTGACTAATGAATAGTTTTCTTCCTTGATTATTAATTAAAACACCTTTTAATTAATAATTTATAGTATTTTTTCTTTAACGTTATCTTTGATCCATGTTGGCAACATGATGTTTCTGACTTTAGACTCCGCTTGAAGATGCGCGCGCAACTTTTCATGTTTTTGCATGAAAATCTCTACTTTTGACGTTTTTTCGTTCAACTCGCTATAACTTTCGAACGCTCCAACCGATTTTAAAGTTCCTTTCGGATTCTTCTTCCTTTCCATCTTGTGGGTCTTGTGGAACTTGATTCATCGCTCTGCTACGCTTCGTTCGCGAGTTATCGCCCTTTTCCCGAAATCTGATTTTTCCTCTTTTCAAATTTTGAGATAAGTCCTTTCTCAAAATTCTTTTGACGAAATCTTGTTCCTCTTCTACTACGACGAAAAACTATGTTTTTACTTTTTACATAACTCGTTTGGTTGTCGAGTTATTCGCCTTTGAAGTCCTTAAGTTTGTGTCGTATGAGTTTATGTTCATAAAAACCCCCCCATTATATATTATTACTTCTGCTTTGGTGTTTTACAATTTTACTTACTAGATACATATAATTATCATGTTACTTTACCCCTTTAACGTTTAATTTACCCGCTTTTGGGCTTTGAAGTTTTACGTTTTGTAATTATTATATCTCCCCTATTTTATTCTCAAATTTGATTCTAAGTACATATTATTGTGCCCTATTGTGGTCTCTACAATAGTACTTATTATTATTTTTTAAATGATCCCCCCTTCAACTCAAAAATTCCAAAAAACTCCCCAAGAATGACTTTCTAAGTACATTCTCACCTGTTAATTATTATTAATTCATATTTTTTATTTATGATTATTATTAGTTCCCCTCTGAGTTATGACTCTACGTTTTTTGAATTTTGAATTTAAGTATTTTCCAAATTTTAGGTTTTTGAGCCCCTATAAAAACTTAAATAACTTTTTTGTTTTAAACAATTTTAAATTTATTCTTTGATATTCTTAATCGGTTGATTCTACTGTACATTAATTTATTTTAATAATTTAATATTTTAATAAAATAAGAAACCAGACAGAACGATTGTACACGATTCAACATGCAGTGTTCGACACCTGTTGCCGTGACGTCATCGCTCCCCCTCGTCCCTCATCCACTATGCTTTATCGCGGGAATTTAACTTGTTTTAAATTGACTTGAGACGTTTGGCTTTTTCCAAACCGTCGCAGTGTGTGTGTGTGTGTGTGTGTGTGTGTGTGTGTGTGTGTGTGTGTGTGTGTGTGTGTGTGTGTGTGTGTGTGTGTGTGTGTGTGTGTGTGTGTGTGTGTGTGTTTGTGTGTGTGTGTGTGTGTGTGTGTGTGTGTGTGTGTCTTAGTGAAAATATAAATTTATAAATGTATATTAATTTTCTAGGGATAAACCTACCTGTCTCCCAACTCGACAGAATTTAAAATTGTAGTTATATTTTTAGCAAAAGAAAAATCAAAACAAAATTGCTAATTGTTGTATTAAATGTTTTTTTAATATTCCATAAATATGTGAGAGGGAATTTGTGGTGGTTAGTTCTAAAATATAAAACAGTTGTTAATGTGGACGTTTTACAGATATATTGTAGTGAACCAATCTTCAGCATGTTTATATTATTATTCTTTTTATCAAATAGAGTGGAGAGAATAAACCAGTGTGAAGCGTCTCAAACAAAGAGTGCTAATAGGAATGTAGCACGGAAGGCTAACACCAGTGAGTCCGTCAGATCCGTGCAATCTAACAGACTGTATAAATCTCTTAAGCTTGCAGTAGAACCCTTTCGAATATCCTTTATTAGCCATCAAGTAGGCATCTTAAACCCTTAATGACCAGTTCTTACTTCACAGCCGAACAACGTAAAGGTGTTGAAACCAGCAGAGATAAATAAATAGTCTATATAAATATACAAATTCTTTATACAATAATAATTTGGTTAAAAGGAGTAATTATAGTTGTGAATCTACAATTAAAAACTATTTGATGTGTCTCAGTTAAAATATTTAAACCGTTCTTGTCTACTTACAGAAAAGCGAAAGATCTAATAATCTGATTCAAAATTGGTTTTTTGTACCAATATATTACAATAGTAATATAATAATTTAATAGTATAAGTGTCTTAATTCCATTAATAGAATAACACAAATATAGACCAGTCTTCTCATATATTGTGGGTAATTCTGAGAAATCAGACGTAGGCCTACATACTATAGGTCCTAACATTCAATTAAGATGTTCTCGGTTGCCTTTTTGGAGGGATTCACAACCGACAGATTATAAGATCGCCATCGAAAAGCCGTTTTACAGATTTCTCCTTAACGGATCGTGTCCAGTAAAGATAAATAAGGATTTCTAATCCCCCACCTTTTCAAATTCGAAGAGGGACTTAGTGACTTTGATTAAAATTAATAACAGATCCCGAATAGGTTAGCCAGTCATTTATACGATCTTGAACAAAAAACTAAATGAGCCTAGTTTAAGTACGCAATTTAAATGTTTATATATTCAAAGATTAAATTTTACGAATCATGGACACATTAATGTTTTATTTATTTATTTGTTTATTTATGTTATATGTATATAAATCTCTAAGGAATTGTGAGAAGTGAAATATTCCATTATTGATCAACATTCCTAAATTTATATGAGTTGTCTTTTTCCTAAAACTAATGTATTTATTTTTGAAGGTTTTTCACATAACATCATAGAGTCAAAATAAAGCCACTGTTTTCCTTTTTCAGCAACAATATAAACTTTAGCTATTTATTTTGGTATTTTAAATCTCTGTTTATCTTTAATAGTTGTGTTTTTAATATTCCACGTATAAGTAGTATGAATAAAGTTATGGGATATAAGAGAGATCCTTTTAATCGCACTTGTAACGTTGATTTATATCGGGTCGATATATAGTAATTATATTAGTAATAGATATTAATTTCTAAATTTATATATTAGTAAATAAATGGTATATCCTGTAAAATTATCCAATATTAAGAAGTGTTTTAAGCCGAAATTAATGCTGTGTTTGTCCGTGTTAATTTTGACTGTCACATGTTTCCAGGAAATGATTGTAATTTAATTAAGCATCTCACTTTTGTATATTTATTTAATCAGTATGTTACTATCAATAATATGCTTGTCAACATTCTTAAATTATGCGGCTAACAGAAAGAGTCGGTGGGGTGAAACATAAAATTACACACTATTTATTAGATAAAAAAATCTTCATGTTTGTACCTTCTGTAACGATTAGGTATTAGTATCTTCAAATTGGTTGACAGGCAACCCTCTTAAGTTAAAATAACTTTAATATATTCGTGATACAATTCCCGATCTATCAGAGAATTGACGCGTAGAGTAAACTTATATAAAGACCTGTCTATCAGATATAATCCATGAGAATATTATTGTACAAAAGTATCTCGGGGATGTAAACCCATCCCTTTGTCAAGTAATCTCGAGTTTTATTTACTACAACGTCTGCAGGAAATAAATAAATTTATATTCAATTTGCGTCAGTAATATAATATAATATATATAATATATATATATATATATATATATATATATATATATATATATATATAATCAAAAAACTAGTTTAAGACTATTGGTAAAAAAACACCCATTTATATTGTAAATAGCGAGTTAATTATTTTTTTTTATTTTCTCTCATTTACGTTGTCAACCCATCCCTTTGTCAAGTAATCTCGAGTTTTATTTACTACAACGTCTGCAGGAAATAAATAAATTTATATTCAATTTGCGTCAGTAATATAATATAAGTATATTATATAAGTATAATATAATATACAGTTAGCAATAAGTAGTATTTGAATTTAAAAGGTATAATGTAAATAGTGAAATAAAACTTTTTGAAATAAAAATTCTCATTATATCTATCAGAAATACAACATTTAACCAAATACTAAAATATTTAAAAGATATTTTTTAATACTTTGTGTTTGATATGAGAGAAGAGTTATATAAAGTTAGAGGATGAGAACAGATTATTAAGTCTATTTATGGGAAAACATTACTCATAACTCTGTAAAGTTTAATAATTTAATTAAAATTAAACAACAATTAATTACAATAATGCAGAAAATAATAACCTAATTCTTTCGAGTACCTTTTTATTGTCGTTTGTATTTGCTAAATGGTTTTTACAGTAGAGGAAAAGTAAAGTGTTGTGCGGGGGATGTTTGTTTTAACGTTGTAGAAGTAATTAGACAATTTCAGGTTAATATCTCGGGTGTTGATCCACCAACCATTAGGTATAAACATTTGTTGTTTGAACCGAGAAGCGTAGTGAAAAAACTCAATTGATCTCCTCGTAAGGGTAAAAAGAAGTAGACTGAAATAGGTAAACCAAAATCACTTAAAAAAGTACGGCCAAAATTTTCATTTCAAATAATCGTAAAGAAAACGATATTAAATTTTACAAAATCCATCTAGGCCATAACATTCTTGAAAATGATCCATACAGAAGAGTGAAGTTCTGGTAACGCATCAGTGAATTTTAAAAGAGCGATCTTGAGTAGGATACTCATATTTTTTCTCAGAAGAGTCAACTTTCTACCGCAATTGTATTAAAATAGATTTAAATGTAATAATTAATTATCACCACAACCAAAAACCTCACGTTAATTAGAAAATTCCTAAATCAAAAGAAAGTACTCTCTGTGTGGCTGTGACTGCCAATGGCTTACTGTCTTATATTTTAGACAATACAATGACTGGAAATAGCCATGGTGCTTCGCCCCGCTATGCATATTCATGCAAACAATTACGGAAAAACAGTCATCAAAGGTGTTGAAAGTCAATTGTTAGATTGGCCATCTGGTTCTCCTGATTTAATTGTGTGACTGTGTGACTTTTCTTATGGGGCTCCCATAGTTCCAACCATTATGAAAAGTTAAAGTGTTTATTGATGAGGAACTTTTTCTAGTAATACATAATTACTTTACAACGGCGTACGAGTCTATTGTTAGACGTTGCTATTATTGTGCCGCTATGGATAGGTTTCAGTTTGACGAAATATTAAAAACAAAAATCCCTTTTAATTTGGTTTTTAAAATCAGTAATTAGTTTTTTGTGTGTCTTATAAGAAAATTGTGTATGTATCAAATTGTGTGTGTATAAAAGTTTTTTTTTTCAAAAACATAATAAATGCGATATTTTATTTTAACGTGTGTTTTTTATGGTGCCACCGTTTCGTTTCTATAAACATCAGTACGATGAAATTTTGAAAAACCATTTTTATATAATTTTCTTAAAAAGTATGTAAGGTATCAAAAGAATCATTAGAGGCTGAAGCTATTAATAGAAAATGAAAAACGCGTATCTCCATGTCTGACACATCGTATATTTAAATAATTAATAGACATACTTTGATTAAGCTAATATCTATCTATACGTTTTATTTGTATTTGCGATAATCACGTTTTGTGAATTAAAAAATAAATATGTTGATTGATCATTTTTTACACTAAGTCGTTGCTTCTAATATGCTTTAAAGTATCGTATCTTGAAGACAATTACTCAATACGTCCGATTAAAAAGAAAAAAAAAGTAATTTTTATACCATCTCTAATGAAGATTATTTCCTTTTTTTGCCGTCAACTATCGATTCAACAGTTTTGGAAAGATAACGTCTAATACGTTTTTTTTTTTTATTTTTAGTTTTTAGTTTTCATATGACAAAATTTACCACAACATTATACGATCGTTCCTATGGATATTGATAAAATCTGAATTTTCATTGTTAGATAAACACAAAGTCCTTGAATTTTCCGTTATGACAAGTGATAAATACAAATCAAGGTATGTGTCTACATATCATATTGGATCAAAATCTGTTTACTACTTACTTACTTTATCCAATGCCAGACCTTGGCATCTTTGCGATTCTCCGCCTAACATCCCAGTAGAGACATTGCTGACCTCGCTCTTTCACGTCTTGCAAGGCTGTGCAGGTCTGAAGGTGTTGGCTATCCATCGTGTGACGGTTGCACAGAGGAAACATTTCTGAGACTGCTAATCCTATTTTAAATAAGTGGGCTTGCAGGTAGTCACGGCCCGTAAGCATTCTGGATTTGGCAACAGCTTCCACTCTTGGTAGGCTATGGTATCAGCACTGCGTACGCCAGGCCTTCCCATAACCTTCCGGCACTCGTTTCTTTTTGGCTTTCCCATCTTTTTAAATTGATAGTTGACTCAATCAGGCTTCTGGCTGTCAATATGAATATGGGATTATCAGGCTGTGGCAAAGTGTAAAGAGTATAATGTTGTGGTAAATTTTGTCATATGAAAACTAAAAACTAAAAATAAAAAAAAAAAAACGTATTAGACGTTATCTTTCCAAAACTGTTGAATCGATAGTTGACGGCAAAAAAAGGAAATAATCTTCATTAGAGATGGTATAAAAATTACTTTTTTTTTCTTTTTAATCGGACGTATTGAGTAATTGTCTTCAAGATACGATACTTTAAAGCATATTAGAAGCAACGACTTAGTGTAAAAAATGATCAATCAACATATTTATTTTTTAATTCACAAAACGTGATTATCGCAAATACAAATAAAACGTATAGATAGATATTAGCTTAATCAAAGTATGTCTATTAATTATTTAAATATACGATGTGTCAGACATGGAGATACGCGTTTTTCATTTTCTATTAATAGCTTCAGCCTCTAATGATTCTTTTGATACCTTACATACTTTTTAAGAAAATTATATAAAAATGGTTTTTCAAAATTTCATCGTACTGATGTTTATAGAAACGAAACGGTGGCACCATAAAAAACACACGTTAAAATAAAATATCGCATTTATTATGTTTTTGAAAAAAAAAACTTTTATACACACACAATTTGATACATACACAATTTTCTTATAAGACACACAAAAAACTAATTACTGATTTTAAAAACCAAATTAAAAGGGATTTTTGTTTTTAATATTTCGTCAAACTGAAACCTATCCATAGCGGCACAATAATAGCAACGTCTAACAATAGACTCGTACGCCGTTGTAAAGTAATTATGTATTACTAGAAAAAGTTCCTCATCAATAAACACTTTAACTTTTCATAATGGTTGGAACTATGGGAGCCCCATAAGAAAAGTCACACAGTCACACAATTAAATCAGGAGAACCAGATGGCCAATCTAACAATTGACTTTCAACACCTTTGATGACTGTTTTTCCGTAATTGTTTGCATGAATATGCATAGCGGGGCGAAGCACCATGGCTATTTCCAGTCATTGTATTGTCTAAAATATAAGACAGTAAGCCATTGGCAGTCACAGCCACACAGAGAGTACTTTCTTTTGATTTAGGAATTTTCTAATTAACGTGAGGTTTTTGGTTGTGGTGATAATTAATTATTACATTTAAATCTATTTTAATACAATTGCGGTAGAAAGTTGACTCTTCTGAGAAAAAATATGAGTATCCTACTCAAGATCGCTCTTTTAAAATTCACTGATGCGTTACCAGAACTTCACTCTTCTGTATGGATCATTTTCAAGAATGTTATGGCCTAGATGGATTTTGTAAAATTTAATATCGTTTTCTTTACGATTATTTGAAATGAAAATTTTGGCCGTACTTTTTTAAGTGATTTTGGTTTACCTATTTCAGTCTACTTCTTTTTACCCTTACGAGGAGATCAATTGAGTTTTTTCACTACGCTTCTCGGTTCAAACAACAAATGTTTATACCTAATGGTTGGTGGATCAACACCCGAGATATTAACCTGAAATTGTCTAATTACTTCTACAACGTTAAAACAAACATCCCCCGCACAACACTTTACTTTTCCTCTACTGTAAAAACCATTTAGCAAATACAAACGACAATAAAAAGGTACTCGAAAGAATTAGGTTATTATTTTCTGCATTATTGTAATTAATTGTTGTTTAATTATAATTAAATTATTAAACTTTACAGAGTTATGAGTAATGTTTTCCCATAAATAGACTTAATAATCTGTTCTCATCCTCTAACTTTATATAACTCTTCTCTCATATCAAACACAAAGTATTAAAAAATATCTTTTAAATATTTTAGTATTTGGTTAAATGTTGTATTTCTGATAGATATAATGAGAATTTTTATTTCAAAAAGTTTTATTTCACTATTTACCATATACCTTTTAAATTCAAATACTACTTAGTGCTAACGGTAATTATTGTATGAATGAAGGTTTTAGAGTTTTGTAGAATTGAAGAAATAATTTGTGAATGGCTTTGTAAGATACTTATAATCAATTTGGTATAATGTGTATATTAGAAATTGAACCATACGAAATTTCGTACGTCAAGGTTTAGTATGTCTTACGTTATTTAAAATTTCATTACAGCAAACCTGAATAATTTCTCCACTTGTGTATGTCGATGAAATAATCATGATTTAGACAATTTAACTCTACAGAAAAAATACTCATTACAACAACAGAAGCATTTTAAATAACCTGATTGGACTTTTTTCTTTTCTTTATATATATATATATATATATATATAAATATTGATCTCCGTTTATACATTACATTTTCACACCTATATTAATTATTATGTTGAATATGAAACCTATTAATTTGAAGCTATTTAAAGGTGAAAAAAACTCTATAATAGTGCTAGGTTCGGAAGAGATGAAGAGTTGGTTTGGAAAGACCTGATAAGAAAAATTTTAAAGTGAGATCTATCACAGGAACATGTACTATACAAGGTAGATCCAACTAGACCATATCGGGATTGTCAAATCCGTAGTCAAATCCCTGAGTGCAAGTATTTAGAATATAAAGTATAAAATTGAATTCCCTCCATTTACCTTATGAAGGACTTTAAAAACATTCTCTATTAGAAAATTCCTGTGAAAAAATTTATTTCTCATTTAATAAGATCTTAGTTTTTTCAAATTCTCTTTTTATTTACACCAATGTATACTTTTTGATGTATCAGATATATATATTTTTTATTACTTTATCCCACTGTAGAAAATTTTACCTTAGTAGTTCAGTAATAATTTCCATTTGTAAATATCATTGTTTTATATTATTAAATCCTATTAAAACTAATATTAATATAAAAACCGAGAATATAAATACCTTGCCTTCCAAAACAAAGACCTTATGTTAACCATCAGAAGTGCATTACTACTGTATCTCTATGGTACTGAAGCAAAAAGGAAATACTGTCGAAGCATCTCCAGTGTTGTGTATTGAATTTTATTTTCAATCGTTTTAAACAAATAAAATAACATTATATGAAATCTTTAATCATCATCGTCTTTTCATTTGCTATGTTATCAAACCTTTCACTAATAAAAATAGAATTAAATGCAAGATGAATCAATGTGAATCTATTTCGTCACTTAATTTTTAGCGACCATTCATGCATTTCTACCTAAGTTTAATTTATACAATTTTGTATTATTCTTTCTTTTACCTCTTCGATAACTATGATTATGAGAATAATAGAATTTTACAATTATACTTTATTTCATATCGTATCATAATTTTTGGTTTTTCAATAGTAACTGTAATTTAATTACCTAAGTTTATTTTATAAAATTTTGTATTCCTCTTTCTTTAAAAGCCATAATTAATTGTATTTTACATGTTGATTAATATTCGTAGTAGGATTTTACATAGTTCACAATTACATGTGTTTGTTAACAACTAGAAGGTGAAGACTTGACCTTGAAATATAGTCTAATTTTTAATAAATACAAACGTCTTATTGTAGAATTATTATTATTTTTTAAATTTAGTTGTAGACGAATGTTGTAATATATAAATATAGCCTATATATATATATATATATATATATATATATATATTTGTTACATAACTCTTATACTGAAATAACCAATACACGGTCGTCCATCTCATGGGTTTAGTTTGCTTTGAAATGTTTTTTTTTTGTTTTGTTTTTTTCGAAAAAAGTAACGAATATGTGTGTGTTCAATTGATCAATATATTCCAAAATACTAAGAAAAAAAAATAAAAAACATGATTGTAAAACTTAATTAATTATATATATATATTTGTACAACTCCTGAGAAGTCGTTTATATTCACGTTGCAGTTCAACAATAATGGTAAAATCGTTTCGCCTTAAAATATTAATTGACTACACTAAGTTGTAACAGATTAGTCGCGAGGGATGTTTTGAGGTTTTAAGCATTGAATATCACTTTCTATCTTTAAATAAACGGTATATATATATATATATATATATATATATATATATATAATTTTTAAAAGTCTGAAAAAGTTTAACAATATCTCTGGCCATAACACAAAGTGATTTTTTAAATTATTTTTTTCTAAAAAACACCTGTTTCTAATAGTTTCGAAACAAACTTAATATTTTGGTATTACAACATACTTCCCTTTCAGCACGTCAAACTCAAGGATTTTTAGCGTCCCACATGAATAGCATATGATTTGATAACGCTAGTCAACCTAAGTTGTGAGCTATATGTCCTTTGGAAACATGGATGTTTTAAGGTGTTGTCTCCCCCTTTGTTAAATAGCTAAGAGTCACAGTCCTTGTAAGTTCAAAGCGATTTTTTTAAATTTATTATCAAGTCCTCTCCAGTTTCCTCCTGGAGTCCAAATTTCCTGCTTCTAAAGACCATGTTATTATTTATATGTTTTCTCAATTAGTGGTTTCATAATATATTTCATACTTTAATAAACTGTGTCAGTTAATGTTAAAAAGCAATTATGTTGTTCCGTAGGGAAAATTAAAAACAAATATAATGCATTCAATGAGATGGTAAAACAAAAGAAATGAAAAATAATATCTACAGACAATATGTGTTGAAATTATTTCCCTTGCCCGACCCAACTATCATAATGTGTCTAATAAAACTTATTCCCTGTGGAGGTTTAATTTAAATAAAGTACCAGACTCTAACCAAAATTAATAGGGTTGGAGAGACTTATATTTACTTTTTATCTCAGATTGTTAAGGGGTTCATTATTTCCAAGAAATAAACTTAATTACTTTTGCCTTTTAGTAAACTTTGTGGTATCAACATTTCATCTACAGAATTTTTTACATTAATTCTTTTATCTCAATTATTTTTAATTCTTTATTTATTATAATTTGCATGTTTGAGGTATCCAAGTGACGTTCTATAGGCCTTATTTTTCTCGTCAGGTCAACGTCGTTCTCCACAATGTGCGCACGTTACCATATACTTACTTATTACTCGCGTTTTGTATGATTTCTATTTGTAACATGTAACATGTAATGTGTATTCTTTGGGTTAGCAGAATGTTATCGATCTAATATTAGAAACATAATGCTGCGTAACCTGCCATTCATTTAATACGATTAAAAAGATACATCACGGAATCATACGCTGGTAAAATTCAATTATTTAATAATCTTTATTTTTACCACACTTTATTTGATTCCTGTTCTAAAGATCATCAAAGCAGTAAATGAATTCGGCTATATAAAACACCAGGGGTTTGAAAACATTAAAAAGTATTAGAATTATTACGTTTCAAAGAGGCTCTGAAAACTAAATTATGTTACTAATTCATTAATACATCAAAAGTAATATTAGAATTCTTCTCAGTCTGGGACATACAATTTCGTCTTCAATTGTGGGTCTTAAAACAAGCCTAAATTTCATTAAAAGTCCAGAAAGTACAAATTACCAATAACTATAATAAAAATGAGATTTTAAAGTGAAGAATAACTGCAAAATGGAAATATATATTAACAATAATGAAGATTACGAGAATAATATTTTAAAGAAGTGAGATTACACATATTTATTAAATGACAGTCCATCAGACTTGTACGTTGTTTTAAAACGTGTCTTGTGCCTATGATGGTTCATGTTAAAATTAATTGTAACATTTGGTTGTCGCCATTCCGTTTGAACTATTTACGATGTCCGCATTTTTTGAAAGTTATATTCGGTTTATATTACCTAGATTTTTGGAATTCTCCCGAATGGATAATATATGGTAACAAGTAATCATAGAAAAAAATATTAATTAAGCTCGGTTGTTTTATGGTGCTACCTTAATTAACATAATGTATTTTAATTGTTTAGGTAAATGTGTCCATATGTCTGTTTTAAAACTACACATTTCTCAAAAATGGGCAAACTGATATCATTCATGTTTTGATGAAGTTATGCGTTAAAACCAGTCCACCATTTCGTATGTCAAACTAAGAATACTTACTCAAATCTCTATTGATTTTGATAATATTTGAACGGTCAGTATTTTAGAATTTAATAGAAACGTGTTGGTTGCCAAATCAAGGAGACAAGATTGATGGATTTATTGATTGATCTGGAAATTCAGGAGTTATTAGAAAAAGCCAAAATTTTATACAGAGGTGTTTTAAAAAAATAAGTATTAAAAAAAAAAAATTCTACCGTTTTCTATGTTTTGGTAAAATAGTAGCAATAATAATCCGAACAGGTAGACAGTATATTCAAATTTAAGTACAAGAAAATTAGACAATATTTGAAATTTAACGTTGACCTCCGTAATTTAATAATCTATTTCCACCAATAAACATTAAAAAATATATTATAACTGCGAGAAACAAATTAAATATAGGCTATGTATAAAATCTACAAATATCTCTCAAAATAATAAACAATAAATATTTCACATAATAAAAAATTTAACGGCTCTATTTTCTAGCTTTAAAGTAAATTACATTTTGTTTTGTAATATGGAGAAGTAAGTAATTTGGACACATCTTTGTAAAATATAGCTTAGTATATTTATTTTGCTATTTTTCTCGTAATTGAGTGTGTGAAAGTGTTATTGTTTGCAAAGTTTATGTTTACATTGTTTTCTAAAAGTTTGATGGTGATTTTGGTGAGACGAATTATCAAACAATATTTCGAATCGAAAGTTATGTCTATGTATAATAAAGACAATCCAATATTTTATCAAGCAAAACTTATTTCAATGAGTACTGAAATACAAGAAGACATATTGATCGTGGAAGCTCTAGACATAAACATTTAACACCTTACCCCTGGTCATTTATTGTTACCACAACAATTAGTTATATTGATTGCATTGAAATAATTTTCATATACTGTGTCGTAATGATAATTTGGTAATACAATATTTGTATTAGTGAATATATTTCTACACATTAAAAAATAACTTAGAATAATTTTATTAATTTTAACTAGAATAGATTTAAGATATATAAAAATAAAAAAAAAAAACTATTAACATTTAAATTTCTTAATTTTCAGTCTGTTTATATTGTGTTCCATACATTGGTTAGTTCAAATCTAATATTGAAAGTTAAATGAATTATTTACAGATTATAAGAAGAAAACAGAATTTATATAAAAAGTTGTTCTTAGAAAGTATCCTAATTTTAAGAGTTCTAACCACATCTTACCAGACTAAAAATTTCTAACAGCCCTACAGGGATGTTTCACCATAGCGTTTTGTTCAATTTCAACATCCCAAACCCTTAAAATACACCTAGGTTTTATAGTAGTAGAGATACTTGAAAACAAGAGTGGTGGGGGTGACCACGTCACTTAAACCCTGCCCCTTGCACCGCTCCTCCACTATTGCTCCGCCCCATGCACCGCCTCCCCCCTCCACTCTTGCCCTGTCCACTCTACCTTGCCCCGCCATTCCCCCCTAGCCCCGCTAACCTAAACTGACCTAACATCACCTAACTTAAACTAACCTAACCTAACCAAACCTATACTAACCTACCCTTGCTCCACCCCTCCCCTTTGCCCTGCCCGTTGCACCTCCCCTCCTGTGGCTAGGCCCCTTGCCCCTAACTTTGCATCTCCCCTTACCCCCATCCTCTTGCCCAGCCCCTTGCGACGTCCCCTCCACTATTTTCTTGCCCCTTCCTCCCTAGCTCCGCCCCTTGCCCCTCTCCTTAACGTGTCCCGCCACTTTCCCCGCCCCCTCCTTGCATCGCCAATTCCCCTCCCTCTAGCCATTTTTGTTGTTTTCTGAAAATTACGTAACATTTACACGTTACATCTTGATGTCATGCTCAGTGATGTCATACCTTTATTTTTTTATTTACCAGTGGGACTCGAACGAATGAAGTCTGGATTTGAAAAAGACACGCTACCGACTGATCTATCGTGCTTAGTATTACTCGGTGTATATTTAATGTATTATATAAGTTTGTTTTTTTTGTTGTCGACTGTCGTAGTTAATTTTGTTACAGACAACAATGCATGCTGTTGGTAGCGTTTATAATTACAGTACTATTAAATAGTTTACATTTTACGGAACCAGAGGGCATAACCATCACACAGTGGTTTATTTTTGATAATCATCTCTAGAATTATTTTTGATATTATGATATACCCAGAGGACAGACAAGTAGCCTACTCTTGTAATAATTATATAAAAAAATATGTTTATAGAATGTATATTATGTTAAACAAAAATGACGATGCATAATGAAGGAGGTCGGGCATGTACTTCGTACCGTAAGGTGTACCAAGTTTTTTCGCGCGTGCGCGCGCGCAAAAACTTGCGTATGCCTTACGGTACGGTTCTATCTCATACCTTTTCCCCATTCACCATTTAGTCTGCGATCTTATCAGCCAGATTTACTTTGTTTTTAGGTAAATAATATGAAAACGTGTAGATGTTTTAATAATTTATTCTCTCCATATGTACAGTATATACATACAGGGTGGCTGAAAAGAAACCTGCACCCCCTCAATGTTTTTGTTATTTGAGATATTTGAAAGCGGTTTGCGCCAGTCTATTTTAGAGGTAGGGGACACTTTTCATGACAAATTAATTTTCAAATTTGGGTCCCGGGGCCCAAAGGGGGAGGGGTAACTCTGCAAAATATTCCAAATAGAATAGACATGTGATACGTCATTTTGTTCGTAATGAAAAGATTACACACACACACACACACACACACACACACACACACACACACACACACACACACACACACACACACACACAATAAAATAATAATAGTAACAGATATTCATCACACTGCATGAGTAAATTTCAAATAATACATTTATATTCTACAGTACAACATAAATAATCACATTAAATCAGAAATCATGGTACAACCATAACATGTTATAAATGTATCTGTGTTGACACGTGTCAAGAGTTAAATGATGGAATACGACCAGAGATGAATGTCTAACTTGTCAATCTGTGATTTGAATGGATTAATGTTTCATTGAAAATTTATATTCCTGACTAAGTAACAGTTGCCCGCATATTATAGAAATACTATACCGCTATTCACGAATTTACATCCAGTAAAATTATCAGGTAAAAATTTTCCCCTAATAAAAAGTATATTTGAAAAGAAAAATTATGATCGGGTTATTGAAGGTTGTCATAATAATGTTTTAAGTAAATGTAAATCTATTTAATTTTAATATCATAACAGCAGAGGAAATGGAACTAAGATGACAACCTAATATTGAACTATTTGTAACTATTTTATTGTATCAATTTACAGGACACGTAATTGAACTGTATTAGGCCTACTTTTTATTATAACTTTCTGCTTCGAAATTTCGTCAAGTGTTAGTAATTTCTCTAATAATTAGAGGCGACGCTGTACGCCTAAGGTAATAAGAGTACCAGAGTGGGTACATATGGGTATAGTACATAAGTGTGTACATAAATGAAAACTATGATTTTGGTTACTAGAGATTATAAATTATAATTGTAATAATATATTTTTTATTTATCTATAAACGGAAGGAATTACTTTTAAAAATTGTAATGAACAAAGCTTTAATTTGTTTAACGATTTAGGTTTCATATATATTATATTTTTAAATAAAAATACTTTCTTTTGATTATTTTATTTTGAGAATTGTTACTATGTAATGTAGCATTGCCCTTAATTCTGAGGTGATAGCAATGGACATCCATATACAGGACTTGCATAATTTTTCATTATATTTAATGAATTTTTACTTTAACAATAATCCTATAATAATTGTCAAATTCACCAAATCGTATTTTAGATTGTAATATTTTATAGGATAATACCTATTTTAAATCTATTATTGAAACTTTTTGTTAAACTGAGATTGAAATATAGGTATGACTCTAGGCCTAAGGGCACATAATAAATACATCTATGTACAAACAAAATATATAACACAATATAAACAACAAACACCAAAGTGCATTCGATATCATACACGGGTCAACTTTAAATAACACGATTTCTTGTCAATATATAAAAATGATTGCAAACATCAAAATAATGTTTTATACATAATTACTATAACAAACAACAGTTTGCTATATATTTTTTAATCTTAATTTACTATTTATTTTAAACAAAAGCCACACGTTGGTGAGCCAAAATATAACTAAACGCAAGTTTGCTATATTATTTAATTTTGATTTTTTTTGCTTTATTCTTGCCCAAACGTTGGTGCGCCAAATATAACATTTAAGACGTTATATATATGTTTATTTAAGTTAATTTATTTATTTTGAATATTTTGAATAATAATTATTATTAGATATTAATAATTCAATATTAATTTAATTACCTGCTATATGTTTAGTTGTTCCTAAACTTGCAAAATGTGGAAATATAAATAACACACCTGACACAACGTATTACTTAAAAAACAAACCTTAATTTATTTAAGCAACATGTCAAAGAATCATAAAAACATACATCTATTCCATTAGTGTCTAAAATTTCTTCATTCATTCCACAAGCATTCCTTAATGTTATGTAATATACAAATTTATCTTAACTAATTGTCTTTCCTTATGTTAGACTTTATTACAAAAAAAAAACATCAAGTTTCCACAATTGGCGTTATTTTTAATGAAATTAATCTGTAATTTGAATTACCTTTATTTTTTTTTTTTTATACACAAACAATTATTTCCTTTACAAAATTAAACTTTATTATAATCTTTATTCAATTTGTTAGTTATTAATTTATTTAATTAATTCTCTTATCTCTTTTTAGGGTCGTTAGGTTCTTTTATGGCTCAATTAAAGTGAATTATTTTAGAAAAATGAATTTATAATTTTAAAGTGAACAAGAATTTTAAAATTGTACTTATCGTTGGTACTGCTTTCCAATTTTGATCGACGAGACACTTTCCACACACAACACAACGATGGCTTTAAATTTGATTTAGATATATAAAAACAAAACACTCCACACACTATCTCCAACAACTTAATCCTGGAATTCGGACTGATGATCCTCCCCAAGTCTCCACTGGCGATGAATTAGATCCTCCGACTCTTCTCTCGAACAATTCTTCCAAAATATTTTAATCTGCTCCAAAATCTCAACAAACTTTTGACTAAAAACTACTAACTCTCTTTTCAACTTTGATTCAACTAATTAATTTACTCGACGTATTGACACTGAGAACCCTAGTCTCGTGGTCAATCTAACTCCCTTTCTATGTCCCACAGAATGCTCTCTGTCCCCAAGACCTCTCCTCACCACTCATTTTAGACTCCTCTTCAAATTTTCGACGCCAAAAACCTCTCCCTTCTTCCCAAACTTTCCTTCGCTTTCACTCCTCCGATTCGCTCGCTGAATTCTCGATTTCTCCCCAGATGTTGTTCTTTTTTCCTAGTGGCTGTATTTTTTTAAATTCGTTAGCTTTCACCATGTGGCTGTTTTCCGATTGGCCGACCTAATTCCTTTTGTCGGTTTCTCATGTTTTTTAGAAGTACCGTTATGCTTTCTAGCGTGTCCCATCAGGTCTCTCACCCTGTAGATTTCTCTTTTTTTTTATACATCCAGCTGCGTGACATAAAATCTCCCTTTAGATACCGTTACAAATTGTTTAACGTTAGCACGTGTACACTACAAGGTTAGCGAAACGGCTTCTTTTCTCTTTGCACGCTTTCTCTCCTAATTTGTTGTGCACAGATGTCCTTTTGATATTTTTTTTTTTTGTTAAAATAATATTTTCGGTTACCAGATGATACTAGTTGTTCATTATTTTTCTATTATTTAATTTAGTTTCCCCTTTATATCATAAGTTACATGTAATTACTCATTTTTTATAGAGATCGTTGTTATCCTTTATTTTATTATTTATTTGATAACGCGATATCGTTATATTACGATTACTTGTAATATTTTAGGTGTATCAGAAGCAGTACATCTCAGAATATGATTTGCCATTAAATATTCTGTATGAATGTTAATATTCAGACAATTAATAAAAAGTAAGTTAGATCTATTATTATTATTATTTTTAAATGAAATATTCTAGTAGGAATTTGCTATAAATCTACACATATGTCCAACAGGCAAAAAAAAAGTCATCTTCTTTTACCTTCTTTTCATCTCCCAATTTATTGAGATATAATAATAAAGTACAAAACCTCCATTGTTAATTTCCTCTACCATAAATATCTTCTTTATAAATTCTTAACAATCATTATGAATGATTGCACCTAGTAAAGAGATAATAGTGATGATTATTTCACACGATTTTTGTTATGTTATTTGATTATTCTGCAGCATGATATTGCACCTCTATATCTAAATGATATAAAAAGTAAAATTATTTTGTATTAATCGGTACACTTTTTAAATTATGTTGAATTATGTAATGAGGATATTAAAAGTGCAAGCATTTGTGTTGAGTGATAAAAGGTTATTTAATTATAACAAATGGATAATAATCAAAAAAGATGTTATCAAAAGATATTAATAAACTTTATTTATCTAGATCAACTCAATAATAACATTTCAATTTCACAAACATAATATGTCGTGTAGAGAGATAATGTGATGATTCAAAAATTAATGTATAATTTGTTTAGGGAACGTCAGATTTGAGGTCCTCTATTACAAAAATCTGTATTTTTGAAATTAATGTCTGGCGGGTATAGTTTCATGGCTCTATTCCCAAATTGTGTGGACCGATTTTAACTAAATCTGATGTGATACAGATTTTAGCCATAAATATGGAAATTTTTTGAATAACAAACAATTTAAGGTTACCAGTAATAATATAACACACATATTTTTATCAAAGTAGTATTATTTTAATAAGTGTATTATGAACTAAAGAATTTTTTAAAGTAAAAAAAAATTATGCCACCTAAACTGTGAGCTGAGCGCAGAACCTTGGGCTTTATGTATATTTTACCAATTGAGCTATAGCCTACATATTTATATGAACATGCTCTGAGAAGCGACGAAGGATAGCTTAGTTAGTAGAGCATAGGCGCGTACAGCTGAGTTAACTAACCTAGGTTAGGCGCGTACCTAACCTTGGTTAAACCCCTAGTCTAGGTTTTTTATTTTTCACTTAAAATAATTAACTAAATAATTATTGTTTATTACAACTGGAGGTAATTACCGGTTAAAGAAATTAATATTCTTAGTAGAGACACATATGTGCAAAACAAATAGAGAAAATAACACGTTGAAAATAAAAGCCACAGCGCTCATATATATATATATATATATATATATATATATATATATATAATAATAGAATCCTTAGGCTAATTTGTTCAAATTATAATATCTACAATTGTTAGCCAATTTTAAATACATTATTTGATGATATTTTATCTGAAGGAAACCCATATCGTTTATTACAATTATACTATATAAATAGTGGGCTTCTTTTTGGTGACTATAACACTCCTCGTGGTTTTCATCAGTATAGTTGGGCGACCTGAATAGCCCTACCACTGTGTCAAAGCACCATCTGTTCTTCGAAATTTTTGAACAAAACTAATAATCACTGCATTACTAGGCGCGTTTTTGTGAAAATGTTCATGAACACGTAATGCAATGTGTGAAAAACTTGGCCCACTCGTATGTCCAATTCCGTATACACCATCAAAAAAGCTTTCACTGCAGTAGTTAGCAGAATGTCAGCAAAACCTAATCTCAAATAAGAAGGAAATAACTACAGTATCAAGAAGACTTGACAACAATCAACAGTTGACACTGCTGATCGAGAAGGCAGCTACAGCTGATTCAGTTTCAGTATTGTTTATTTTGGCGCATACCGTATTTATGAATAACAAACTATATTTTTAATTATATATATATATATATATATATATATATATATATATATATATATATATATATATATATTATAACGTTTAAGACGTTCTCTCTTTTATTTTTATTAGTTATTTGCTACACGTTGGTCGCTTAAATATAGGAAAACTCTCCTATATTTCTTTTTACTATTTATTAATTATTATTATTATTTGGTTATTAGTTCCTTAGTTATTTGACAATTGATTAAAATAATAACACTCAAAACATGTGGGATTATAACTCAATTTTAATTAAACATTTTGAATAATTAACTCTTTTAAATATTAATTTTTTAATCATTTAAAACATAATTTTTACCTTGATGCTCAAAATATTACTGATTAATATCTTATTCTACAATTTTATACTACGGCTTAAACTAGGTACACCTTCACTATAAATTCTTATCCTAAACAACTTAGTCTAAAACAAGGAATTTAAGAATGCATCAATTTAATTTGTATTTAATTTTGACTCTAATTTTAATTAGCTTTATAAAATATTTGCTCCGGCTAACTGAAAGTTATTTACTTGAATTTAATTTAAATCTCTATTGGGGTTCGTTGGTTCTTAGGTGGCTATAATTTATTTTATTATTACAAAAAACAAAATTTGGTGGTAATTTATAAAATGTATTGTCCTTTAAGTTCTACTTATCAATTGACGTGTTCCTTTCCAGTTTTTGGGTTGTTCTCGTTCCGTGGTTCTCTCGAAGATTGCGTGATGGTTGGATGGTTTGCCTCTCCCGTAGATGATCCCAATCGCGGGTTACACCTTTCTTCACTCACTCTTGCGACGATGATGCTTTTAATTCTTACGGCGATACTTCTTCTCACTGATTTAACTTTAATACGACGATGACTCCTTAAACTTCACACTTATCTCACTTAACGACCACGAAGACTTCTTATACTTTAATACGATGATTCTTTTAGTTTTTAAAACGACGGATAACTTTTTATTGACTTTTATAAACTTAACAGTTCTATTAAAAAAGAAAAACGACGAATAGGATAGGCAAAGTCCTTCACAAACACTTAACTCTTTCGATCAGGAGAAACACTTCCCCGGAACAACCTTCTAATACGACGTCGGAACCAAAATACCTAAAAAGAACCACGTGTCCTCCCTTTTACCCTTATTTATAAGTTCTCCTCTTTTTAAAACAGCGTCATGATGCTCTTCTTCCATTGGCTAGTTTTAATTCTTGGACGTTATTTCAGAACTGATTAACTTGCTCTGATTGGCTTGTTACAATTTGTTTCGGTATTAAAAGCTTAATTTTGATGGATCTTGTGTGACGGTTTGGGTGCGTTGTTTCCTTGTTGAAACATTTTTTTATGTCCGTCAATCCTTTCATGTCTTGACGATTTATGGCCTGCCGGGTACTGACCTTTGGAGCTTTCTATTTCGGTATGTTATAATATATATATATATATATATATATATGTTAATTATATTTAATTTTTTTTAAGGAATAGCTTTTTTGATTATTTTTATTATTACATTTTATATGCTTAAGTTTAAAGTTATGACTTTATCGTAATTTTCCTCATGACAAAGGGCCTCTTTGTTAATTTAAAATGAGATCAATTTTTCCGTCAAAATGTAATTGAAAGATAATAATCTCTATATCTATTCTGCACCAAAGTTGTTTCACTACATTTCCACGCCATGAAGCATCCTTACAAAGGGTTTTGTTCCCCCATCTCTTTCTTTAATTTATGGCTAATAACTGAGTAACACAAAGGACATAATTAAGTGTTTAAAATTTGTTAACCATATTTTTTTTTATCATTTTTTCTTTTGATATATTTTGGAATTTATAATTAGTTTTAAAAAATTTAAGCTGAACATTCGTAACACTAGTCATGAGAATAAATATCTTGATATATAACATTTAAGTTATGTTGAGAAATAACAATTTTTGTTAGGGTTTTTTCGGTCAGATTTGATTTAAATCGATAAAATAAAACCAAATATACTTGAAATTATTATATAGAATAAGATCACGAAGTGTTTGCTTTTTAATACAGCAAAGTTAATCAGAAATACTGAAAAAAACAAATTGTCTGGTAAATATTTTATAAGAGTAGTTTTAATATTCATAAGAAAAATTACTGACATTGATGAAAGATATCATTAGTGGTAACATAGAGGAATACACGTGTGTTTTGACAATAATGTTGTCCCTTTTATTTTGCAACTCGAACAAATGGTTCGATGTGTTGTATAAACCCGGAAGATCTTTAACAACAACGAGTCTAACCACGGTTGATTTATAACAGTGTTTCCCAACCTGGGGGCGATTAGGGTTATCAGGGAGGCAATAAATACTCCTCAAATTTGGGGGGCGATGAGTATTCAATAGCACGAGTGACTGGAAATTCTCAGCCGGCGAGTTCACTGCACTTACCCCTCTCCACCTGTTGACTGGTGATTCAATCACCTCCCCTCCTGCCATCGCAACACACTTTCCATTAACCTACATTCGTCTACAGTCTTCAATAGCCTATGTGTGCCTCACCATCAATTTTTTGCGTATCGTTTCTGTTTTAATGCGTTGGTTTTGAAGTGTAGAATATAATGCACAATTGATTCAAAAAAGAGAAGTGTCGTCAATACTGAGCTGATTAATAAAAAATCGGGTTTAACCGCGTCACTGCAATATAATATATGCAGTTTCAACATTGTCTATTGTGCGATAAAATTTTTACTATTAATGAAACCATGAAGCCTTCGCGAATGAAAGATCTTTTATAAAGATTACACAGTTATAAGGTGATTAAAGAACTTACTCAACACCTCAAAGCTAAAGCTGATAATCGACCTAATGTGAGTGAAATATTTAAAAACCGAGCAATCTATCTTGACAAAGGTACTTCTTACAAAGTGTCTATATTGATCGCTAAATGAGGTAAACCTCGCACAATTGGCGAAGCTCTTGTTTTACCGGTTGCTACAAAGAAAAAAAAAGAAACCTTGCTAGGCGTGGGCCCTAGTAATAAAATAAGTCAATCGGGTTACATTGAGCAAAAATACTGTTTCCAGGCGAATTGACGAAATAGCCACGGACGTTGAATCCAAACTCATCAATTTGTTTAAAAAAAGTAAATTTGCATTGCAGATTGAATAGTCAACTGTGATTGATAACAAAGCAATATTATTAGCTTACGTGAGGTTTATCAGTGAGGTTTACATTACCGAGAAAATGTTGATTGCTAGAACTATGATTAGGTACTGATACGAAGGGATCGTCGATTTTAAAGTGGTGCAAGATTATTTTGAGGAAAAAGAGGTTCCCCTAACAAACGTGAGCGCTTAATAATAACTTATAATAATAACGATAACTTATAATAATAACATACTATACGTGTTGCCGGATGTTTAAAAAAATACGTAAAATTTGTTGACAGATTTGTATTGTTTTTTCATATTTCAGAAAAACGTTTCAATTGTAAATTTTCTTCGATTATAACACAGTTTGACTAACAAAATAAGTATTTTTATTTTAAGAATATGTGTAAACTTTGTCGAAAATTCTGGTTTTCCTATTATCCTATTAGTCTATTGTTGTAATCTACACCACTATGAAACCATTTTGAGACAAATAAAGATTAAAAACTGATCACGCAATAACTACATATTGAAATATATCTGGGGTCGTTCTCGAGTAATTTACCCCACAGCTTGAGAAACGTTATATTTCCATAAATTAAAATATATAACAAAAAAATTTCAACTCACATATTATAAAAATACACGAAACACAAAATTGTTTTTGAATATTGAATTATATTATAAATTATGAATATTATATTATAAATACATGATTATATATCATAAATATATCATATTATGTAAAAAAATTTAAAGAGAACGCATTCAACTTTAATAGTTAAATAAACCAACGAATCATCCCTATGTTTAGTCTTTGTTTATAAATAAGTTTATAATGCACCTGTTGATTAATCAACCGTTTACTTAGGCCTGTTTGTGACTTCCATAAAAATATTACAGTTTGATCAGGCATAATTTAAAAAAAATAATACAATTAATAATCATTCTCAATGCAAGGATTGTAACACAACAGTTACATAATATCCACATATATATTTGCATTCTAAATATAAATACAAAAAAAAACAGGTGCCTGTAATGTGTGAAAATGTTATTGTATATGTAAATAGTTTCAATATTAAATTATATATAATTGGTTGGTATACAATTTCACGTACAGTAGGTTCAATACTGTACATACTGAGACAACATATCTGTCTTCCAAGATATGACAAAAAGTACTTTTTATAGTTCTATAGATATGTAAGTATAGAACAGTTTATGGTGTGGTATAGACATCATATTCCAATTTCTAATGTCGTATTAAATTATTTCTTATATCACAATACACATATATTTGAAAAAAGAGAGAAAAAAAATGGTCTGGATTACTGTGATTCCTAATGAAATTTTTTTTTGTAAAAAAAAAAAAAAATATAACAATATCTCAAAGTTAAAATACTTAGTGTTATCACCACGTGTGTGAAATGTTACGTCCATTATTTCTTTTTAAGTTTAACTTAATATATTTATTTCTTCTAATGTAAATTCTCGTTCACACAAATTAGATTTCCAATTGGTAAAACAATTACGTTTCAATTCCTAAATTACAATGTAGGCTACACTATTACTGAATTTGAGGTTTAGTAATATTTGTTTACTACTAATTTCATTAGGATGTATTTATATTAAAATAAATATTTAATCAAATATAGTAGTGTATTTATAAAAATAGGAAGTATTTAAATTATCGATCCTTCTAGGCATTAAAGAAATAATTAGTGCATGGAACAAAAACAAAAACAAAATTAAATGTAAACAAAAGTTACCATTTACAATCACGAATGCAATCAAACCATAAATCAACTCATGAATAATAATCTGAATATGTGTCTCCCTGATGTTTGTTCACAGTCAAATTATAAATCAATAACACCAGGCAATCTCATAACGCAGTTTGAATATGTAATACTTCGAGGCATTAAATTAATGACCAGTTCGCTATGTAAAGAGCTAACCACAGAAATAATTATTATTTACTTATCAATATAACCTTTAATCCATGTGTTTGTATATTATATAAAACATAATTATTATTTATTTGTTTATGTTAAATTCCAGTTGGAATTTAGGGAAAATTGTGTCTTAATAACAAATAAACAATAAATTGTTGTGCAGAACAAAATTGTGTACGTTGCTTGGACAATACCACTAAAATAATCGAAGAGCTTCCTCCAGCAAAATTCGATCTACCGTTGAGGAGCCCGATCGGAGGGCAATGCCCGATTTTTCCATTAACTGGAATCATAAATGAATGCAATGTCATAACACAAAATTAGTAATTTATAAATATTAAAAAAAATATTATTTATAATTTGATTTTGTATATTATAAAATGGGTTAAAATGAAAAATATATATATATATATATATATATATATATATATATTGTACGAAAAAGTGGTTCTTACAAATTTCGCTACTTTTCGTAAAATGTTTAGGCTTAAAAAGCAGAGGTCTCTCTTATTTGTCAAGATATTAATTATTTTAAAAAGAAAATTGTATACATATTAAAATTGAAAAACTTTTCTTTTTTTTACAAAATTATTTCTCAATTTTAAAATTTAATCATTAATAGAAAAAAATTAAAAAAAAAATTAATAATTTAAAAAAATATATCTTGATTAGCCTACTTATGTTTCAAAAATAGGAAAGTCTATGTTAAAAATAAGGTAAAGTAATGATTTCCACATATATATTTTTTTTCAAATTCCTTATTTTGGTTAATTGACAAAAGAGAAAGTTAAAATTAAATAGGTAGATAATTTTACATTATAGAAAATAAAAAAATTGACATTTACTATAGCATAAATATTAACAATAAAATAAAATGTGACAATAAAATCATACACGGATATACCGAATCCTTTTTTGGGATCAGTAAAATATGTCGAGTGTTTCTGTTATTAGACTGGGATATTTTAAAAATTCTAGACAATAAATGAAAACTCTGTTTTGTCACAATCTGATTCTTACAATTAATATCGTGGGAAATACAAATAATAAAAAAATGTGCCGACAAGATTTTTCATAGATATTGCCTGGAGAATACTTTCTAAAGATTACTTCCCTTTATCCACATTCCGTTTGTGTTTCAAATACCATACAGTATAATAATTACGTTTTAAAACCATTGTTATTATTAAATGAGTAATTATAACGAACAATAATAATATTCACTAAATAGATGTCAGTTGTATTTGTTGAATTCTATACTACCTACGCTAATTAGAGGTAACTGCGTACTTGTTTGGCAACTTTCCAAATAACCACAATAATCACTTAAATACGGAGAACTTAGTTGTGAGTAGTGCAAGGTGTGCATTGTAGTCGTTATAGTGAATAAAACTTGTGCACGTGCTCTCTTGAACAGAAGCTGATGTTAATATATCCGTCGAGTTACTAAAAATAATTTTATCAGATGCCTAATATTATACTCTTCTTTTTGTCTTATCGATTTGGGACCAATTGAAGTACATATTCATCTCATTTCCTAAGTTTTTTTAAACTTTAAATATTTCCGCCATCTTGATTTCTATTCTGTGTTTAAATGATATACGTTAAATAATAACTATTTTGTAAAACGTGCTTAAACCTATTTAAACCTCGAGTTACGAGACAAAATGAGTTATATTTTCATGGTTCCTCTGTCTAGTTATTTTAGGGAAAACAATGGGCAATTTGTGAAATATGACTAATCCAAATACTGCCAATTGAAGTTTAAAAAATTAAAACAATTAATAACACATCTTACTGCATACTATTTCGATAATACAGTACTATGTATGTATAAAATAGAAATGATTTTTAATTATTAGTTTTTATGAAGTAATGTGATATTTTTGAGTTATAAAACGTGTTACTAGTAACTAGCTACAAACTTAATTTAGTTCCTAATAGTAAAGAGAGTGAGGACACATTTAGTTATCAAGTTTATATATCGGAGTTAATTACTTACAGCTTGAACATTTGACATTGAGTCGCCGAAATGAATCATATTTGTGGGTTGTATGTCGGTAAAAGCGTGAAACAAACTTTGTGTTATTCATAATAAAAAAATGTAAATACTTACAGTCTTTAGCTTAAAAGTGAAACAAATGTTAATTATTTTATCAAATGTTGATATAAAGAGAAGTAAGATACGAACGGAATAATATTTGCATCAATGTTTGTGTAGCCATTGATACAGGATGCGGCTATCTTGAAATACTATTACAAGACCTTTCAGGCCCGTCTTTTCACCTTTCTATAAACAATTTAATTTTTTCGGCATTAACTAGGTAGGTATTTTTAGATTAATTTTCTAATATTCTTTCAGTTGGACATATATACATTTTCTATATATGTTTAATTTTCTTAGCAATTTATTCGACATTATAACCACTTACATGAATTCAGCACACTTATCGATTAATAACTTTACCCAATGTATATCCTAAGTCTTTATTGTTTGATACTAATGTATATTCCCTTATTTCTAAATCTACACATATTGTTGTGTCTTATCTATCACAGTGTTATCAACGGTTACATTGACTAAAACGCGGGCTCACCATTTTATCACACACGAGCGCAATCCCCACATCCTCTCAACTCTTAATACCAACAATACAAACAATTGTGGATACAATCCTAACTCAACTTTATAATAATATTAAAATCATTTATAATTTATGATGTTTAAACGCAACGAATCTTGAAATATATTGGTTCCAAGTAAAGTAACGGATCGAATGTAAAAACATATTTATGTCAATAACTTAATGTCATTAAATAAAATATTTCAAATAAAATAGGCGATTGTTAGATAAGTTAAATTTTGTATGTACTTTATGTTGTACTAGTCATGAAATGAGGAAAATGTGATGTATGTACGGTACCTTCCTGGTTTTGACATGTTGGGCAAAACTGATTTTCACATTATACACCACTCAACAGGAATTATTTAACTGTCAAAATGTTTTAGAATACAACATAGAGTTTATTTGTAATAAATAGATATTACAGAGTGATTTATCGTAGCTTGAGATTTTTTCATAAACAGAATAGAGAAATACACTTTACAAATACATTCTCACATATTCTTTTACCAAACAAAGTAATAGTGTCCACTATATACCTAAAAAATCTCAACAAATAAAAACTAAACATCCTGACTGCCTTGAAATGCCTTTGCCTGGTACACAGCATTTAAGTAGTATAATGAATGATTAGTACTTCTAATAATTGAAGTCGCCATTGTTCCATCATACTCAAACACATTTCTCTAACCATTTTAGATTCTCAATTTCTTTAGAACGCTAATTACCCAGAGCGGTCAGAACTTCTATCTACTTTAGAGAATGTTTTCTGACCATTGTTTTAATTTAAAATACCATTTATCCCCACAGCCGACACGAATAAAAATGTTACACTACTAGTAGAGTCGAGTTAAATCCTTACTAAATTTTTATAAAATTAAATAGATCTTTTTCTATTTTGATATAAAAAATACAACTTAAACTAATTTCCATGAGTAGATATTCTAAATTTTGATTTTTTTAATCGGAGTCAAAGTTAAAAATTTAACATTTTACAAATTAACTCTGAATCTATGGTACAATTAGGAACATTGTCAAAAAAGAGGAAAAAAAACATAACGCACTCAAAATTCTACTGGTTTTATTACGGATTCCGTTTTGTTCTCTATTGTTCAGAATTTTGGTTATTAAAGAAGTAGACTAAGGTTTAGATTTGGAAGTTTCAGAAGTGGAATGTCATCGATTAGTTTAACTGCACAACGAGAGATCGTTTAAGAACAATGGTAGTTTTTGAGAATGGGAGAAATATTTTAGAATAAGAGGTAATTATGGAAAGAGTGTGTGCTGAGAATGTCAGGTGTAAGGATTTTCAAAGAAACGATGACTTGTAAACCTGTAAGTGGAAAAAGTTTGTAACTGGCGTGGTCAAGTTTGTGTAGTCGAAACGGGTAATATTTTATTTTTAATCATGAAATTGAATGACTATCCAAATATCTGTTATTAAAGATGACAAAAAGAATATCGCAAAGGAAAATATAGTAATTACAAGTTTCGCATTCAGCTTTATTAATTTAGTGTTATGGCGTCTTGAGTACGTAATAAGTGTAAATAAGTTAAGTGTCTGCTATTAAATAAGCGTTAAACTCCCTACTCTTGTTGCATATGGGTTAAGCGTTACCCGTGTAGCATTAAACGTTAATATTTAACATTGAAGCGTTTATTTCTAACTGTTTATATTTTGCATTAAACTTTAAGGGTAAACCGGTAATCATCATCGTTTGGTTTAGTGTTTACAGTTAAGATTTTAGATTTAAGGGTTCAGCATTATCTGCTACCTGGCGAATGACGATCAGCCTTAGACGTTCATTATTTTATTAATATAATTTATAAGTACATTTATTCTATTTAAAATATTTTAGAAATATATTTTGTTACATGGATTTTTTTGTTATTTTACTCTTCTAAATTACACAATAACGTTAAAACAACATAAAAGTGTGTGAGATATATAGTACGTCCATTGTTATTTTAACAATGAAGTAAATGACTTGTGAAAACAAAAACCTTGCTACAGAGAGTAACTGAAATAACATCCCACAAAATTGTTGCCGTAGGCTATTGCATTCTGTTTTTATAACGTTGAACTCACAGTGTTATAATGAATTATAAAATCTATATGGTCCTGACTTCTCCGCTCACATCTCAGGCTTGAATTAATTGAAAATGAAATCAATAATATTGAAAATAATTTCAACTCATTAATCATTGATAAAATTTAAAAACTGTCACGATTAAAAACTTTTTAGTTTTTGAATATCTGTTGTAAAGAATTATGATGGCACTAACACAGTATTTGAAAAGTATATATTCTGTAAAACCTAAATTAAACGATTGCTATTTATACGAAAGTTTCTGTGATCATTCATCTGTGTTTGCAATGAGATGTACTATGAGTGCATGGACAGATTTTGCTTATTATATTAAAATTTTGCAATGATACATGTATTATCTCTGATAGTTCTATATATATGATATTCATCTAATCATGTTGTTTATGTCCATCTGGAAGACATCTCTATTAAAGTTTAAACAATAATGTTCTAAGATCATATCATTAGTTACTATTTCGCAATAACTAAAGAACGAACAAATCAAAGCTTTTACCAGATGCATTTTGACATTAAACGGGTTAAGGTCTTTTACTTTTTCAGAGTGTAGGATGTAGAAAAACTTTTCTACATGTAGTAGTTGCATGGTATCTCTCGCTGAGAGTGTTAATTATGGAGAGTTAAACCAAGGATTTAACTATCATAATAAACTAGTTAATTTTTATTCTACATAAGGTTAGGTACATAACCTATTTAAAAAGAAGTATTTATTTATATAAGCAATATAGAAGTGTTTGTCTGCTTACACATAGTTCCTATTAGAGTTCTCAGAGGGTGTTAGTGGCCCGTTGGCCTTGACGACAAGCTGTTTTAATGCTACTTGGAGGGAATAAGCGAGGCATGCATGGCATGTATTTTTATAATATTATTATTCAACTGAAGAATGCACTTTAGAACTAAAACATGTGTTTTGGTGTAATGGTGAATACCCATTTTTAACAACGATAAATTAAGTAAGACGAATATAGACCAACATACAGGAAGTAATTCAATAGGTATCTTGCTTTATCCACTGTCTTGGGTACTTAGTGTCTTGCATACCTAGTAAGATATTAAAGCAATGACTTAAATTCCTGTAAATTAGAGCTGACATCACAATGTGGAATGCATTCCTACATAAGGTGCACAAGAGCAGATAGTTAGGCCACTAAGCGATCACGACTTGCCTTATAGTTTAAATTCATCGCTTATTATTTATTTTAAACAATAATTTGTTAAGGAAATATCGAGGATAACAACAATCATTCTATAACAAGAATTTTTTTTAAACGTGAAAACTTTCATTAAAACCAAAATATATTTATTGTAAACAATAATTCCATTCACTGAAAGAAAGTGCATGCCTTCAACGAATGTTTTTATTATTTATTTTTAAGGAATGAAACAATGACGTTGTAGTAACACAGAAATTGTTAGAGTTTTATGTCTAAACACTCGTTCACGGAATGGGAGACAAGACCGTGATCACTATAACTACAGAAGAATCCAAGGTACAAAATCTCTCGAGAATTTCATTGTAGTAAATTATTGTAACATCCAAATTCAATAATCAAATTCGTAAATAAATTCATCCACTCGTCTTCCATAAATTCAACTTCCGTCCCTTGACAGATGCTGGCACCTGGCGACCTTCTCCAAAACTAAGCATCGCATGACATCCTAGCGCAAAGTCCAACGGCTGGTTAGCGAGCCGATCAAAAAAACTCTAGCTAGTCTACCTGTAATTACTCACCATGTTCTACATTCTTTCATAGCTCCGTTAGATATAATTTTTTTTGTCTCAAAATTTACATCTCAGTTCTTAAATGATATGTTAATCTACAGTTTTGTGCGCTTTAGTTTTCTAAAATGTTAAATAAATTATTATTTTCACGGCACAAGTTCACGTGCTCCGCGACAGGATTTTCCAGGTATTTCAAATTTACAGATTTTGTCATATCATAAATTTTATTAATGTTTTAAAATAATTTGTTAATTATCATGTATTCTTTAAAATATGTATTTCATGTTTTATTTAATATTCAATGTTCTTTTTGAAACTGAATGATTATAAAAATTTTCATTTCTTAAAACATACTTTACAAAACCTTGAACAGGCACATTTTAAGTTTTGAACAATTATGTGAAATAGGTGCAAACTAATGTTGAACATTAAATGATCAGAATATCTTATTGAACATGTCAAATATAAAACAATTAGAGAAATCTCTTCTAAATCAGAAAATTTCGTTTTACAGACTTTTGCAGATTTTTGCAAGTCTTATACAAGCTTTGTTTTAAACAAAACTAAATATATATAAATAGATTTATAATCATCTAAGAAGCTTTTAATTACAATCTTAACGAATTTCTGTGATGCAATCAATTTTCTTTAATTTTGACAAATAACCAGATATTTGCTTTAATAATGAACATTAATGCTACAACATGTCTGATTTTGCACAGACGCTAAAAAACGTGTTTTTTTTGCCTTAGCTAATACGCTGGTTGGAGAAACCTAGCAATTCTTGCCTCACATTGCATAGACCAGCGAAAGATCTTAACATGTTTCTACCTGTTTGCAAAACACGTTTTGTTTAATATATCTACAGAGTTTCAAGTGCACAAAAGTGATGTTTTTTTTTTAAAAAAAAAACTGACTTTGCAGAACCTTGACTAAACTTACATTGTACATGTGTCTAAATTGCTTCAGCGAATATGTTTTTCTTAAAGCTATCTTTTAGATGTAGACTTGTGTAGTTATTTATAAATTATATAACAAATCATTGGGTGGAGCCTGCATGCAAACTTTCGGTCCTAACAACCTCCAAGAGGTTATTTTCTAAATTAACATAATTGACGTCAATTTAAAAATTTCAATATCCAAAATTTATATTTTTTTTTTATAAACTTCTCATTTTATAATAAATTCTTGTATTTTAAAATATATAAACTTATTGGCCAATATAGCATTTAAGAAATTTATCAAACCAGTAATATTATGTAACTTTAGTCTAGTGATGAACTTGTTTACAATAGATATGAATTTTTCGTATTTAAAACATCAAACTCATTTATAAATCTTTACTTTGTTAAATTCTGTAACTGTTTTAAAAAACTATCATCTCATAAAGTAAAAAGGGGGGGGGAATAAATATCAGTATCTTTTCATCTTTTTTTATTCTAATTTTACATTAAGGGCGTATAATCTTTTTTTTTTGGATTAATTATAATCCTGTTAATTATTAAGCTGTGCTCATTGTCTTTTTTTTATTGTTAAATTTTGTTACTATATATAATATATAAACTAAAAAGGGGGGATAAATTTTTAGAATCTATTGATTAATTTTTTTATTTAAATTATTATATGTTACATTAAGGGCGTATAACTTTTACTAATTATGATCTTGTTAATCATAAGTTTTTTTTTACTGATGATTTGTGTCAGGATGTCTTTCTAAGTTGTAAATGACAAAATCTGAACCATCGAAAATTCTTTCTGTTTAAATAAACTTGAGCCTTGTTAATTACTAAATTTGTCTTTGTCTTTTTTTATTTTTCTTTTCAAACATTGTTACCATTTGGTTCCGCCTTTCTTAAATTTAAGTCCCCTGGTAACATGTTTCTGGTAGCAGAGCGTGGTTTGCTTCTAAATTAGAGCGTGGTTTGCTTTAAATTCTAGCGTGGTATTCTCTAAATTATAGAGTGGTTAATTTTAAATTCTGGAACCGTAGTTAATTTTCAAAATTTTGGATTGGAACCATCTAAATTTAAATTCAAAAAAAATTCTTTTGTCAAACAAGGCTCAATTTTATGTTTGCATTTTTTTTAAATACTGCACAACTATTGCTGATGAAATTTTTTTTTATTTTAAATATTTAAATCTATATAAATCTATAGTCTCTTTTTTTTATTATTTATTTTACATATAAACACTTACACAAAAACTTCTAAACCAATTTCGATAAAATTTTTTTTATTATTTTGTCGGCTTAAATATTTTTTTATATATATATATATTTACATACATTGCACTCTAGTCATTCACTGAATTTCATCCAGACAGCGGGCTCATTCGGGAATTCCAAAAAAAAAATTAAAAAAAATAATAAAACCCAAAAATAGTTAGAAACAAAAAAAAAAACAAAAAAAATATTCAAAATTTCCTTCAAAAATTTTCTCGAGTTTTCTTTCGCTTGTCTGTATTAATTCATACTTACACACACACATATACACAACAACTACACTACATATAATTCTTGAGTCATTCTCTGGTCCTTTCACTTTATTTTTGCATCATCTTAAAAGAAATTTTTTTTTTAAATCACTTGGTTTATTATTTTTTTATTATCAGCAACAGTTAAAATGGCAGTCTATTTGCTGAGATTAGTAGACTCACTAAAGAACACTGAGCTCGCTTTCAATTTTTTTTTGTTTTGTCATCTTGAAAGAAAATTATTTTTATTTATTTTTTTTTTATTTTTGTCTTCATGAGTAGGTAATGTGCGACACGGCGGTGGACTGGTTGATGCAGATGATGCTACTTGCTTGTTAATTAAAATGTTGAACACTGATTGACTAATATAACTTGTGTAGTAAAATATTTTTTTTCTTCTTCTAAATTACAGGGGCCCAGTTTTGTATGTAGGACAACATGGTTGGCCTGTTTGTCTTTTCTTAAATTACTTGTTTGTCTTTTATTAGCAGGTCAACATGTTTGTTCCTTAATTAGTTTTTCCTAGGGTTGAGAAAACCGGAGTTTGTTTTTTTTTGTCATGGGTCACCTTTTTATATACATATTTACTCTTTTGCTACACCCTTTTTTTTACACTACTTTCTTTTGCATATCTTTTTTAACACTTAAAAATTTTTATGAAATTTTTTTTTTACACCTTTTTTGATTAATTTAAATTCCTTTTTTTTTGGGGCACATGATACACATATAAGACCTTAAGTCAACTACAAGCCCTGCCTTGCGCAGCAGAAAATTTTTTGACTCCCCAACGTTTCATACTGCTTCTTTGTTTATTTTAAAAATGGATTATTTGTTTAGACCCTTCAAAATTCTTTTTCTCACGGAAATTGTCAAGAGCCGTGAATAGTTTAAATTTTTCTTCGTATGGGAGAAGAGGAATTTTAAAAAAATAACGACGCTGAGCATGATCTGACCTAATTGGCTTCAGGAATTTTTTGTTTTATTTTATTTATTTTTCATATATATTTTGTTAAGGGTCGGTTCAGAGGATTAAAATTGCTCCTCCCGCTTGTGAGCTTCCTCTGAGTCCGGCCTTTTCCTGAAGACCAAAGTGCTATGCACTTTCCCTCCCCAGTCCCCGGAGTGGTCACCTCCTCTTGGTGTCCTGAGGTGCCACTCCACCCCTTTCCCCACGTACCTTAGTGTACAAAGTCAGTTCATGCACAGCAATGTCGACCTTTGCGTCATCCTTCAGCTCTTTCTGTCCTGGGCCTATCCCAATTATAGGTGGGAAGAGCTGAGACGCTGTAGAAATTTCAAAATTTAATAAGTAAATGCCGAAGGAGGCTACACCCTAGAGTGGTGAATAAAAGCATTATGAAGCGTTGTTTCTATCACGTGGCCCTGATTTCAAAATTTTGTAGGAGGCCCTTCTGGCCCCTTTTCTTCAGAAGCTTGTAGGAGGCCCTTCTGGCCCCTTTCTTCAATCTTTTCTTGGAGGCCCTTCTGGCCCTTTGTCTCTCCTTTTTCAAAATTTTGCGGGAGGCCCTTCTGGCCTCTTTTCTGACTCCACCCCAACTCCGTCTTTCGGGGGGGGGGAGAGCTGTAACATCCAAATTCAATAATCAAATTCGTAAATAAATTCATCCACTCGTCTTCCATAAATTCAACTTCCGTCCCTTGACAGATGCTGGCACCTGGCGACCTTCTCCAAAACTAAGCATCGCATGACATCCTAGCGCAAAGTCCAACGGCTGGTTACCGAGCCGATCAAAAAAACTCTAGCTAGTCTACCTGTAATTACTCACCATGTTCTACATTCTTTCATAGCTCCGTTAGATATAATTTTTTTTGTCTCAAAATTTACATCTCAGTTCTTAAATGATATGTTAATCTACAGTTTTGTGCGCTTTAGTTTTCTAAAATGTTAAATAAATTATTATTTTCACGGCACAAGTTCACGTGCTCCGCGACAGGATTTTCCAGGTATTTCAAATTTACAGATTTTGTCATATCATAAATTTTATTAATGTTTTAAAATAATTTGTTAATTATCATGTATTCTTTAAAATATGTATTTCATGTTTTATTTAATATTCAATGTTCTTTTTGAAACTGAATGATTATAAAAATTTTCATTTCTTAAAACATACTTTACAAAACCTTGAACAGGCACATTTTAAGTTTTGAACAATTATGTGAAATAGGTGCAAACTAATGTTGAACATTAAATGATCAGAATATCTTATTGAACATGTCAAATATAAAACAATTAGAGAAATCTCTTCTAAATCAGAAAATTTCGTTTTACAGACTTTTGCAGATTTTTGCAAGTCTTATACAAGCTTTGTTTTAAACAAAACTAAATATATATAAATAGATTTATAATCATCTAAGAAGCTTTTAATTACAATCTTAACGAATTTCTGTGATGCAATCAATTTTCTTTAATTTTGACAAATAACCAGATATTTGCTTGAATAATGAACATTAATGCTACAACATGTCTGATTTTGCACAGACGCTAAAAAACGTGTTTTTTTGCCTTAGCTAATACGCTGGTTGGAGAAACCTAGCAATTCTTGCCTCACATTGCATAGACCAGCGAAAGATCTTAACATGTTTCTACCTGTTTGCAAAACACGTTTTGTTTAATATATCTACAGAGTTTCAAGTGCACAAAAGTGATGTTTTTTTTTTTTTAAAAAACTGACTTTGCAGAACCTTGACTAAACTTACATTGTACATGTGTCTAAATTGCTTCAGCGAATATGTTTTTCTTAAAGCTATCTTTTAGATGTAGACTTGTGTAGTTATTTATAAATTATATAACAAATCATTGGGTGGAGCCTGCATGCAAACTTTCGGTCCTAACAACCTCCAAGAGGTTATTTTCTAAATTAACATAATTGACGTCAATTTAAAAATTTCAATATCCAAAATTTATATTTTTTTTTTATAAACTTCTCATTTTATAATAAATTCTTGTATTTTAAAATATATAAACTTATTGGCCAATATAGCATTTAAGAAATTTATCAAACCAGTAATATTATGTAACTTTAGTCTAGTGATGAACCTGTTTACAATAGATATGAATTTTTCGTATTTAAAACATCAAACTCATTTATAAATCTTTACTTTGTTAAATTCTGTAACTGTTTTAAAAAACTATCATCTCATAAAGTAAAAAGGGGGGGGGGGAATAAATATCAGTATCTTTTCATTTTTTTTTTATTCGAATTTTACATTAAGGGCGTATAATCTTTTTTTTTTGGATTAATTATAATCCTGTTAATTATTAAGCTGTGCTCATTGTCTTTTTTTTATTGTTAAATTTTGTTACTATATATAATATATAAACTAAAAAGGGGGGATAAATTTTTAGAATCTATTGATTAATTTTTTTATTTAAATTATTATATGTTACATTAAGGGCGTATAACTTTTACTAATTATGATCTTGTTAATCATAAGTTTTTTTTTACTGATGATTTGTGTCAGGATGTCTTTCTAAGTTGTAAATGACAAAATCTGAACCATCGAAAATTCTTTCTGTTTAAATAAACTTGAGCCTTGTTAATTACTAAATTTGTCTTTGTCTTTTTTTATTTTTCTTTTCAAACATTGTTACCATTTGGTTCCGCCTTTCTTAAATTTAAGTCCCCTGGTAACATTATATTTATTTATTTTCTGTCCTACAGGTACAACGTTCTAAACCACAATACTTCTTTTATCGAAAAAATGAGTACATACTTATATCATCCTGTAATTTTCACTACCTAATTTTGTTGGTACTGTATTGTCAGATATTTAAGTACCACTCGTCAAGTTGAACTGTTTTGTGGTTGTTTAAAAAAAAATATTGTCCTAAGCTTATTTTATGTTATACCAGGATTAATACATTCAAGAAGGTGAATACATGCCCATCGGTTAATGGGATCCTTGAGGTTGTTTGAGTATATGAGGTTCACCTCTACTCATATTTTTCTTCAACGCTTAAATTACGAGTATGTTTCAAATTGTTACAAATGTTTGGTGCTTCAAAAATAATTATTATCCAATCGTACTTATATTAAAGTGTCGATCAGAAATGACGGTATCTTTAAAGCTTTTGAGTTCTTGCTTTATTAGGTCGTTCAGAAAATAGTTAATCCTTAATCGTGTGTCAATTATCCAAACCATAGTGTGCCACCAAAATTCATGAGCCCACGACAAGGCTTTCATTATAAAGACAGTTTCAATTTAATAAATTTCTCTTACCATGCTCCTTAAAATATGAGGAAAATTGAAAAGGTATGAAAACTATATAACAGCCAAACCTATTAAGAATTGAATTTTTGAAATATGATAAAAAATTATGCTCATAAAAATAAGCTTTTGCATTGGTGTTATAACAATTTAATATATTTAAATATTGTTAATATATTGTTAACGTACCAACAAAAATACATCATATTTTAAAGTAATGTTATATGTAATCCTCTTATAAAAATATATATTTACCGTCCGAAATAGTGCTGAAAGTTCAAATATTTCCAAGATCCCATGCTCATCATTTGTTATTGAAAAAAGCTGTCATTCCTGCTGCAGGTATTTTTCGTTCCTTTTGAAAAATCATAAATGGTACTATTAATACGGACTGACTCTCATTAACTGAGTCACTCTCTGTTGAAAATTAAGTCAATTTACGATGTGGTTAACGTGTCTGTACAACCTGGCATGAAGTTAAGGCGGGTCTACACACGACTGAAAATCAGAAGGCATGCCTCAAGGTGCCCGCCTCAAGGAAAATCCCAATATGTGTATGGAGAATTTTGTTGAGGTATACTTGCGACTCTAACGCCTGGAAGCCAGAAACCGAATACAAAATCTTGTTTGGTTTGTCCCTACTTCTTCGCGTCTCAAGACCGATCCGGACGTGTAGAGGGGTGAAGGAAATAACTCAGTGCAGTCAGCGTTTCGCGTCATCTTGTACTAGTTTATTCTTACACCACGTATTAATTTGTTTCCAGTTTTCTTGTGAAAACTAATTATATTCAATTGTGTTTTCGCGTAGGTGCTTTGTACCTAGTGTGTTGGATGTGTTGTGTTCATATTTATTATCATGGCATTCATTATCATGGTATTTATTATCGTAACGAAATCAAGATGTATTTATAGCTCTGTTTAGAGATTCACCGTGCTTGTGGCAAACTACATCAAAGGAATATCATGACCGGCCGAAAAGGGAAGCTGCTTACCAAAGATTACTGGAAAATTAATTAAGTGGAGTCTCTAGCAAACAAAGACTGTGTAAATAAAGAAATAATAATATGCGTAGCAGTAGTTACCATTAGACCATTAGTAACCAATAACAGGTAGTAACCAATTATAAGAGCCTAAGATACCTGTCCTCATCTATGCGCATATAATTGTGCCAATCATTCGGGCTGAACTTCAGTTCTTTTAATAAATTTACATCGGAATAAAGTTTCCTTTTCTGAAACCAGTCTTTAGTCCACAACATTCGCTTCACTTTATTTTCACTACTTTTGATTGCTAACAACAGCAAGAGCATCATCATCATCTGTTGACGCCATTACGCGAACAAACCAACTGGAGCGCTTCAATGCTGGCCTTCATATATTTCGTAGTGTGTGGAGACCCCCCTATTTCTAGGTTCGCCTCGAGTCCGGGCGCCTTGAGGCATGTTTCGGATTTTCGTTGCGTGTGGAGCCGCCTTTATATTTCTCTAAAGGCGTTATGTATAGCTCTGACCTCTCGAATGAGAACACAGATGAAATTTTGAAAGAGATTGTTGAACAAAACGTTATATAGATTAAAAGTATATATTAAACCGAGAATGGTGTACAAAATCAACCAGTTCTATTATTTTAACATTAGCAGTATCCAATCTTCCTCAGCTATTGTTTGTTGGATTCCACGGTCTAAATAATAAAACTATAGAAGGACTTGCTCTGAAAATGAAGTTTACGAAAAGTGCGCATAAAAGGCTACAATAGTAATATTGAGGCAAAGTGTGCCGATTTCGACGGCAACGATCCCGCAAGTTCAGCAAAGTGCCCGAAATATAAATTTAAGAAGGCCATTTTATATATTATGGTTAAAAATAAAATACCTTTTCCAGAAGCTAGGAATGTAAATTGACAAAAGATTCACTGTACCTCCTATCGTAGGATAAATGTGTGCAAATAGGACATCAGCCCAAATCCCTAATTAATGCTCTTCGTGTATGGAACTGGGTGAAATGATTCGTGTATTTGTTCATCAGATAACACAAATAATAGCAATTTAAAGCTGTATACATGTTTCAACTCAAGCTTGTTCAAAAGTTGACCTTCTTACTAAAACCAACAAATCATATTGACATCTAAATCCACGCCTTCTTCCAAAGAAACAACTAATAACATTTAATATCTTGACAACTAGTTAAGCAAACATCGCAGTAAATGTCTTTTCTGATTAAATCTTCATATTTTTTCAAAGTTCATAACAAGAACACTCGAGACAAATCCAGTGCACCACTGATGTTTGCCACTATGTCTCCACGATACAATATAAAGGGAGGGGCAAGTTCACAAATACTACTTTTACAAACACATCACAATTTTCTTATCTTCCTCCTCACTACTTGTTATTTCACTAGTGATAACTATACTGCAATCTTGTTCAAGATAGATATATCTAGGTTCTCAGCTTCAAGAACGTAATTTATTGTTGGTTGCCGTAGACTGAACCATCGGATTTTATTATTTCTAATGGAACAGAATTTCATACTAGGGTAAATTCTAGATTTTAATTCTAATATTTGTAAGAGATTTTCTTTGATCTATGTTTATCTGATATAAAAAAACAGGGTGATTGGGTAATAAAACTCTAGATATGCTACGTGTTCCCAGTGGTTCTCGGTGAGAATAAGATAGAACTTTTATCTTAGTTTTTGACCGTGTTGTTGGATATAGGATTGATTATACATTAACCAATGGATTGATTGTTATTGTTGATGGTCGCATGACCATCAGCAAAAACGAAACTTGATGCTGTTCTTCGGATTGATCCTGGTGAATTTCGTTAAAACCAAGTGTATAGCATACTTTCTAGAAAACAATCTCATTCTTCAGGAAGACAGAAATTACAAATATCTTATAAGAGTACAATATCATGCAGCATGCATTGTTGCTTTTCATAATCCATTGGCTGATAGTAATGTTATAAATGTCTTCAGAACAATACTCCCACATTACGCACTAGAACGCATAGAATCCATGACAATTTATGATTTGTATTTTGTACGATTAATGATTATGCTCCATGTTTTGTTCCTTTACGGCTTATTCAAATGCTTTTTTTTTTTTTTTATTGTTCGCCGTCCAACTTCGTCGAGTACAAAACTCTTGATATAGTGTAACGTCAATGATATGGTTAAATAATTTATGAATACCCATTTAGTGAAATTATTTTAACATATGGTACTAAAATGGAGATTATAACTGTTGTGCAAAACACTAATCCTGTCGGATGTATATGTGTGGATTACCCCTCAGCTTATAGTTAATTTTCTACCAAAGTCTTAGCTATTTCGTAACGCCTTAATGACATTCCACCAGGCTTTCGTCACTTATTTTTTATTCCAGTTTCAAAAGTGCTTTTAAGGCTTTCCAGGATACGTATTCAAATAATCGTTTGGTGGAAGATAATATTAGTTCCATACACAGACTTCAACTTCTGGATATTGGAGTATCATTTTGCATTATACCTGGGCATTGCGGAATTGCAGAAAACAAAAAATCAGACCAAGCAGCATAAGGAAGTTACAAGTCGCGCCGAAGTTATGGTATCTGTGAGTCCGCCGAAATACCCATTTTTCAAGGTGTCTCTAGATTAATCACATGCTTGCTGACTGTGTTACTTCGAGAAGTGTGAGTAGGATATTTGTTCTACTAAATTTTATTGAGCAATGTTGGGAGATAGTGTTCAGATCTTTGATCGGGTTTTGTCATTTTTGCGTAGCCTGCTAATAAAAGATTAATTAAAACAAATTATAAATTAATAATTCCAGAGTCTTTATAAAACTATGTAATTTGAAATTTAGTTGTCCTTTTAAATTTTAATATTTTATCATAGTTTAATTGTTACTTAGCCTTTACAACATTGTAATATCGTTTTTATTGTTTTAAATTGTGTGTATAACTCTTTATTATTGTTATTTGTTACAAGGGCTTTGCATAACCTCGTAACATGTTATGTTGTTGTACAATTTTGTGTGTTATTAGTTTTGGTCTTGCGTTTGTTTTTGTTTCATATGTAGGTTTTATGGTGGGGCATCTTAGTGCTTTACTTTTGGAATGAGTGTAATGTTTTTTTTGTATTTAAACCACAAAAACACAACAATTACCTATGGGAGGATAAAAATTCTTTGTGTTTTCTGCATTTATTAATTATTAGACTATTTCCGGACTTTTTTGACGTACAATACATTATGCTATTGCTTTCAACTGTGTTGCTGTCAAATACGTCTAAAAACAATAACTGCTTTAGTGAGCTCAATCAATACGTTATCAAAGCGGTATGCAATTAGCTAATATTACTTCTTGATCGCTCTGTCAGATAAAATTTTCAATATGAGCTGGCTTCTAACTGATTGAAAATCGTTTAATATTCATGTGCTTTAATGCAATTGAGAAGTAATCGATTTGCCGTCAAAGTTAATACTTAATTTAACTTCATTGTAGGGTATTAGGGTATTTATAAAGTAATATATCAAGAGGTACTTTGCTGGTCAACGGTATGCATACTTAATTTTTAGTATACATTTTTTAAATTATATGTTTCAAGCTAACCGACAAACTACACCATGATTAAAATCAGTAATTTAGTAAACTGTAGATCATGGTTCTTAAATGTTTTAATATATTTATAAATTGTTCTTGTAAACCCAATGTTAGTACTGCATAGTGAAATAGAAATAGTCCACATAACAATATTAAAAACCAATAAGGAGCTGTAAATAATACCAAAGCTAATGTAACGATCCACACACAAGCAGAAATAATACAAGGTAAATGATTAAGAGTTGGTAATCAGGGTTAATCATCTATCATTCACTACAATCACCGTTGCAGTAAATATTACGCTGTGCCCATCGTTGTACTCATAATTTACCTGAAGAACGAAGCAAGATTGCTCCACTATTGATTGTTGCTTGCTGAGGCCCAATTGTTAGGAAGCGAAACTACAGTTTATATTCTGTAATTATATATTAAAGGATATAGGCTATACAAGTTAAGTCGTTGCTCCGAAATCTATTTAAAATAATAATAAAATTTTATTTTATTATAATAAATTTATTTAAATATATCGTAATAATATATGTAAACTATTAATCTAATACACAGAGATAACTGACCTGATTGAAAAAAAAAACACTGGCTATATATATATATATATATATATATATATATATATATATATATATATATTGCGTATTGGTGAGATGGTGTCAAAATTGATTTGGGAATATTCTATCTTTAAAGATAAGTGAAAAATATGGTTGTTGGTTTACTGAAAGACGTAATCCAGAAGCATTTAAGAGTATTGGATGTCCACCTTCGGTTTTGGACGAGTTATAGAGCAGTTAATTTTTGTAGAAAATAATCACCCTTTTAGTTATTGTAATAAACACCGTGAAGTGTCTTAGTTATAGTTTCTTTTGTATTTGTTATTTTCAAAATTTCCTTTCGAAGGCATATTACTGAATATTGGTTAATATATTGCTCTGGTATTTACATATTGTCGATGATTTCCAAAGCGGTGTGTTTTTAATTGTCCTTTGTGTCATGCAGAACAATAGATGAATCGCAGTTGAGTTCATTATGGGATATTTCTTAAAATGAGCGTAATATTTTCCATTGAATTTTGTTTTTGCACTTATTATCCAAGACTAAATTACTAAATGTACTTAATTTGGTTTCTGATACTAACAAATATTTTACTGTAGGAATAGAGTTGGATAACTTGAATCACATTTTTTGGGTACAGAATAAAATTTTAAGTAATTGAATCACGTTCTTCTATAATTATTAGTAAATCAAGAGAATATACAATTTCAGTCTTGCTAATTTTATAAACTATTTCTAAAACATTTTCTAATTTTACATATTTTCGATTTTTGGTTTTTATGATAATCGATTAATATTGTATTCGTGAATTTTCTTTATTTTATAAAATAATTCATTTGTCTAAATTATACCTGGGCAGAGCGTTCCAAGTTTATAGTGAGTATTCCAAGAATGTTAGTGAGTTCTTTATATGTGGTATTAAACGTAGTAACATATTACTTAAATTATTTAATTTATTTAGTGCATTACTAATTTTTTTTTATTCTACAATAACCCTATCCTAACTACTTATTAATAAATAATATCTATACTTAAATTCACTAAGTTCATATTTTATTGGTAGTACCAACGTTATAACCATTCAAATTACCGTCCGATATAAAATTGTATTTTCGTTAAATATATATATATTTGTCGAATAACACTACATTCTGTATTCAACGTGTCATCATAATAAATAAATTCAGACGAGTTTCTCAATATCGTGTTTGACATTTTACGAGTATAATCTAATATTGAATGTAAATCTAGATGTTAATTCGTAGCAATTAAACGAAGTGAATTTTGATTTCTAAAAACAAAAACGAGACGCTGATAATAAAATAGGTATTGATCCTAGTTGTGCTTGCTTTACTTGTCTATTTTAATCTTTACAAATAAATATACTACAACGGTTGTAAACCATATACATTACTTTTTAAAGTATTGAATGATCTATAAATCTGTTAAGAATAACCACTGGTACGTACCTGGACTTTTAAACGATCAAAAGCCTACAATTACATCTAATTTTTTAAAATTGTATAGATATTCCAAGATTTGTAAGAGACATTTTATTTAAAATATTACGAAAATTAAGTTAAATTTGATATTTCAATTAATAATTTTTCTACAAAACAAATGGAAATATAAGATTTAATTCTAAACACACTAGCCCAGAATTTCAGTATCGCGTGCGGCTAGGATTTTCCTTTTAAAATCATTCTACTCATAATGAACGCTAGAGATGGATAACGATCACATTAACAAATTGGTCACGACCAGGTGGATGTGTCTCTAATTGCGAAAGAAGAGCTTTTGTTCATTAATTCCCTTTTACGAATGAATCCCGATTTTTATAGGGACATCAATAAAATTAAATTATTAAAATAAATTTTCATTGATAGAGGCCACAATTGTGATATCACAGAGGTAGACATATATTGTAGAAGAAATTATCAAAAATATTACAGACTTAAAACCATTGAAAGAAATAAAAGCCTATATTTTTCAGGAATGTACTCTATTTGATATTTTCATCTAAATAAATAGAAATGTAATTTTTGTTATAAATAAATTATATACACAAAAACATTTACTCTTTTGAATAATCAAATGTTCTTACGATAAGTCTTGAAATTTATATGTATGATGTTTGTTCATAAGTTACATGATATGACGAGACAAATGATGCACTGAAGAAACCTTCTCGGATGGAAAGATTTACGTTATCTATATACCGATATGTCCATTTCCCCAGTTCTTAGAGATTGGCAATTGTTGAGAGACAACTTGTATATTCATCAGATTTAACCAAGGATGTTCCTTCCGCAAAACAGATCTTGCTTAGTGGCTTGTACAAAATCACTTGTGGAGAGTAGTAAATCAGAAGACCTATGTTAAGAGACAGAGAGTGAAACTGAAAGGTTCGGTAATATTTTGTAGATAAATTTATCTATTGGTTATTTTGATGATGCCTTGTCATGATGCAAATACCAAATTATGTCAATTTCCGGTTGCCCACGCATAATGTATGGTATCAGAGTGTATCCCCAAATTGATTTTGGGTGTAATATATTATTTCTTTTAATTATTAAAAAGTCACAGAAAGTTAAATGGTGTATATGATGTGTAGGATAGTGTAAATAGTGTAAATGATGTAAATAGTAGGCCTATATATTCGTAAGTTCTACGACCTATCTATTTTCACAATAAGAAAAAATTAAGCAATAGATGGATATTTAGGGTACATTCACGGGTATAAGTTAGTATATAACCGCTGTTTGAGAGTTTCAGTCGCTAGCAGCCGGCTTAAGGGGGTGGTTTGAACAGTCCTAGACGGAATTACATTTTCCGTTAAAACAGGTCAATTTCTGCGGCCTGTAAAAAGGAAAAGAATCTTGTCGAGAAAGACTAGAAGGCCTAAAATTTGGTCGTTAGTAGATTGGCCAAGAAACTCTTTATCAAATTCAAAAAAGAATATAGTGCCTTGTGGTTATTTATTTCCTACATTGCTACTGGCCAGAAGTTATGTACTGAGTCAGTGTTTATATGCACCTTGAATTAAGCATTTATATATTAATTCTTTAAATTATTAAAAAATCGAAAAATGTTTTAGTAAATTTCTACGACTATTTATTAATAAGCAAACAATTATCTAATTTTAAATTATGTTTATGTTTGTTTTCAATTATTACGATATACATTAAGTAAAAGCTTTTAAAAAAGAAATCATTTGATACAAGTGATTTTTTCATAATAAATATGATTGATATTTATTCGGAAATGAATAATGATCAGTATAATGTTTCAAGTTTAACGTTATTCTTAAGAAAGAAATATCCCAAATAGTAAAGGTAAAGTAGAGCTTTAAAAATAATTTTTAAACATTTTCTATCATTATTAATCAAATATATGTCATAAATTCCAAAGAAATCAATAGTTCATATTTTAGTAAAATATAGTGCTTTTGTGAAAACAAAGCCAATTTAGAAAATAAAGACATATATATATATATATATATATATATATATATATATATATATATATATATATATATATATATATATTAAAAGGCTATCTTTTTATGTCTAAAATATCTTTCGTTGTTGGTAGATGTTATAAATAAGCTTACAATAAGCTCTTTAGCGATTCTTTGAATAAGAGAAAATTCTACAAACAGTTTATAATCCAATGTAAGCAGATTTCATATATGGGAAACGGATACAGAACATACAAATATCTGCTTATTTTACTTTACCGAAGTGTATAAAGGACTGCTTATTTTCTACAAGATTGTGTTCTTAAAGCAGATTTTTAACATATTTTTATTAGAAACATTCAGCAGGGATGTACTTTTTGTCAATTTTCGAGAGCACAATTATGCAGGAAGACAAAATGATACGTTTTGTTGGTCTATATTTATTTAGTATTAGTTTATATAAAGTAGTTCTAAATTAACAATACAGACACAGAAATGGTTTTAACATATTACGTTAAGAGTTGATATTTACTATTGTCAGAGATATAATTAAAAATGAATATCTATTATATCAGATAAATAAAATTATTATTAATACAAACTATGTTAAAGCAATGCTGAACATTTTAAAATTACAATAAGCACACGTGTAAGCACGATCTCATAACTAAAATCTCTTAATTAAAAACACCTAAAATCAAATTAAAGTAAATACAACAAATTAGGTTAACTATAAGTGAAATATATTTAAATCAACTACTGTATATGTAACGAATGCATTTTTTTAAAATTCGAAAGTCCTTTGGTAAAAAAGAGTTCAAATATGGATCTTACGATACATTCAAAGCAATTCTCAAAAGCAAGTCAAAATTAATGTAAAAATCATTTAATTAATAAAACTACATAGATTGAAGTAATATGGAATTATTTTATTATGTTATGTACATTATGAAATTAACCAATTTTATATTAGATTGTAGTAAAAGTCTTTAAAACAAAATTGTATAGTTAAATGTTGAGTGGGCTGTATTCAAAACATGGCACAGTTCTCTCTAGGCCAAATCTGAATATTTTTTTATAATATAAATTTCAGTAAATTTCTAGAAAGTGAAATAAGTATTGATGTTTAAGATTAATAAAATTTAAAGATAAGTCTTGAAATATATGTAAATTACAACAAAATTATAAAAGTTCAAAGAAAATAATATTAATAATACATAGGTTAATCTCGTCTTTGTACTTGCTTAAATCCTATCAGTTAAAGGATGGTTGTTTGGTCAGAAATCCTATAACAACCAAGCTTACTGATTCTAGAAAACGAATATGGCGGACCCCTAACATCGAAAATTTTAACATAATAAACTATCGCGAGGTAAAAGGCTAGTATACAGGAGAAGACGATAAAAACAGATGTCAGCATTTGTAAAATCCCATTTTTATAACTATATTCCATGGTAGAACCGAAAGTTATCATAAAAATGTGATCATCATGGCTTCCATTAATTACAATAATTGAAAATTATGTTTTTAGAAACTTCAATGTCAAACATTAACGAACGGCATAAAGCTCAAGGGTCTTATCCCTCTCCTGTACCTTCATCCTCAATGTTTTTTTTTTTTTTTTTTTTTTAGTCGTTAGAATGACGAAGACGGGGAAGAAGATAATTTAACATCAACAGGAACTTGCATAACATTTGACGGTTCACTTGTCTTAACACCGACGAGATACGTGACATCAGAAGGGTTAGCCAATACATTTAAAATTAATTTAAACAATTCATTGAAGACTAGGGAAACAAGTGCAAAATGTTTCTTGCTGAATTTCACGTTGCAGTGGCTCAATAATATGAGGACATGGAGTAAGCGACCAAGAAGTTGATGAAAAAGTACATAAAATGTGGTTTGAATATAAAAAATAATGAATACAGGTGTATAGAGACGGCTGATGATAACAAGGCCATTTATTAAAAGGTCGTCATATTGTAAAATTATATTATAATTGGCACATATACTTGGGAACTAACACATCACAATCTTGAACGGTGGACAAATCCGTAAGAGAAGGATCATTAAACAAAGAAGAGGAATAATTAATTCTTTATTCCTTTAATTGGAGAGGAATAAGCGATTATATAATACAATTGTAGAGATCATTGTTACTCATGGCTCAGAGATATAGCCTAAAAGGTGAGAGCAACGTGAATGTCGAATTTCACTTAAATAGATTTCTGGCAATTAGATCACCTTCCAGAGTTTCCGTGAATTAAATAAAAATCCTCATAAAATAACGGACCATATTTAAACAAAACAGTTGGTTTGTAAACGCCATCATGTTCAGTGAATAAGTGAAGATAACTATCAACTCTATGGATAATAAAATGAATACCAATTGAAAGGAGAAGTTGGCGGGAAGGAATTAGCATGTTTTTCAAGTTGTTTAAAGGCAAAAATCAACCGATAACCATCGCCCTATGGAAAATATTTAAAAAAATGACAATATAATAAAGACTCAAACACGTCGAATACTCTAATGCTGCCAAGGTTGAAAAGAACAAAATTTGTTTAAGAGAGTCCTGAAATAAAGGGATTAACGAAAGACGTTGTATTCAAAGGTTTAATCCAGCTACGTTATCAAAGTATTGATAAAGCCTGTAGTCGCTCTAGACGGCACCTGGAGGTAGGAAATAATTAAATGAGATATTTGGTTGTGAAATAATGAGAGGGGGAGCGTGATGAATGGATATTAGAAAGAGATTTATATTTGAGTATCAAATACCAAAGTCTATTTAAAATCCAAATTATAAATTTATATAAGGAATATTTTAGGTAACATATACAATTTTAAATATTATTTGTTTTATTCCTAATGTAGTTTCAATTGTTTACATTGTTTTAAATTTGGCATGTAAGTATAGATTTATGATTCGTTGCGTGTATTTGGTATTCAATTATAAACAATATTATGGTACAAGTGGATTATCAGTGGAATTTTTTTTAATAACTATCTTACCCTCAAATTCTGCACTACCTTAGCTTTATAATGAAATCTAACTGATAATAAAATAAATATATAAAGAGGTAGATGTCTATGACCATCCAAATATATCAGGTACAGTTGACACACATCAAACCTAAAATTTGCTCAATTAAAATATTGAGAAAACTTATATTATTACATAATAAATCACTTCAGGTACCACAACAAAAACACAAAAATAATTAATTGGAGTTTCAATGACTAAAGTCCTTGGTTGTAATAAGTTCACAACCTTGTACTACTAATTTAACGAAATTTAGATTCATTATTGAACCATGATTTACGCCTTGCCTCTTCTCTTGGATCACTGCACAAGATCTGCGTTATAGTAACAACTAAAGATGGCAACGTCAATGAAACTTCGTCTTGCTGGTGTGTGTTGTAAAAGAGTAAATGGGTGTGTTTTATTTATACTCATTTAAAGACAAAAAAAACTTTTTCAAACGTCTATTAAGTTGGACAACATAACGAATATTGAACCTTAAAATAAATAGAAAATTACTTATAATTTATTTCAATCAAAACAGTTGAAACTAAAAAAGTTAAAAACAAATTGCAAATGGAAGTTTTTGTTGGGATAAAGTTAATAAAATCTCGATATCTTTCTTCACTTGTGGACAGTTTGAATTATTTAACGTGTTTATTTTCCATTAGACTGGACACAATCATCTACCAATAACAAAGTTGAGATTTGAGCAAAATCACAAGAGAGAATATATTATCGGTGACATATATTCGTAATTCAATAGGAATGTGTGGTCAGTATATATTTTAACCATAAGCCAGTATATGAATTTTATGTAGTTATCGTACTGGGATATATACAAATGAAAATAATTATGTGGAAATTTTAAAAAAATGATTAAGTTTTTAATAAAATATTAATAAAACTACTTGCGATCTTTCCTTAAAAAATTGAACGTATATGTCAACCAATTTCACTGTATACATTTTTTAAAAACTATCGTTTATGTGGAGTAACGGCCCATTGCAAACTTAAATCAATCAAGACGTATCACTCTTGACAGTGTAACTTAAATTTGTCCATGATCAAACACTAGTCCTGGAAGGTGAATTTCCTACTTTCTAAAATATTTGACCTTATGATATTGATTGTCATAACAAACGCAAGTCGCATAGGATAATATCATCTTCTTAGATTAAATGGAATGTCAGTATTTGTTTGTGCAATGTTTGTTTGGTGATAAAAATATTTTATTACTTGAAGAACTTGTGAATACTTTTACATAAAAAAAAAAATGTGTCCTTACTTCTTTATCTACTTTTCATGTTCGATTTCAAAGACTTTTCCTGTAGGTACTGAGATTTCTCAGAAGCATTAAATAGCTCCGAACATAAATTTAAGTTAATGAAGATGCACCCCCGTTGACTTTTCCTCCTTTAAAGTTGAAGTTTTGACAGTCACACATGCTAACTCCTTTCTTTTTAATTTTCAAGACGGCATTTCTTTCCACAACGTATGGAAAGAGGCCTATGTTTATCTCAATCAATAGATAAGAAGAATTTTACGAGATTATGTGTGAGTAGGTCATATGTGAATGTATATGTATAAATGTTGCATTAGAATATGAGGAAATTTCTAAAGTGAAGGAAAAAAAAGACAATTTGAAACTGATAATAATAAAAATAAATAAATATAAAAAAAATATTTTTAAAAAACAGTGATTCAATTTAAAGTCTAAATTAGACTCTAAATAATATTACAACTTTATTTAAAAAAAAAAAAAAAAACTTATATAATATTCCATATGGAATAAAAAAAACTATCAATAGAAAGGGAAATCTGGTCGAATTCTCTTTATGCATTAAAATGTCTTAAAAATGGTGTAGGTAAGTAAAAAAATAAGTTGTACATAACTTTTACTAAGTTCGTGGCGGTTCGAATGAAACAATATGCATAGAACTAAATAAAACAGTAAATAATTATTATACAGCTAATAAACATAACACAACTCTTGGGAAGAAACATTTAAAGTTAAATGATTCAGGGGTGGCTTTATCCTGGAATTACGATTATGATATCCCATCCATTGATATCATAGTATTAGTAAATATTATGTTGTATGCTGTATTATATATACGGCTAGGAATTCTAGCTGCCTTAGTTGAAAACAAAATATAGCCCAACCACAAGTTAGCCTTCATGGCTGGTGTCCAAATCCTTTGATACTAAACGATCCAACTACAGATCATAATGTATATCATTGTTGCATATGAACAAGTTACATTCAAGTAGTATCAAATGTTAGAGGAAACCTCAGGAACCAAACGGTCACTTAAATAATAAATTATTTCTAAATTTCTAACCACGAGAAACTTGAAAAAGATTTTATTCATAATTAAAAACGTACAAAAAGTATCTTTGGCCAGATAAAACCTCCCCGTGAGAAAAAGTTAGAAGAAAGTCAAATTTCATATCAAGTTTAGTTTTAACTACTCCATGTGACTCGTTAAAAATATTGTATTTAATGTTTCGGAGAGAGAGTTTTGTTTCCTCTCGGATCACCGATGCTCATATCTTGGAATTGACAATCTGTTTTTGAGTGGGCAAAGTTAAAAAAAAGAAAAATTAAAAAAAAAATTTAACTTGGGAATACATTATTCGTCTTATTTTAACAATCTTGTCAAAAATTCCGTAACGACTGTTACCCATGTGTGGTCGTAACTAGTTAAAAAATACAAAAACGCCATAACTCACACCAAGCTATTATAACATAAATACACCTGATTAATGTCCGTGTTTTAAAATTTGTTTTGGTATTTATGACAGAGATGAGTGATTTATTTCAATGTAAAACATATACTGTGAAACATTTCGGATTAATTTACGTGTTTTAATTGTACGTTGTTTGTTTTCATAATTAGGACATTTATTATCCTTGTTTACTGTATGCACGGCAGTATTTGTTTAGCCCTTGTTAATCACAATGTCCAATTGCATATTCCATAACATCGTTAAATTAAACCTAATCAGATCTGCAAAATGTATACAAATCTGTTCGGTAAAAATTATAAAAATCTCTTTAATATAAACTTGTCCCCTTTAAAACAGTATATCCATTAACATATTTTCTTCACTGAAGGGTTAAGAAGAATATCAAAAGCAGAAACATATTTCATTTTACATAATAAGACAATAGGTAGTCTTCTACTCAGTAGTCTGAAACTTTACTCGTGATAATTTTTGTAACAACTTATTTTACTGTTTTAATCTTTACGAGAAACTTAGTGAAAGGTTTTATCATAGTATATTAAATATTAAACTCTGAATTAAATGGTTATGGAGAAGAATAGATATAAAGTAATACAAAAAAAATGTATTTTTAGTACCTTTATAATATCTTTTATTATGAAAATTTTAGTAAGAAACCTGTGCTAGTTTTTAGCTGTAAAATATAAAAGAAACAATTTGTCACTTTAAGATATGAAAAATATTTTACAAAATATCTGTTTCTTTCCTGTATATTTTGGTTACAAGAAATATATTTAAAAAATAAATATCTAATGTAATTTTGAGACATGATAATTTCAATGTCCTATTAAAACTTTCTCTAGGCTAACAGGATTTATCAAGGATTTCAACAAGAAGACTAACAATCAAGGATATAGTTAGTAGATAAGTTCAAACCATAAATATTGCACACTGAGTTGTGAAAAACGTCATATTACTTATGACTTAACGTCAAGTTTAATTTCAACTTATTTCAACTTAATTTTTCTTCTTATAAACAAAACAGTATCATTATTAATGCAATGAAATATATTGTTTCCTCAATCGGACGATAGAGAAAGTTATTAAATCATCAAAAATAAAATAGAACTTTACCTGGTATGAACAGTACTTTGGTTTCATCTGCATATTCTATTTCATTATAAAGTTTATGATCTTGTAGAACTTTTTACTTAAAAAAAAAAAAAGTTAGATGAAGCCTTTATGTAGATGCAATAGCACCTTTTCAGTTCTTGATTTTATAATTAAAATTATTTCAATAAGACTTCACTCCGTACTTGTATTTTCAATGGTATCAATGATAGCGTCTCATAACGGCTTGAGAAGGTAAGGTCTTTGTCCACGGATCAGTTATCAGCTGCTGTATAAATGACATGGTTATCATTTAATGTCACCTCTGAGCTGTTGATCGATGCTGCCCTGTACCTGTCAGATTAGCTACTATAACGCCTAGATTTATCTCCATGTAGAATGTTATTTATAACTTAAAATTGATATGTTTTTATTTATTTATTCTGTGGATATATCAAACTTGTAATAACACAAAAATGTTAGCTGAGTTAATAAACTAATAACAATAATTATTTACAATCTTGCGGTTGAAAAGTAAACCATTTGTATTCCATTTCTAGCTGTTTGATACATTTGGTTATAAATGATATGTTTATGTTATGTAATTTAAAGCGTGATATAAGTATTGTTTATCCATTAAATGTAAAATATACCTTCGATAAGGTGTGAGTAATACACGCAAAACTGTTGCTTAGTTGTCTTGACTAATGGGTCTCACTTAGTTGCAAGGAAAAGTGTTTCTGTGCCTCCTCCGTCTCTTACATAGCTTGCCAAAGGATCAAAGTAATATGTCCAAGGATATATGCGAGACACTAATTAGGTTATACACTATACAAACTGGAAATATTTTAGTAAAGCAATGTGGATTATTCATTTATCAGCTTGACGTGTTAATCTTTTATACCATAAAACTAAAAATAGTAGGCCTATAGAGAAATGAATAAATATACGTAGCAGGCCTGAATTAATAGCAGGTTTGAATTAGTAACAGTTTTGTTAAACTGAAGTTATGCGTATTTAAATAATAGACCTATTCCAGAATAAGGAAAGTCGGTTATATTGTAGACCCATCAAGCTTCACGTCGGACGTGAATATTAAGTATATTGAAATAAATAAGTTGAAAATCAAAGGAATCTAAATTTATGGCAACCTGAACTATTAATGCTTTTAAGATATCCGATTTCCTTTAGAATCTTGACGTGGGTGTTGTTGTTAGCGTTACAAAAACAAATTTCATTAATAAGGAGTGACGTTTATTTATTAAATTTAATATTTAACATAGAAGACTGGAGATATGTCTAGCTTTTGATAATAAATATATGTATTTTATTCTATACATTAATAACAGAATATTAGTTACAGACTTTATTTGTATGGTCTATCTTTTGGAAATAATAAATTTAATTTGTTGTTCTCAGTTTTAAATCGGGTTATGAAGACACCTTGAATGGACTCTTAGACTTTAGATTTTTTATTTAATCAAAATAATATTTGTTTAAATAGACCGAAATTGGTAGGAAACAAATACATATAGGATGGACTAAATAATATATTACAAATTCAGATCAAAATTTGTTGGGGGCTGTATCACATCAAAGGTGTGGTCTCAACCATGATACGATTTATTGACTTCTTGGAAATGTTGAGTTTAGTTGAAATGGAACAATGAAAGAGACAATATAAGAAAAGTGTTACAACCTGAGAAGGCATACTCACAAGGAAGCCTCAATGGAGGACTCAATTAGATAAGTTCTAACATGGATGCGACAATATAAAGACACGTAATTCGTATGCAAGATTAGAAGATTTGCTATCCACTAAATGCTCATTGGTTGTGCCAATTACATTCATTTCAACTAGGCAGAGTATACTGTCATAATACACTTTATTATTGGATTATTAATGAAGAAATCCGTGAACAATAATTTAATGATTAGCCTATTCATAATATAATATATTTACATTGAACACAAAAAATCCAATGGCAATTTTAATGGTTTTATTTAACTTACTTATTTTTTAGTTGTATAAATCAAGTTAGGCCTTCGACGTTCCTAGTTGAATTTTTACATGCACATTCACCTGTATTAATTTTATTCCCATACACCTGTATTAAAGGTGTCAGGGGTTTAACCATACACAGAAGTATTGCACTCGAGATCCTAGGTGTGTTAAATGTACTGGGAAACCTTGGACCCTAAATTGCACAGTGGACAGAAGTGTCCCCCCAACTTGTGTAAATTGTAAGGAGCAGCACCCAGCTAACTATCGAGGGTGTGAAGTAGCTAAGGAACTCCAGAAGATGAGAAATCTAAGAAAGAAAACCGATAATAAAGGGACTGCATTCCAACATCGACAAGTAATGGAGGGTACACGAGTGGCATATCAGATACCGTCACAGGTTTCTGTAACACTTGAAAACAATAAAACAAGAAGCAAAACTTATGTTGGAGCAGTAAAAAATCTGCAAACCAAGCACATAGAAAACAAGGGTGATCAGATGATGCAGGAGGTGCTGAGTAAACTAGACTCCCTATACAAGAGTATGGAAGAGCAGAAGGAATCAAACAAAAAAATATACGACAAGTTTACTAAGCAGGAGGACATAAATAAGCAAATGTGTCGAAGACTTGCAGCTATGGAGTCCAATATGGAAAACATAACTAGAGCGGTAAAAACATGACTGACGCCGTAAGGGTTGCATCATGGAATGCAAATGGACTTGTAAACCACCTGAGGGAGCTAGAAGTCTTCTTGAATATTGAAAATGTTGATATATGTCTCATTTCTGAGAGTCACCTATCTAAAGGCTTTAGTATAAATATGCGTGGGTATAGCTGCTATCATGCTGCTCATCCATCGAATACAGCTAGGGGTGGTTCGGCTTTATTCGTGAAAAACAATATTGAACATTTTGTTGATTCAAAAATAGAAAAGGAGTCCATGCAAGTAATAACTATCTGTGCGCAAATTTTGAAGAAAGGGACCTTCAGAATATCAGGAGTGTACTGCCCACCCTGACAGAACATAAAGAAAGATGAATACGTCGATCTATTCGCATCCTTAGGGGGGCGTTTTGTTATTGGCGGTGACTATAATGCTAAGAATACGTTCTGGGGTTCAAGGTTAACTAATACCAAAGGTAGAGAATTATACAGAGCAGGAAGGAAAATGCGTTGTGACTTTCACTCAGGTGGCTCTCCAACACACTGGCCGGCGAATAGTAATAAACTACCAGATGTCATTGATTTTTATGTGACCAAAGGAATATCCAGAAATTACATACTTGTAGAAAACAATCAGGATCTCTCTTCTGATCATTCTCCTGTGGTTATGACAATAAGTGAAGGACTTGTAAGAAAGGAGCCTTCTCCTAGATTAGAAAATAATAAAACAAATTGGACATTATTTCGTTGGATACTTGAAGAATACATGGATCTTAACACACCAATAAAAGATTCATACCAATTGGAAGAGGAAGTAGATATGTTAAATACCAACATACAGAGAGCAGTATGGGAGAACACTTCCCACAAAAAGAGCAAAGGTGTGGTTGGTGTAACCTATTCACCTCAAATAAAAGAACTTATCCTGGAAAACGAAGAGCCAGGAAAGCATGGCAGAGAATGCGCACACCCGAAAACAAAAATAAACTGAATTCATTATGCAATAAGCTAAAAAAGCTGATAAGTCAGGTTAAAAATGAGGAGGTAGGGAAATATTTAGCTAGTCTGACTTCCCTGAAGGACACGGACTATTCATTGTGGAAAGCAACAAAAAACCTAAAAAGGCCAAAAAATCTGGAACCACCCATAAAGAAGGAAGATGGACTCAGGGCAAAAAGCGCCCGAGAGAAAGTAGATCTCTTCGCAAGGTACCTAGAAGAAACTTTTAAGCCTGGACCAAAGCAAAGTGATCTAGAAGACATCACATCAGTACCGAGAGTGGACCACAAGGAAATAAAAAAGGTGTCATTAAAAGAGTTAAAACAGGAAATTAAGAAAAATCTTAATGCTAAAAAGTCACCTGGATTTGACCTTATTACGGGAAGAATATTAAAGGAGTTACCAGATAAGGCTCTCAGGAAGATATTGTTTATATTCAATGGTGCTTTCAGATTAAAACATGTACCTACCCAGTGGAAGGTAGCAGAAGTAATAATGCTATCCAAACCAGATAAACCACCAAATGATGTGAGATCATACCGACCAATCTCTCTGTTACCTGTGATTTCAAAACTCTTTGAAAAGATATTTTTGAAAAGACTTTTACCAGTAATAGAGGAAAGAAATCTAGTTCCCAACCACCAGTTTGGATTTAGGAGAAAACACACTACCATTGAACAGGTACATAGAGTGACCAGTATAATAGAGAAGACTCTAGAAAATAAGGAGGTATGCTCAACAGTTTTCTTGGACGTAGCTCAAGCTTTCGATAGAGTTTGGCACGAGGGCCTTGTCTATAAGCTGCACAGAGATCTCCCAAGTGAGTTTTTCCTGTTAATGAAGTCGTACATTGCTGACAGATACTTTCGTGTTAAACACAATAATGTATATTCTTCACTGAAGCCAATCGAAGCGGGAGTGCCTCAGGGTAGTGTTCTTGGGCCAATACTGTATGTTTTGTACATGAGGGATATGCCAGAGCCAACTGAAGCTACACTGGCGACGTTTGCGGATGACACTGCAATCATGGCGACTGGTGAGGATGCAGTGAAGTCAACTGTGAAACTTCAAAGAATAATTGAGAAAATTGGCGTCTGGACCCAAAGGTGGAGAATAAAACTAAATGAAACCAAATCAGTTTATGTGAATTTCACAAATAGGAAGGTGGAAACTGTGAGAGTAAACATAAATGGACAACCTGTACCCTACTCAAATACTGCAAAATATCTAGGTATAACTTTGGATGCTAAGCTAAAGTGGGAAGAGCATGTTAAAAAGAAAAAAGAGGAGTTGAACATTAAGTACAGAAAAAATGTATTGGTTGCTTGGGAGAACATCTCAACTGTCAATTGAAAATAAGTTATTATTGTACAAACAGGTACTTAGACCTGTGTGGACTTATGGTATTCAGCTCTGGGGCTGTACGAAACAAACAAATGTAAAAACCATACAAACCTTTCAAAATAAAGTACTGAGGGGTATATTTGATGCCCCTTGGTATATTAGAAATGATTTTCTCCACAGGGACTTGAAGGTGGAGTTTGTCAATGAGATGGTGACCAGGCTTGCTCACAGTCATGCAAAACGAATTCAAAGCCACGAAAATCTGGCAATTATTAGCATGTTGGCGGAAACACCAACCATGTTGAGGAGACTTGAGAGAACAAAGCCGCATGACCTGATATAGAAATGTGGATGATGGCGAGGTCGATGTGAGAATTAATAGAGTATCACTCTGGGATTAGCCGCTGGGCTTTACCCCTACACACGTTGACGATTCAAGAAAGGGAAGTTGATAGATGGGCGATAGCAAGCTCAGTTTCAGCCTTTAGGGAGGTGTTTTTAGTGGGTCGACCCCCACACTACTAGTACTTACGGGAGTGCTAGTGCCTGTTGCAGGTTTTCACCTACCCCCGTAGAAAAATAAAAAATAAAATTTTATTCCCTAAATTTTATATAATCTCATTAAATTATTTTCATTCGTGTTTTTTATTATGTACTTGTTTGTACATGAATTTTGTTTGATTTATTTTTATGTTTTATTTTTTAATTATTTTAGGTTTTGTGCTATTTTTGTTACATTTATATTTATTTCATATGTTTTATTTATTATTGTAATTGTGTTTAAATTGGTCCTTAACATTTTATGAATCTAGGACCCTCTCTTTTTTACTTTATTTAATTTTCTCTTCATTGACTCCACTTTTTGATTTATTCTCCATATCATAATAATTCTGTCTTTTAAATTTATGATTTCCTCTTATATATCCCCAATTCTTTCTCCAAATTGTCTTTTTATTTTGACTTTATTGTAATAATCTAGCAATTATATTTACTTTACTTGTAACTGACTTGCTCCTAATTTAAATTACTACAAATATTCAATTATTGGTAATCTCTGGAGCTTAGGATCTATTACCCAACTTATCTGCTGTTTACTTAAATAAGATCTAATAATGGAATTTTATTTCAAAAACCGATTGAATGATTTTAATGAATTTTATTTATTATGATATTTGAATCATTATATTATTTATGGAAAGCTTCTACTCTCTCTTCTCTTTAGGTTAAATTGATGAAGTAGACAAAATTTAATTTAAATAAAAAAACAAATTTTATATTAACTCAAAACTTATAACTAACGTAATGTATCAAAAATCCTGGAAACAGACAACAAACATCAAATAAGTACAGTACTGTAACAACAAAAATTAAACACACTTAATATCTTTTCTTTAATGAACAAACTTAAAATTCCTTTCACTTAGGCACAGAGTAAAGTAAACTATAATAAAAACAAAACAATTTTCTCACAAATTGAGGAATCTTTTTAAAAATTATTATTTAAAAATTTAAAAAACTTTTTCTCAAAACGATATTACCATAAAATTGTCAAATTGAATTCATAGAAAGAAATATTATTTAAAATACACAAATCCTATATATACATACATTGACACATCCTAATTAATGCATTTCATTTTTGGTCTGGAATTCTTCAATATTGATGAATCATTTAATTTAAGTTTTTCTACTTTATTTATTCAGTATTGTTTATCTTTTTAAGTTATTTAGTTAATTAGTCTTAGTATTGTGTTTTGGTTATTGTTAGCTCTACTACAAGCCTCTCCATTTTTAGCTGCCTCAATCCGCTGGCCGATAGCAATGCCCTTTGATTATTTAAAAAATTTCTTTTTATTGTTTTATGGGAAACTCCCGTATCTTCCTTCAGGATTATCGGATTTCATCCAGACAACATTCTTCGTATTCTTGGCGATTTGGTGCGTCTTTAGAATTTGATTCCAGCGACAAATTCTACTATTTGACGCAACCTATTGCTGTAGTAATTTTATTATCACACTTTGTTAGTTTGGGTTTTGAACATCACTTCATTTTTCCTATTGTCTCCAACATTGTGTATGTATGTACCGCGAGACTCTTACGCGACAAACTTCGACGATTTTCGCCCCTGCGCTATTATTGTCTTCTTTACACTAGTGATTTTAAATAATTAAAATAAAATTTCTTACTTTTAAGACATATTCTCTTCTACATACAATTTTCTTTCTACACATATTTTATTATTAACTTATTTTAATTATTTATCTGTTTTATGTAATTTATCTCCCCTCGCTATAATTATTAAAATTTAATAATTATTACATTTTTGCCATTATTTGACCTTACTGGTTAGTTTATTTATTTAAGAATATTTTTTTAAACAAATTTTATTTTTGTTTTTATGCATTATGGACGTTATCCTTTATCTACTAACTTTTCTTTTTTCTTTTCTTTTCAGAAAAAATTTATACTTTATTTTTATTTGTATTAATTTTTGTGATTGTGAAACATTTAAAGATTTTTTGGGGGGGGGGATTTTAAGAATTTAAAAAAAGTAGTTTAAACTTTATTGTTTCGTAACTTATGAACGAGACAAGATAGAAAGAACTTGAGATCAAGCTATCAAAAGTGCACTTTAAGAATTATACTGAGACAACCTCAAAAGCCAGTTTTTTTTTTCATAATTTTAATTTATCAAATTAGTTCCAATAATTTTTTAACATTGTATGTTAGGGAATCAGTTTAAACAGATTACTGAGTGAAAGTCATTTTTAGTGATGAGTTAATACAGTTCAGAACGTGAATAAACAACTTAGACTACTGAAGCTACGCATATCAAGAAAAAATTATTAATATATAAATTATATATAAATATATATAATTTTTACAAATCTGCATAGACTCCTTTCAGTAGAAAACGTATATACATACACAACAGTGTAGACTTAGACGCAAAAAAATGAAGACTAAGTATACACACAATATCAAAATCACAAAATTATCGTAAGTTGTTGAAGAGTTAATATATAGGCCTATATATATATATATATATATATATATATATATATATATATATATATATATATATATATATATATAACGGAAGGGAATGTGTTAAAAACGATCCGCTGTATAGAGTTAAAAAGTTGTACGCATTTTAACTGTGTAATAATTAATAATATTAGCTAATCAAATAAGAATAGTTGGAAGTAATCTTCTAATGAGCTCCTATCTCATGTGCACCAATTTTAGATTTTTTACCTATGGGGATTGTAGGGCTGGGCATGTATACATTTGCAAACAGGACATAGCGTTATGTTCCTCTTCATTATAAATAAACGAAACGGACTCACATTGAACACCAAAACGGACTTTTAATGTGATATATGTGTTTTATGAATAATTTTAGTGTTTGACGACCTCGGTCGAGTAAAATTTAAATTAATATATCTGTGTCTGAAGATGGGATAAAAGTTCCGAAACGCGTCACGATTACAAAAAAGAGGTCACTTGACGGAAACAAAGGTAAGATACTTTATTTTAAAATAATAGCGACCTGGATACTGAAAATGAATTCATTAAATAAAAATATATAAAGACATATATGTAATTGATTTGGGCCAACGTATAAAAGACAGCAGATAACGTGATTGTATTAAGATAGAGAATGTCTCCTCCACTTCATTACATTACTGTTTTTTAACCAATTATCTGATACTTCTTAATAAAATGTTGAAGATTTAATATCAATTAGCAGTTTTAATTATGATATTAATTTTACTTGTTATTATTCACGACTTAAACATTTTATTAGCGACAATATATAAGCTACATGAAACTAATTAGACATTAAACTTATTCTAACAAGATTCATCATATTGTTAGAACGTTTTTATATGAACAGTACGTTATCATTTGTATAGTTAGAATGAATGAGTGCGAATGGTTATTTCAGTCTGTGACCTTAATTGATAAAATTTCTTTTCACACGATTATTTAAAATAATTCAATATTTAGGCATTGAAAATGATGAAGGTCGACTAACAAAGATACCAGATCATATTATTAAAAACCTAAGTCTGCCCGTTTGATTTTTCAACTCAAAAATGTATAGACTAGGAAATTGACATTTTGCACAATCATAGACCTTAGTGAGAAACTGCTGAAACCGAAGTTACAAGTATATAAGTCAAGTGGTTCCTGAGATATAGGGTCCTGAAGTTTCAGAAATCTTCATATTGAAACTATTTTGATATATAAAAAGCAAACAAATAATTGTAAATAAAAAACAAAGGTATCATCGGTTTGAAATTAAATACATTTAAATGTGTTCAAACTCAGCCATTTTAAGATGATTATTTTAAAATAATAATAAAATATTTACTTAACTGAAACTTCGCGATCAGATGTGAAATTAGGTACCGCATTGGCAGTTAAGTTACAAAAAGCAAGACTTCTAATCTTTGATGAGTGTTCAACAATTCCTCGACATTCAATTACATTTATCGATCGTTTGCTCAAGGAATTAGACACCTCAACAAATAATCAATTCACAGGAACGGTTGTAGTTTTTTGTGGTGACTTTCGTCAAACCCTGCCAGTTGTGCCACATGGAGGACGTGCAGAATCTGTTGACATACGTATAATGTCGAGCGCTTTATGGCAAAATATCACATTCTGTAAACTTAATAAAAATATGAGAGTTGATAGAAGAGAAGAAGAATTTCCGAATTTCTTCTATCAATAGGAAATGACACGTTACCAATCGTTTCTGGAGAAGACTTTGTAATGCTGCTATCTCGACTAACGGGCAAAGGATCTCTAATCGATTTTGTTTATGACTTCCACACTTTAGCAACCAGCGAGGATTTTACCGAACGAGCAATACTTGCACCAACTAACGAAGACTGTGTTCTTATTTATAACCAAGTCATGGAACTACTTAATGGAGAAGAAAAAGTGTACCTTAGTTTTGACAAGGAAATCAGTGACGGTACAGAACAACTTAAGTATCCAACAGGTTCTTAAATACACTTCAAATTAGCGGTCTTCCAAGATATAAAGTGGTGCTTAAGCAATGTGCTTTGGTAATGTTGATTCGAAATTTGGATGCAAGTCGTGGACTTAATAATGGAACGCGTTTGAGAGTTGAGATCATGTGTCCGAACCTTATTGATTGTACGATTTAAACTGGAGCTTCAGCAGGTGAACGAGTTCTTATTCCAAGAATAAAACTTTCTCCTTCAGACTCTTCTGTCCCAATAAATTTCTCACGTACTCAGTTTCCACTGATTTTGACTTTTTCCTTGACCATCAACAAATCACAAGGTCAATCTTTGTCACGCATCGCACTATTTTTGCCGCGCCCTGTATTCTCCCATGGTCAGCTTTATGTAGCTCTCAATCGATGTCGTTCGTTTTCAGGAGTGAAAATCTTTGTTCATTCAATTGAAGGACAGTCAATTACAGCTGATGGTGAAATACTCACACGGAACGTCGTTTTTTGAGAAGTATTATGAGTATTGATAAATACATTTATAAATATGAAGCTATGTGTATTAATAAACGGTCGAACCTATCACTGTTATATTTTCTTAATTAATTTGAACTACTGAACAAAGTAAAATGAGTTTTATACTCATTATAATCGATCAAGAGAAATGACAGATGATCAAATTTGAACATTTTTATAAATCATATTTGATTAAAGATTAATTTACTTTTTTAATTTTTTACACGTGGTAACACGGGTACGCTGGTCGCTTGTATATTTTAAAACATTAGATATAGGTTTGATTTCATTTGACGTAAAAATATTTTTTGTAAAACATTTTAGTTTTAATGTTAAGCATTTAATTTAGAAAAAGAAGAAGCAAGTAAACTATATTAGATATCTGGAGTAGCAATGACCTTTAAATTTAAGAATTACGTAAACTAATTTGATTAACAAGTCACACTTCTTAACAATGCAATGAATTTGGGTTCACACCGCAAAGCCTAGCCAGATTATTTATGATGTAATTTTCATTATTAATGTATCCATACGTGTAAAAGTTTCCCTCATCATACAAAAACAAGTGTTTGAACAAATTTAAGTGTATTTAAATAATTCATATATATATATATATATATATATATATATATATATATATATATATATATATATATATATACACACATATATAAATATATGTTTTAATTTGTATATAGTGACCAAAGTCTATACATTTATCAATGATAATAAATAGCTGTCTTTTAATTATTGACTTATAAAATCTATCCTAAGTTCCACAGTTCCTCTCAATTATATGTGAAATAAAAATAACTAAATTTCCTAATTTGAGAGTTATATTTTTTTGTTGTTACTCATCAATTGATTGTGACTTTACGGTAATTGAATTGTCTCATCATAATAATTTTCATGTTTTTACAAATATAATATTCTAAAAATATTACCAGAAATATTGCATATCGTTAAAAAAATAATTCATATTCTAAGTAATCTTCATATGAAAAAAAATAAAAATGTCCTTTAACATGGAATGGTATTACAAAAAAGTGGTTGTGTTGTTTTGAAAGTATAAATAATGGTTTTTAGTGTCATTGCCTCCTATATGATGGTGAGAATGTATGGACTCGAAGTGATTTCAGAAAAAATCTAATTAATTTTAATTATATGTGAAAGACATCCAAAATATATGGACACTGTTAAATTGTTTTCTTTACTAAGATAAGTTATTATTTCCGAAAGACTTAGTGAAGCTTTCGTAACATCAAAACTAAGCATAATGAATAATTAATTTAAAAATCGAGAAAGTCAATGAAAAATAATCGACTGTCTAAACTTTGCGGACACTTATAATATGACGGTGGGGTCATAATGAATGTGAATCATCAGAAAATCCGGGGGTATTTATGGGGTAAATAAATTTTATTCCTAATTTAGATCCTTCTTTGCGAAAACATCATTTAGGTAGCATATATAAATGGAATACAAAATTTATTTTTAGAATGTAAGCCAGAAATTTATCAAGATCACATAACATAGGAAATCAATAAATAATCGTATGTTGATGTCAGGACCGACGGCACTATAAACATATCGGTACGTGAAACATATATCGAAATTAGTTATGGAATTTGAGTTTTAGTACATGAACAATTTTTATGGCTTTCAGTCCAGAAAATACAACGTGGAGGGTTAATAGATATGTTTATTTAATGAAAAAAACAAAGTGTAAAACAAGTTATTCCAATATGGTGTATCCAAACCAAATTCAAGTTTTAAAATTCGATTATTTCATTTATTATATTGCACATTACCTACATCTTACAATTAATCAAAACACTTTATCAATTATATAGGTGCGATTCTTATGTACAAATATCACATACAAAGCTGCATTTCTTTACAATCTTAACAGTATCGAAGAATTGCAACCTTTAAAAGCATTAAATATTTAAAAAATAATAATAGAAATTCGCAAATCTATAATACAGGAACTTCTGTAAATACGCGTATGTCTGAAGTTATTGGAAGTAAATTCGTATGTGGAAGTCATTCGTATTTGAGTAGAAACTAAGGAAAGGTTTTCTTTTACCAAATCATTTAGAATATTACAAATAGCTGCTAATTTTTTTTACCAAGAGTATTTTAGGCTTTTTAAAATTTAGGCAATTATTTGAAATAAATGCAATGTTTAAATTTAATCCGTTAATTATTTAAGAATATTAGAAAAAATTAAAAAAGTGTATTACTCCAGATATGAATTTCACAAATTTATCGGTTTGATTTTGTTATTACGTACGTTCAATTACAAAATTGCATGTGTAATCCATATATGTAATAAAACTTTTGTCTAAACTTCAATAACACGACGGAATAAGCACGATGTTTTTCTGTTCTAAACATAGTAAAATCATATTTAAGAAATGCCATTATACGTCTGTGTATGATATCATTTGTATGATTTGACAAAACACAAATGATAAAGAAACGTTTATTATTGAAAATATAATTATTATTTTGAGGAGTGGAATTTACTTTTAAATAACATGTTTTATAATAATTAAACGATAATGTTTATAACTTGTTATTTGTATATTAATATAATTGTTTACCTGTTATTCGGAAGGAAAAATTAATTTTTATTATTGTTAATTTTGAACAGTACCCCTTGTTAAAATGCACACAAATGGTTACGGGATATTTGAAAACTTACAAACTAATAATTTTATAGTTATTTCACCACAATTTATTTTTATTTTTATTTTTTTTATATCAATATATATATATATATATATATATATATCTGGTAATATTTATTTTAAAAATACATAATTTATATAATATACTTACAATTTAGTTTTATAACAATAAAAATGTCATGTTATATAAGGGAAAATGTAGAAAATATTATCCGAAAATACTTCATTTAACAACAATTTCAACATTTACGAAATAGTAAAAAATGGCAGATTTTGGCCAGACATATGTTATTGAAATTATGGTTACACGTCTTAAAAGTTATGTATTCTCATTTGTTTTTCATTCTAGTACATGTTCAGATAGTAAAACATAACAATGACCGTGGAAAACGTCTAGATATTGTAAATGTTATCTCAGGTATGTGGAGTCATCGCAGCCAGTCCCTCAGTGGAATTATTCTTTCTTGTTACACATGGAAATTTGATTGTGGAGAACATTTAACGTTTTAAAATATTGTCAATATTTAAGTCTTGAAAACCACAATTTTAGTCTTAGAAACTGAAATAAACTAATTATTATCAAGTCGTTAAAACAAAAATGTATAGTATTTTCTGAATATCTTAAAATCTTAGCCAATCTTTCATATGTGATTATCATTTTGAATTTTAGTATAGGTAAATAGGAAAAAATCCTTGCACCAGTTTATTTTCAGTTAGAAAAAATTGTAAAATATGTGCTTCCAGGCTTTCATTAGTAATTTGAAGTTTTTTCGGTTGTATAGCCTCATTTGTATTGAATACTCCTTTCAGGAAACGATTAGAGAATTGTCACTTGCAGTGATTAAAAAAAATTATATTTAGAGTTTCCATTGTGTTTTCAGCTTGTATCAATATATGTCTTATTGTGCTATTTGTGTTTGAATGATTTTCGGTGTATTACGTGCATGTATTGAAACTCGTTCAACTGTAGGTTTCAGATGGTAATAACTGATGAAAAGCGAGCATTCTAGTGCGTTAATATGAAACATACTTCATATCAAGCTCTGGTTGGAAGGGTGAATAAGTCGCTCCATTATTCAAACCTCTTTCTTGTTTTGTCCAAATATTCAATATTCTTCAGATATTGGCCAATTAATTTAGTTAAATTAGATACAACTATAAAATTATAAAACAAAATTGTTTAAAGCGTAAACTCTAAAAGTATTATGAAGATGTTTTGCATAAGAAATAATAAATTTGATCTTGACCAGATAAAAATGTAAACATTCATCAAATTATTATTTTACATATTTTATTCGAATTATAGTAAAATTCGAATAATTAAATCCAAGCCAAAGTCGGTTTACTTGACAGTAAATAAACAGTAAATAAAAACAAAAGGTCTGTTGCTGTTACTTTACAACTATTTAAAACTCTGTGATTGTAACTGTGTGAGAGTCAAATATTATCCCATAAGGAAAAACAAACCAACACTGTTATAATCCATAAAAAGTGAGTTTCAAACCATCACGAATGTCAACTTCTATAGGTATTTTAACTAATATATCTTTTATACGAGTGACATGTGAAAAGTGACAAACTGAATTAAAAATAAAAGTATATCATAAAAGAGTGGGTTGAGTTTATTTGTTACTTGTATTTTGTAAATTAGTTTATTACTTGTAAATGAACATTACACGTTGCTACTGAAAGTTGTAAATAACTCACTTTTTGTTATAATATTGTTTTGTTTGTTTTTGATTTTTTATTCGTTTAAGTCATAACATATTGAAAATGGATCTTAAACAGATATCATTGAAATATTATAGCAAAATACCAACAAAACAAAAGGAGAAGAAATAACTTTCTCTCATACCCATGTCCAAAATAAAAATATTATTCGTTGCGATGTAACCTGAAATGTGTCTAATAATACTTTGTATGCCAAAAATAAAATTCATATAATTGATTTATAAGTGTTAAAAATATGTTTCTTTTTCATCAAAAAAAGGAGGTAAAGAAGGGCCACCCTAATAGCGGGTTAGTAAATTTTCAAAAATGGTACAGGTTTGAAAAGCTACATATATCCAAATATAATCGATAGTTCAGTTCCGTTCATTTTCCACCCTCCCTCGCTCTCTCTATTCATTTCACAGATTAGAGCCCAAAAGATGTTTCACATTTTTTTACTACTTCTTCAGACTTTATACCATATCTCGCTCGTGCTTATGTAATTGTCTGTACAGTTTTGCAGAAGCCTATTCTAAATTATTTTACGCAATAAACAGTGTTTTTAATGCAATGGATATCCATTATCTTTCCAGTATCTACAGAATGTAGCAATACTCTTTCGTTCAGGGATTTTATGACCTGTTTCGTACCAGGAACCATCTAACCATGTATAATCTTTCCCAAACACTCCCATCCCATAAACAATTCTGACAGTTAGAATATACATAGTGGTCATTATTTTGCATTGAGATTTGTAATTTTTTTCACAGTTATTGAAGAATAAGTTCAAGTCATGGCAGTTGTAACATTAAATTGTAATTCCTTTGCAAGGCGTACGAGTTTTTTTTTTTTATTATAAATTTCAAACCGTAGCACCAAATTTTTAAAATATCTATCTGAGCCAAGGCATTTTATAACTTGTTCAAATTTATTATATCATATTCTGTGGTTTCTGTTTAGGTTTTATAATATTTTTAATTTAGAAAAAACCTGGTTTTTATGTTAGACAGTGCCTGTTTATCAGTTTGCGTATGTGATTTTATTATACAACTTTTCTTCTTGCGTAAATTATATTTACATCCACCTCTCATCTTACTGACATTTTAATACTAATTCAAACAAAAAATCCAATATCTACAATTTAAAGCACTACTAACTAAACCAACACAGGTCTTTGTAAATTAAATTAAGAAACAAACCCTGCTGGTAAAAATATAATCTGATGGTTTGCGTTGATCAGGTTTACATTTTTAATGTATTGCCTACC